>CM046877.1:38784863-39384863 GCA_025667525.1 Glebionis coronaria
TAACAGACTAGCTTTTACACTAGGTAAAACACGACAAAAACTAAACCAAAAACATCCCTAGGTGTGTTTTATCCATCTAGAATCCGTGAAAACATATTATGCCCGGATTCTATGTGGTCTATATGGAATGGAAATCAATTATCCGGTTTTTACTTAGGTTTGGATGATTTTTGTAAATTTCAGCATTTATGGTTGTTTTGGCCGGTTTTGATCAGTTTTCGACCGGTTAAGTTTCTTTTGACCAAGTTTTGCCTAAATAAAAGGTTCTCCTTGTTTCAATATTTCATTTTCTTAGTCGTGGTCTTGAAACGGAGTCATGTACCATATGTTACGGCCTTTTTATTGCAACCCATGTTTTTCTGATAATTTTAATCTAAATCAGTTTTTTTTATGTTAGCGATTATGTTTGGCACTCTATTTCTTTACATTATTGAATTAGTAAAACTAACTCCCTTTTCTATGTTTTTATATATGTATGTTGTATATATGTATGTTTGTTATGTGAAGTCGAAGCATAATAGATTGTAAGTAACTCTACAAATATATACACAAAGAAAGAAAAGCGAGTTTCATGTGAAGCCAAGAGCAAAGATTAATAAATAAAACTCGAATCATACCGGTAAGGAGGTAAAGCTAAATACTAGATTTAATAAATAGCTCACCATTCAAATAGAATAAAATATTGAATAGAATATTTCAAAGTCATATAATAATAAAGCATGAGTTTCCTACATGAAATGTCAAATTCTTGTTGCTTAGTTTTGTATATTATTCACCTTTTTAGGCTTCCCAAGGATAAACAATATCATTGTTGTTTTGATAAAAAAAAGCGACGTGTTGTTAGAGCAAACTCATATCTCGACCGTTATATTATGGTGTGTCGTCGAGATGTTTTTTGTCCAGTGCATTCACAACTACTTCAAATGCTAATAGACTAACTTTTACACCAGGTAAAACACGAGAAAAACTAAACAAAAAAAATACCTAGTTGTGCTTTATGCATCTAGAATCCGTGCAAACATATTATGCCCGGATTCTATGTGGTCTATATGGACTGGAAATCGATTCTCCGGTTTTTACTTTGGTTTGGATGATTTTTTCCGATTTCGGCATTTATTGTTGTTATGGCCGGTTTTGATTAGTTTTCGACCGGTTAAGTTGCTTTTGACCAAGGTTTTCCTAGATAAAAGATTCTCCTTGTATTAATATTTCATTTGCTTAATCGTGGTCTTGAAACGGAGTCATGTAGCATATGTTACGGTCTTTTTATTGCAACCCATGTTTTTCTGATAATTTCAATTTAAATCTGTTTTTGTATGTTACCGATTATGTTTGGCACTCTATTTCTTTACATTATTGAATTAGTAAAACTAACTCCCTTTTGTATGTTTTTGTATATGTATGTTGTATATATGTATGTTTATTATGTGAAGTCGGAGCATAATATATTGTAAGTAACTTTACAAATACATACACAAATAAAGAAAGAAAAGCGAGTTTCAAGTGAAGACAAGAGCAAATATCAATAAATAAAACTCAAATCATACCGGTAAGGAGACATAGCTAAATACTAGATTTATTAAATAGCTCACAATTCAAATAGAATAAAATATTGAATAGAATATTTCAAAGTCATATAATATTAAAACATGAGTTTCCTACATGAAAGGTCAAATACTTGTTGCTTAGTTTTGTATATTATTCACCTTTTTAGGCTTCCCAAGGATAAACAATATCATTTTTGTTTTGATCAAAGAACGAGACGTGTTGTTAGAGAAAACTCATATCTCGACCGTTATATTATGGTGTGTCGTCGAGATGTTTTTTGTCTGGTGTGTTCACAACTACTTCAAATGCTAACAGACTAGCTTTTACACTAGGTAAAACACGACAAAAACTAAACCAAAAACATCCCTAGGTGTGGTCTATATGGAAAGGAAATAAATTCTCCGGTTTTTACTTAGGTTTGGATGATTTTTGCCAATTTTAGCATTTATGGTTGTTTTGGCCGGTTTTGATTAGTTTTTGACCGGTTAAGTTGCTTTTGACCAAGTTTTGCCTAGATAAAAGGTTCTCATTGTTTCAATTTTCATTTTCTTAGTCGTGGTCTGGAAACGGAGTCATGTACCATATGTTACGGCCTTTTTATTGCAACCCATATTTTTCTGATAATTTCAATTTGAATCTGTTTTTGTATGTTAGCGATTATGTTTGGCACTCTATTTCTTTACATTATTGAATTAGTCAAACTAAGTCCCTTTTGTATGTTTTTATATATGTATGTTGTATATATGTATATTTATTATGTGAAGTCGAAGCATAATAGATTGTAAGTAACTCTACAAATACATACACAAAGAAAGAAAAGCGAGTTTCATGTGAAGCCAAGAGCAAAGATAAATAAATAAAACCCGAATCATACCGGTAAGGGGGTAAAGCTAAATACTAGATTTAATAAATAGCTCACCATTCAAATAGAATAAAATATTGAATAGAATATTTCAAAGTCATATAATAATAAAGCATGAGTTTCCTACATGAAATGTCAAATTCTTGTTGCTTAGTTTTGTATATTATTCACCTTTTTAGGCTTCCCAAGGATAAACAATATCATTGTTGTTTTGATCAAAAAACGCGACGTGTTGTTAGAGAAAACACATATCTCGACCGTTATATTATGGTGTGTCGTCGAGATGTTTTTTTTCCAATGCATTCACAACTACTTCAAATGCTAATAGACTAGCTTTTACACCAGGTAAAACACGAGAAAAACTAAACAAAAAAATCCCTAGTTGTGTTTTATCAATCTAGAATCCGTGCAAACATATGATGCTAGGATTCTATGTGGTCTATATGGACTGGAAAACGTTTCTCCGGTTTTTACTTTGGTTTGGATGATTTTTTCCGATTTTGGCATTTATTCTTGTTATGGCCGGTTTTGATCAGTTTTCGACCGGTTAAGTTGCTTTTGACCAAGGTTTGCCTAGATAAAAGGTTCTCCTTGTATTAATATTTCATTTGCTTAATCGTGGTCTTGAAACGGAGTCATGTAGCATATGTTACGGTCTTTTTATTGCAACCCATATTTTTCTGATAATTTCAATTTAAATCTGTTTTTGTATGTTACCGATTATGTTTGGCACTCTATTTCTTTACATTATTGAATTAGTAAAACTAACTCCCTTTTGTATGTTTTTGTATATGTATGTTGTATATATGTATGTTTATTATGTGAAGTCGGAGCATAATATATTGTAAGTAACTTTACAAATACATACACAAATAAAGAATGAAAAGCGAGTTTCAAGTGAAGACAGGAGCAAATATCAATAAATAAAACTCAAATCATACCGGTAAGGAGACATAGCTAAATACTAGATTTAATAAATAGCTCACAATTCAAATAGAATAAAATATTGAATAGAATATTTCAAAGTCATATAATATTAAAACATGAGTTTCTTACATGAAATGTCAAATACTTGTTGCTTAGTTTTGTATATTATTCACCTTTTTAGGCTTCCCAAGGATAAAGAATATCATTGTTGTTTTGATCAAAGAACGCGACGTGTTGTTAGAGAAAACTCATATCTCGACCGTTAGATTATGGTGTGTCGTCGAGATGTTTTTTGTCCGGTGCGTTCACAACTACTTCAAATGCTAACAGACTAGCTTTAACACTAGGTAAAACACGACAAAAACTAAACCAAAAACATCCCTAGGTGTGTTTTATCCATCTAGAATCCGTGAAAACATATTATGCCCGGATTCTATGTGGTCTATATGGAATGGAAATCAATTATCCGGTTTTTACTTAGGTTTGGATGATTTTTGTAAATTTCAGCATTTATGGTTGTTTTGGCCGGTTTTGATCAGTTTTCGACCGGTTAAGTTGCTTTTGACCAAGTTTTGCCTAAATAAAAGGTTCTCCTTGTTTCAATATTTCATTTTCTTAGTCGTGGTCTTGAAACGGAGTCATGTACCATATGTTACGGCCTTTTTATTGCAACCCATGTTTTTCTGATAATTTTAATCTAAATCAGTTTTTTTATGTTAGCGATTATGTTTGGCACTCTATTTCTTTACATTATTGAATTAGTAAAACTAACTCCCTTTTGTATGTTTTTATATATGTATGTTGTATATATGTATGTTTGTTATGTGAAGTCGAAGCATAATAGATTGTAAGTAACTCTACAAATATATACACAAAGAAAGAAAAGCGAGTTTCATGTGAAGCCAAGAGCAAAGATTAATAAATAAAACTCGAATCATACCGGTAAGGAGGTAAAGCTAAATACTAGATTTAATAAATAGCTCACCATTCAAATAGAATTAAATATTGAATAGAATATTTCAAAGTCATATAATAATAAAGCATGAGTTTCCTACATGAAATGTCAAATTCTTGTTGCTTAGTTTTGTATATTATTCTCCTTTTTAGGCTTCCCAAGGATAAACAATATCATTGTTGTTTTGATAAAAAAACGCGACGTGTTGTTAGAGCAAACTCATATCTCGACCGTTATATTATGGTGTGTCGTCGAGATGTTTTTTGTCCAGTGCATTCACAACTACTTCAAATGCTAATAGACTAACTTTTACACCAGGTAAAACACGAGAAAAACTAAACAAAAAAAATACCTAGTTGTGCTTTATGCATCTAGAATCCGTGCAAACATATTATGCCCGGATTCTATGTGGTCTATATGGACTGGAAATCGATTCTCCGGTTTTTACTTTGGTTTGGATGATTTTTTCCGATTTCGGCATTTATTGTTGTCATGGCCAGTTTTGATCAGTTTTCGACCGGTTAAGTTGCTTTTGACCAAGGTTTGCCTAGATAAAAGGTTCTCCTTGTATTAATATTTCATTTTCTTAATCGTGGTCTTGAAACGGAGTCATGTAGCATATGTTACGGTCTTTTTATTGCAACCCATGTTTTTCTGATAATTTCAATTTAAATCTGTTTTTGTATGTTACCGATTATGTTTGGCACTCTATTTCTTTACATTATTGAATTAGTAAAACTAACTCCCTTTTGTATGTTTTTGTATATGTATGTTGTATATATGTATGTTTATTATGTGAAGTCGGAGCATAATATATTGTAAGTAACTTTACAAATACATACACAAATAAAGAAAGAAAAGCGAGTTTCAAGTGAAGACAAGAGCAAATATCAATAAATAAAACTCAAATCATACCGGTAAGGAGACATAGCTAAATACTAGATTTATTAAATAGCTCACAATTCAAATAGAATAAAATATTGAATAGAATATTTCAAAGTCATATAATATTAAAACATGAGTTTCCTACATGAAATGTCAAATACTTGTTGCTTAGTTTTGTATATTATTCACCTTTTTAGGCTTCCCAAGGATAAACAATATCATTTTTGTTTTGATCAAAGAACGCGATGTGTTGTTAGAGAAAACTCATATCTCGACCGTTATATTATGGTGTGTCGTCGAGATGTTTTTTGTCCGGTGCATTCACAACTACTTCAAATACTAACAGACTAGCTTTTACATTAGGTAAACACGACAAAAACTAAACCAAAAACATCCCTAGGTGTGTTTTACCCATCTAGAATCCGTGCAAACATATTATGCCCGGATTCTATGTGGTCTATATGGAAAGGAAATCAATTCTCCGGTTTTTACTTAGGTTTGGATGATTTTTGCCAATTTCAGCATTTATGGTTGTTTTGGCCGGTTTTGATCAGTTTTCGACCGGTTAAGTTGCTTTTGACCAAGTTTTGCCTAGATAAAAGGTTCTCCTTGTTTCAATATTTCATTTTCTTAGTCGTGGTCTTGAAACAGAGTCATGTACCATATGTTACGGCCTTTTTATTGCAACCCATATTTTTCTGATAATTTCAATTTAAATCTGTTTACGTATGTTAGCGATTATGTTTGGCACTCTATTTCTTTACATTATTTAATTAGTAAAACTAACTCCCTTTTGTATGTTTTTATATATGTATGTTGTATATATCTATGTTTATTATGTGAAGTCGAAGCATAATAGATTGTAAGTAACTCTACAAATACATACACAAAGAAAGAAAAGCGAGTTTCATGTGAAGCCAAGATCAAAGATTAAGAAAATAAAACTCGCATCATACCGGTAAGGAGGTAAAGCTAAATACAAGATTTAATAAATAGCTCACCATTCAAATAGAATAAAATATTGAATAGAATATTTGATATGTGTCTCAACACACATCTTTTCTACCACTTAATTACAATAATAACCGGACCAAAACGTGTATTTTATGTCTTTTATGTCGGAATTATGCGTGGTTTGTGTTTTTGTTGTGATTTAGGACGAAAAGGTGAAAAGTGGAGAAAACACGGACATTCACGGGCATTTACAGACTTTTATTGAAGAAAAAGATGAAAGACGAGGTCAAGAAGTCGAGAGTGCAAAAAGAACGGAAGTCCAAGACCAATTCTGAAGATTTATCGAAGAAAAAGTCAAAAGACGGAAGTTTATCAAAAGTCGAGAAACTCAAGTCTAATTTATTGAAGAATTTAAAGACGAGTTCAAAGAAATCCCGAAGCCAAAAGTCCTTTAAATCCAAGTTTAAAGAAGATTAGAAGAAAGGGACTAATGGTGCAATTAAAAGAAGATTAAAGAAGGAGGGACTAAGCATGCAATTAAGGAAGCTTCTTAAGCAAGCCTTAATCTTCCCTATATATAGATTAGATCATTTTCATTTTCCTCTTGTTGGCTAGATTGACAAACTAGTTCTTCCACCTTTATTTTATGCACATTTAATTACTTGCACATTTAACTACTTGTCTTGCACCTTTAATTACCTTTAATTTTCAAGTAAGTGTTTCTTTAATTTCTTGCACCTTTACTTTATCTTGTTCATCTTCTTCTACCTTTCTTTGATCTTTGATTTATACGCGTTTTTCTCTTATTGATTCGTCTAAAGGTTTGATTTTTATGCTTTTGATTGTTTTAAACCATTTGTTTTCATAGCTTAATTGATTTATTTTCAAGTTTATATAGTTTTTACACAAGTTATTCTTATTTAAAAAGTGTTTTTCTTAAAGTTTATCTTTTTCATATTTTAAAAGTTGTTAACTTTCAGTTTTATAGCTTATTTTTACACGATTTACCTTAAGGATTTGGTATAGTGCTTATTAGAACAATAGCTTATTTACTTAGCTTAATTTCCATCCAAGTCTCCGTATTCCGATCTTGACGATCGGAAAAGGGTTTTACTTTCCGATCGTGAGGGTATCTTTGTATTCCGATTGGTGTGTGGGTGACAAACATTCCGATTGGTTCCCTTGATTCATTCCGATTGAGGTGCAACTTGGTTATTCCGATCGTAACAGGTGACAGATATTCCGATTGGAGTTCCGATAAGCATTCCGACCAGAATCCAGTTATATTCCGATCAGGTAAGTTGAACATTCCGATTGGAAGGTGTTGGTTATCCCGATTGGCGAGTGACAGTATTCCGATTGGGTTTCTATAGACATTCCGATTGGTTCCATCGGAATATATTCCGATTGGAGGGTATTTCTCTCTTATTTTGACTTGTTTAATTTTTAGCTTAAGTTTTTAATACTTGTCTAATTTTAATTTCCGTCACACTTTAATTTTAAGTCATTTTAATTAACTTACTTTTCGTCACGTTTTTAAATATCGCACTTTCTTTTTGATTAGATTTAGATTTATATACTTGCCCTTTACTTTAACGACATTTACTTTTAAGTCTTCGCACATTTAAATTTAAAACCAACCAAAAATATTTGTTTTCACCAAAATAAAACTGAGTCACATAGAGAACTAAGATCAATTCGATTAGACCACTAGAACGATAAATTTTTAATTAGGGAAAATCTTAGTATTAAATGGCGCCGCTGCCGGCTCTTTTCGTTAAGATCAATAGTTTTCTGTGAGAGACACGTTGCTTTTTGGGATCCGTTCACTTGTGAACGTTACTTTTCTTGCATAAAAAATTCAAAAAAAAAATCATAAAAATTATAAAATTCATAAAAAACCATAAAAATTAAAAATTTCAAAAATCCAAAAAGATTTTATCTTTCTTGTGTATATATATTGTCTTTGTGTTTGGTTTTGTTTTATTTTGCATTTTCAGGTGTATGCGTACTAGATCTTCTAATTATCAAGAGCCCGAGCCTCAAGAAGATTTAGATATGGCAGGTGTTAACAACAATAATCAACAACCGCACCTCAATAATAATAATAACAACAATGCTCTTCCACAGCCCGATCTTCGGAACATGGAGGAACTTTGTCAACCAACCATGTTTGGACGAGGAGGACCGATCGCGCCGATGCAAATCAACGCTCCTGAGTTTTCATTGAAGCACCACATGATTCAGCAAGTACAAACAAACCCATTTAGAGGATTGCCTGATGATGATGCCAACAAACACCTCGACAAGTTCATTACAATCACCCAGAGCATGAAGTTGGCTGGTGCCACTATGGATGAGCTTCGCCTACAACTCTTTCCACACACTCTATTACATCATGCCGAGAAATGGTTTGATCGTCTCCCGAAGAATTCTATTCACACTTGGGATGATATGACTCAACGCTTTCTATCGCGCTACTTTCCACCATCCATGGTCACTAGCCTTCGCAATCAGATCAGCGGTTTCATGCAAGATCCCGATGAATCTCTTTTCGATGCATGGGAGAGATATAATGTCTTGATCGACCGTTGTCCAAACCACAACATGCTTCCGGTCACCTTGATCGATAGTTTCTACAACGGATTGACTTTTCGAGATCGTGATACGATCATTGCAGCCGCCGGTGGCACATTCATGAAAAGGAGACCCGAGGAGTGTAGAGAGTTAATTGAAAACATGACTACTCATCATAAGAACTGGGATTCCTCTGCTTCCTCAAGGAACAACCCGAGAGTCAATGTTTCCTCAACCTCAGCAAACCCTGAGATGACCGAACTCACCCGCATGATGACTGAAATGAGCAAAAGTATTACGCTTCTCGCTTCAAACCAACAACAACAACAAGTTAAAGCGGTTGCTAATCCTTGTGAAACATGCGGCGGTCCTCACTCATACACCGATTGTCCTTCGACACAAGGACATCCGGAAAATGTGTATGCAGCTTATGGTAATTATTCACTGGAAAATTACCAAGCTAGACAACAAGGGGATAGAAATCTGCTGAGCTACCGTTCCAACAACTACCTTTCACCCGGTTTTTCTCCTCAAAACCAAAATCCCGCCAACAACTACACTAGAAGCAACCAAATCCCACCAAGAGCTTCTAATCCTTATCACCCACCCGCCCAACAAAACCCACCCAGTAATCCGGATGTTGAGGCCATCATGAGAACCCAAGGTGAGCAAATCAAGAATCTACAGAGCCAAATTATCAATCTTAAAGGAGATATCACAAAGCAAGGAAATGAGATAAGATCCGAGCTTCGAAATGATATTCAATCCTCCTTCAGCAATCAAACCAATGATTTGAAGAATATGCTTGCTAGTTTCTTGCCCCCTACTCAACCTTCTACTCCAAGTTCTCTACCTTCAAACACCGTCACTAATCCGCGAGCCAATGTGAGTGCTATTACTACCCGTAGTGGAGTCACCATCGTAGGACCACCAATTCCACCACCATCATCTACACCAATTCCACCACCATGTATCCCTACTCCTCCTACACCTAGTATTAGTGCACCATTACCGTCTCCGCCTCGACGTGATGAAGTTCCCGCCAATGACCCTTCAACATCTCAACCGTTACCTACCACACCTGCACCCTCACCACCAAAACCTAATATCCCTTATCCCTCTCGCTTGGGTAAGAACAAAATGCTAAACAAGGAGGACGCTCAAGTGACTAGCTATATTAAGATGATTTCTCAAATGAACTTCAACATTAGCTTTCTTGAAGCACTTGTCCACATGCCGAAATTTGTCAAAGCATTCAAGGAATTGCTTAGCAAGAAGGAGAAGCTGATTGAACTCGCCAACACACGCTTAAATGAAAACTGCTCTGCAGTCCTTCTTAGAGAATTACCGGAAAAGCTTGGAGATCCCGGTCGATTTGTGTTGCCTTGCGTGTTCAACAAAACTGAAGAATTTACTGCCCTTGCTGATCTCGGGGCTAGTATTAATTTGATGCCACTCAGTGTTTGGAAAACACTATCATTGCCCGACCTCATTCCAACAAAGATGACTCTCGAACTTGCAAATCGCACTCTCGCTTACCCCGTTGGTATAACTGAAGACGTGTTTATCAAAGTTGGCACATTTACTTTCCCGGTCGATTTTGTCGTAGTTGATTATGAAATGGACCCTCGTATTCCTTTAATACTTGGTCGGCCATTCTTGAGAACCGGACGTGCTTTAGTAGATGTGGCCGAAGGTGAGTTAATCTTACGAGTCGGGGATGATGCAAAAGTTTTCAAAATGGGGAAGCTTACTAGTTCAACTTTTGGAGGCCGAGAATCAGTAAATATGATTAATGTGCTAGATGACTTTACCGTCTACGAAAATCCTCTATTCGACTCTTGCATCGATAATCCACTTTTTCATGATGATGTGGATGATTCTCTCCCTACTTTGGACGCTTCTCCCATTTATGATTCGTCACCGGTCTTTGATGCTTATGATGATGATGATTCTAGCTCAGATTCGGCTGATTTTGATTGTACTTCTGAGTATCCCGAGCTGCCCACTTTCGATGATTTTGATGAGGCTGATACTCTCTCAAGCGATTCTTCACATGATGAAGATCCTCCGTCATCACTCGATCCTACTTTGGACGATTATTCATTTGAGGAAGATTTCTCTGAATTTCTCAACACATACTTCCCTCATGAGAGTGATGCTCCTCCTTTTGACTTTGAAGATTATCGCCTTGATCCTACTTTGGATTTGAAGAGCATTTTGTCAAAGGAGAAGAAACCGGTTGACACCGAAATCCGTTGCACGTATGATTTAACACCTCTTTGTCCCACTTCTGAGGATGAGGCTGTGCTTCTTTGCGGATCTTCTTCACACTCGGCTGAGCCGGAGTGCTATTTTCCCCTGAAGGAAAAGGTGTTCGATCCCGGTATTGAAGTTTTTAAGCCATCTCAGTATCCACCTGATGAAATAAAAGGAATTATCTTTGGAACCTATGGAAATCTGCTTGCACCACTTCATATTTGCTGCCACCATGCTCCATCACTGCTTAAGGGGACCTTGCCAATTCTCTTTTGGCTTGCCTTGTTCGCCTTAAGCTTGTGCTTATTGATGGATGAAAACTATGTCTTTGATCCTGGTGGATATGTCTTATGCTTCTTCCGTTGATGATCAAGGTCGAGTCAGGCTCACGACTCGGTTAACAAAAACCAAGCGCTTCTTGGGTGGCAACCCATGCATCTATCTTTCCGCTTTCTTTATCATAAGTGTAGGGGGGACCCTTTGGTTTGCTATTTCCTCTCTTCACTTCTTAATCAGGGATTCGAGCTTCAATGATCCACTTTTGATGATTCTTGACGACCCGTGATTACGTGTTCTACTTCTTCCCGGTTCTATCCTAAACTCTTTTCGATTCACTATTTTATATTTTCTCAATATTAAAATAGGAATCTCTTTAGTTGTCTTTCCCTTAGCCAGATTTAAACAAAGTACACAATGTCCTAAGTGTAGGGGAGTTTACTCCCACATGCTTAAACATTGAGGACAATGTTTATATTAAGTGTAGGGGGGACTTCTATCGAAGTTAAGTGGTCTTTTCCTTGTATTTGTCCTCATTTTAACCGGAAAATCAATTTTTCGACATTTTTCAAAATTTTTGATCTATTTTGGCCTATTAGTTTATCCCTTTGCGTAGTTATTTTCTTTCCTTATTAGAATACATGCTTGAATAAGTGGTTTTAATTTTCAAAACGTTGTGAATCTTTTGACTCAACCCGAGTTTACTAGCCTAAGTTACTCTAGCTAGTATCCTTAACGTATTTAAGTCAGGTTTTGCTAGGCTTTTATATAGGGAGCTATAAAACGCGAAAGTCTTAACCCTCACGGGTTAAGAACAAGAACTTTTCGCAAGTTCCTATAATTGATCCTAGAGAGTCGTTTATCAAGGGAACTTTAAGATGCGATTTCTAAACTTGAAAAAGTCTAAGAATTTGCAAGATCCTATAGGCGACTCGAAAACCCAAAACTTTGATTTAATAGGCTAAGTATCCACGAGTCTCATTACTTGAGATTTTAAACTGTGGAGAACGAGAGATGATAGAGCCAATTATAAGTCGGTATTCTTTCGTGAATTTATGTGAGTTAATTATGAGCCTATTCTCCCATCGCTTGCTAATAAATTTATCTGCTAATAAATAAGGTTGTACGATTTGAAAAGTTACTTAGCTTCTAGCCCCAGATCGTTTAAAAGTTGCTCGGTAATGACGAGAGTTCATAGCCAAGGCATAACTTATGAAGCGGGGCGCGAAGATTGGCGAGTCCGAAAAGGCCCTAACAAGGCATGAGGGCTATGTTTTGTTGCTAAAGATCCAAAAGTGATGTGAAGAATCATTTATCGAAAATCAATATGAAGGATCGAGACACACGACGAAAAGCAAGAACTCCCAAAAAGTCATGGAGAAGTGTATCCGAAAAGACCCTAACAAGGTATGAGGATAAATAGATCCAAGTCAATAAAGGAGGCGGATCGTTGTATATCAAAATCCAAAATAAAGATTGGAGAAAAATGAAGAAGTCGTGGTCCATATATGAAGAATCTCTCAAAACTTCCAAGTGAAGAAATTCCAATTATGAAGAGAAGACCATTATTTCATGAACGTCTCTCAAGATTTGAAGTATGAAGTCGCTGCCAAATATCGGCCCGAGAAAGGTCTCAAATCGCGAACCAAGTTATGCCAAGATATGAACTTTTTGATATCCCGAGAAGCAGTTTTAAAAGATTTGGTCCTTTAGCTAACTATTGATTAAATCGTTCACTTTATTTTCAGACTAAATAACTATCGAAATAAGTCAAACAATGCATCCTCGTGATCATTCAAGACAAACAATAAAATATAAGAGATACCCATAGGAATAAGGGAGTCTAAGTGAATAATTGGCCCACATGAGTTCGTGTTAGTCTACTAACTTATAATAACAATGATCTCGTTTTTAAGCTTGGTTTGGAGAAAGTGAAAAGTTGAGGATGATGATTATTCATGACATTTCCAAAACCCAAGGTATGTTTTTGATTTCTTTATTTTGAATTTTTATAATTTTCTATCTCTTTAATAAAGGCCAACGTGGATTGATTATGATGAAAAGTGTAAACATGCTTTGTAACTAATGCATTGCATGAGGACATTGCAATGGTCAAGTGTAGGGGATTTGATATGTGTCTAAACACACATCTTTTCTACCACTTAATTACAATAATAACCGGACCAAAACGTGTATTTTATGTCTTTTATGTCGGAATTATGCGTGGTTTGTGTTTTTGTTGTGATTTAGGACGAAAAGGTGAAAAGTGGAGAAAACACGGACATTCACGGGCATTTACGGACTTTTATTGAAGAAAAAGATGAAAGACGAGGTCAAGAAGTCGAGAGTGCAAAAAGAACGGAAGTCCAAGACCAATTCTGAAGATTTATCGAAGAAAAAGTCAAAAGACGGAAGTTTATCAAAAGTCGAGAAACCCAAGTCTAATTTATTGAAGAATTTAAAGACGAGTTCAAAGAAATCCCGAAGCCAAAAGTCCTTTAAATCCAAGTTTAAAGAAGATTAGAAGAAAGGGACTAATGGTGCAATTAAAAGAAGATTAAAGAAGGAGGGACTAAGCATGCAATTAAGGAAGCTTCTTAAGCAAGCCTTAATCTTCCCTATATATAGATTAGATCATTTTCATTTTCCTCTTGTTGGCTAGATTGACAAACTAGTTCTTCCACCTTTATTTTATGCACATTTAATTACTTGCACATTTAACTACTTGTCTTGCACCTTTAATTACCTTTAATTTTCAAGTAAGTGTTTCTTTAATTTCTTGCACCTTTACTTTATCTTGTTCATCTTCTTCTACCTTTCTTTGATCTTTGATTTATACGCGTTTTTCTCTTATTGATTCGTCTAAAGGTTTGATTTTTATGCTTTTGATTGTTTTAAACCATTTGTTTTCATAGCTTAATTGATTTATTTTCAAGTTTATATAGTTTTTACACAAGTTATTCTTATTTAAAAAGTGTTTTTCTTAAAGTTTATCTTTTTCATATTTTAAAAGTTGTTAACTTTCAGTTTTATAGCTTATTTTTACACGATTTACCTTAAGGATTTGGTATAGTGCTTATTAGAACAATAGCTTATTTACTTAGCTTAATTTCCATCCAAGTCTCCGTATTCCGATCTTGACGATCGGAAAAGGGTTTTACTTTCCGATCGTGAGGGTATCTTTGTATTCCGATTGGTGTGTGGGTGACAAACATTCCGATTGGTTCCCTTGATTCATTCCGATTGAGGTGCAACTTGGTTATTCCGATCGTAACAGGTGACAGATATTCCGATTGGAGTTCCAATAAGCATTCCGACCAGAATCCAGTTATATTCCGATCAGGTAAGTTGAACATTCCGATTGGAAGGTGTTGGTTATCCCGATTGGCGAGTGACAGTATTCCGATTGGGTTTCTATAGACATTCCGATTGGTTCCATCGGAATATATTCCGATTGGAGGGTATTTCTCTCTTATTTTGACTTGTTTAATTTTTAGCTTAAGTTTTTAATACTTGTCTAATTTTAATTTCCGTCACACTTTAATTTTAAGTCATTTTAATTAACTTACTTTTCGTCACGTTTTTAAATATCGCACTTTCTTTTTGATTAGATTTAGATTTATATACTTGCCCTTTACTTTAACGACATTTACTTTTAAGTCTTCGCACATTTAAATTTAAAACCAACCAAAAATATTTGTTTTCACCAAAATAAAACTGAGTCACATAGAGAACTAAGATCAATTCGATTAGACCACTAGAACGATAAATTTTTAATTAGGGAAAATCTTAGTATTAATATTTCAAAGTCATATAATAATAAAGCATGAGTTTCCTACATGAAATGTCAAATTCTTGTTGCTTAGTTTTGTATATTATTCACCTTTTTAGGCTTCCCAAGGATAAACAATATCATTGTTGTTTTGATCAAAAAACGTGACGTGTTGTTAGAGAAAACTCATATCTCGACCGTTATATTACGGTGTGTCGTCGAGATGTTTTTTGTCCAGTGCATTCACAACTACTTCAAATGCTAATAGACTAGCTTTTACACCAGGTATAACACGAGAAAAACTAAACAAAAAAATCCCTAGTTGTGTTTTATCCATCTAGAATCCATGCAAACATATGATGCTTGGATTCTATGTGGTCTATATGGACTGGAAAACGATTCTCCGGTTTTTACTTTGGTTTGGATGATATTTTCCGATTTCCGCATTTATTCTTGTTATGGCCGGTTTTGATCAGTTTTCGACCGGTTAAGTTGCTTTTGACCAAGGTTTGCCTAGATAAAAGGTTCTCCTTGTATTAATATTTCATTTGCTTAATCGTGGTCTTGAAACGGAGTCATGTAGCATATGTTACGGTCTTTTTATTGCAACCCATGTTTTTCTGATAATTTCAATTTAAATCTGTTTTTGTATGTTACCGATTATGTTTGGCACTCTATTTCTTTACATTATTGAATTATTAAAACTAACTCCCTTTTGTATGTTTTTGTATATGTATGTTGTATATATGTATGTTTATTATGTGAAGTCGGAGCATAATATATTGTAAGTAACTTTACAAATACATACACAAATAAAGAAAGAAAAGCGAGTTTCAAGTGAAGACAAGAGCAAATATCAATAAATAAAACTCAAATCATACCGGTAAGGAGACATAGCTAAATACTAGATTTATTAAATAGCTCACAATTCAAATAGAATAAAATATTGAATAGAATATTTCAAAGTCATATAATATTAAAACATGAGTTTCCTACATGAAATGTCAAATACTTGTTGCTTAGTTTTGTATATTATTCACCTTTTTAGGCTTCCCAAGGATAAACAATATCATTTTTGTTTTGATCAAAGAACGCGATGTGTTGTTAGATAAAACTCATATCTCGACCGTTATATTATGGTGTGTCGTCGAGATGTTTTTTGTCCGGTGCATTCACAACTACTTCAAATACTAACAGACTAGCTTTTACATTAGGTAAAACACGACAAAAACTAAACCAAAAACATCCCTAGGTGTGTTTTACCCATCTAGAATCCGTGCAAACATATTATGCCCGGATTCTATGTGGTCTATATGGAAAGGAAATCAATTCTCCGGTTTTTACTTAGGTTTGGATGATTTTTGCCAATTTCAGCATTTATGGTTGTTTTGGCTGGTTTTGATCAGTTTTCGACCGGTTAAGTTGCTTTTGACCAAGTTTTGCCTAGATAAAAGGTTCTCCTTGTTTCAATATTTCATTTTCTTAGTCGTGGTCTTGAAACAGAGTCATGTACCATATGTTACGGCCTTTTTATTGCAACCCATATTTTTCTGATAATTTCAATTTAAATCTGTTTACGTATGTTAGTTATTATGTTTGGCACTCTATTTCTTTACATTATTGAATTAGTAAAACTAACTCCCTTTTGTATGTTTTTATATATGTATGTTGTATATATCTATGTTTATTATGTGAAGTCGAAGCATAATAGATTGTAAGTAACTCTACAAATACATACACAAAGAAAGAAAAGCGAGTTTCATGTGAAGCCAAGATCAAAGATTAATAAATAAAACTCGCATCATACCGGTAAGGAGGTAAAGCTAAATACAAGATTTAATAAATAGCTCACCATTCAAATAGAATAAAATATTGAATAGAATATTTCAAAGTCATATAATAATAAAGCATGAGTTTCCTACATGAAATGTCAAATTCTTGTTGCTTAGTTTTGTATATTATTCACCTTTTTAGGCTTCCCAAGGATAAACAATATCATTGTTGTTTTGATCAAAAAACGTGACGTGTTGTTAGAGAAAACTCATATCTCGACCGTTATATTACGGTGTGTCGTCGAGATGTTTTTTGTCCAATGCATTCACAACTACTTCAAATGCTAATAGACTAGCTTTTACACCAGGTATAACACGAGAAAAACTAAACAAAAAAATCCCTAGTTGTGTTTTATCCATCTAGAATCCGTGCAAACATATGATGCTTGGATTCTATGTGGTCTATATGGACTGGAAAACGATTCTCCGGTTTTTACTTTGGTTTGGATGATATTTTCCGATTTCCGCATTTATTCTTGTTATGGCCGGTTTTGATCAGTTTTCGACCGGTTAAGTTGCTTTTGACCAAGGTTTGCCTAGATAAAAGGTTCTCCTTGTATTAATATTTCATTTGATTAATCGTGGTCTTGAAACGGAGTCATGTAGCATATGTTACGGTCTTTTTATTGCAACCCATGTTTTTCTGATAATTTCAATTTAAATCTGTTTTTGTATGTTACCGATTATGTTTGGCACTCTATTTCTTTACATTATTGAATTAGTAAAACTAACTCCCTTTTGTATGTTTTTGTAAATGTATGTTGTATATATGTATGTTTATTATGTGAAGTCGGAGCATAATATATTGTAAGTAACTTTACAAATACATAAACAAATAAAGAATGAAAAGCGAGTTTCAAGTGAAGACAAGAGCAAATATCAATAAATAAAACTCAAATCATACCAGTAAGGAGACATAGATAAATACTAGATTTAATAAATAGCTCACAATTCAAATAGAATAAAATATTGAATAGAATATTTCAAAGTCATATAATATTAAAACATGAGTTTCCTACATGAAATGTCAAATACTTGTTGCTTAGTTTTGTATATTATTCACCTTTTTAGGCGTCCCAAGGATAAACAATATCATTGTTGTTTTGATCAAAGAACACGACGTGTTGTTAGAGAAAACTCATATCTCGACCCTTATATTATGGTGTGTCGTCGAGATGTTTTTTGTCCGGTGCGTTCACAACTACTTCAAATGCTAACAGACTAGCTTTTACACTAGGTAAAACACGACAAAAACTAAACCAAAAACATCCCTAGGTGTGTTTTATTCATCTAGGATCCGTGCAAACATATTATGCCTGGATTCTATGTGGTCTATATAGAATGGAAATCAATTATCCGGTTTTTACTTAGGTTTGGATGATTTTTGCCAATTTCAGCATTTATGGTTGTTTTGGCCGGTTTTGATCAGTTTTCGACCGGTTAAGTTGCTTTTGACCAAGTTTTGCCTAGATAAAAGGTTCTCCTTGTTTCAATATTTCATTTTCTTAGTCGTGGTCTTGAAACGGAGTCATGTACCATATGTTACGGCCTTTTTATTGCAACCCATATTTTTCTGATAATTTCAATTTAAATCTGTTTTTGTATGTTAGCGATTATGTTTGGCACTCTATTTCTTTACATTATTGAATTAGTAAAACTAACTCCCTTTTGTATGTTTTTATATATGTATGTTGTATATATCTATGTTTATTATGTGAAGTCGAAGCATAATAGATTGTAAGTAACTCTACAAATACATACACAAAGAAAGAAAAGCGAGTTTCATGTGAAGCCAAGATCAAAGATTAATAAATAAAACTCGAATCATACCGGTAAGGAGGTAAAGCTAAATACTAGATTTAATAAATAGCTCACAATTCAAATAGAATAAAATTTTGAATAGAATATTTCAAAGTCATATAATATTAAAACATGAGTTTCCTACATGAAATGTCAAATACTTGTTGCTTAGTTTTGTATATTATTCACTTTTTTAGGCTTCCCAAGGATAAACAATATCATTGTTGTTTTGATCAAAGAACGCGACGTGTTCTTAGAGAAAACTCATATCTCGACCGTTATATTATGGTGTGTCGTCGAGATGTTTTTTGTCCGGTGCGTTCACAACTACTTCAAATGCTAACAGACTAGCTTTTACACTAGGTAAAACACGAGAAAAACTAAACCAAAAACATCCTTAGGTGTGTTTTATCCATCTAGACTCCGTGCAAACATATTATGCCCGGATTCTATGTGGTCTATATAGAATGGAAATCAATTATCCGGTTTTTACTTAGGTTTGGATGATTTTTGCCAATTTCAGCATTTATGGTTGTTTTGGCCGGTTTTGATCAATTTTCGACCGGTTAAGTTGCTTTTGACCAAGTTTTGCCTAAATAAAAGGTTCTCCTTGTTTCAATATTTCATTTTCTTAGTCGTGGTCTTGAAACGGAGTCATGTACCATACGTTACGGCCTTTTTATTACAACCCATGTTTTTCTGATAATTTTAATCTGAATCAGTTTTTTTATGTTAGTGATTATGTTTGGCACTCTATTTCTTTACATTATTGAATTAGTAAAACTAACTCCCTTTTGTATATTTTTATATATGTATGTTGTATATATGTATGTTTATTATGTGAATTCGAAGCATAATAGATTGTAAGTAACTCTACAAATATATACACAAAGAAAGAAAAGCGAGTTTCATGTGAAGCCAAGAGCAAAGATTAATAAATAAAACTCGAATCATACTGGTAAGGAGGTAAAGCTAAATATTAGATTTAATAAATAGCTCACCATTCAAATAGAATAAAATATTGAATAGAATATTTCAAAGTCATATAATAATAAAGCATGAGTTTCCTACATGAAATGTCAAATTCTTGTTGCTTAGTTTTGTATATTATTCACCTTTTTAGGCTTCCCAAGGATAAACAATATCATTGTTGTTTTGATCAAAAAACGCGACGTGTTGTTAGAGCAAACTCATATCTCGACCGTTATATTATGGTGTGTCGTCGAGATGTTTTTTGTCCAATGCATTCACAACTACTTCAAATGCTAATAGACTAGCTTTTACACCAGGTAAAACACGAGAAAAACTAAACAAAAAAAATCCCTAGTTGTGTTTTATGCATCTAGAATCCGTGTAAACATATTATGCCCGGATTCTATGTGGTCTATATGGACTGGAAATCGACTCTCCGGTTTTTACTTTGGTTTGGATGATCTTTTCCGATTTCTGCATTTATTGTTGTTATGGCCGGTTTTGATCAGTTTTCGACCGGTTAAGTTGCTTTTGACCAAGGTTTGCCTAGATAAAAGGTTCTCCTTGTATTAATATTTCATTTGCTTAATCGTGGTCTTGAAACGGAGTCATGTAGCATATGTTACGGTCTTTTTATTGCAACCCATGTTTTTCTGATAATTTCAATTTAAATCTGTTTTTGTATGTTACCGATTATGTTTGGCACTCTATTTCTTTACATTATTGAATTAGTAAAACTAACTCCCTTTTGTATGTTTTTGTATATATATGTTGTATATATGTATGTTTATTATGTGAAGTCGGAGCATAATATATTGTAAGTAACTTTACAAATACATACACAAATAAAGAAAGAAAAGCGAGTTTCAAGTGAAGACAAGAGCAAATATAAATAAATAAAACTCAAATCATAGCGGTAAGGAGACATAGCTAAATACTAGATTTTATAAATAATTCACAATTCAAATAGAATAAAATATTGAATAGAATATTTCAAAGTCATATAATATTAAAACATGAGTTTCCTACATGAAATGTCAAATACTTGTTGCTTAGTTTTGTATATTATTCACCTTTTTAGGCTTCCCAAGGATAAACAATATCATTGTTGTTTTGATCAAAGAACGCGACGTGTTGTTAGAGAAAACTCATATCTCGACCGTTATATTATAGTATGTCGTCGAGATGTTTTTTGTCCGGTGCGTTCACAACTACTTCAAATGCTAACAGACTAGCTTTTACACTAGGTAAAACACGACACAAACTAAACCAAAAACATTCCTAGGTGTATTTTATTCATATAGACTCCGTGCAAACATATTATGCCCGGATTCTATGTGGTCTATATAGAATGGAAATCAATTATCCGGTTTTTACTTAGGTTTGGATGATTTTTGCCAATTTCAGCATTTATGGTTGTTTTGGCCGGTTTTGATCTGTTTTCGACCGGTTAAGTTGCTTTTGACCAAGTTTTGCCTAGATAAAAGGTTCTCCTTGTTTCAATATTTCATTTTCTTAGTCGTGGTCTTGAAACGGAGTCATGTACCATATGTTACGGCCTTTTTTATTGCAACCCATATTTTTCTGATAATTTCAATTTAAATCTGTTTTTGTATGTTAGCGATTATGTTTGGCACTCTATTTCTTTACATTATTGAATTAGTAAAACTAACTCCCTTTTGTATGTTTTTATATATGTATGTTGTATATATCTATGTGTATTATGTGAAGTCGAAGCATAATAGATTGTAAGTAACTCTACAAATACATACACAAAGAAAGAAAAGCGAGTTTCATGTGAAGCCAAGATCAAAGATTAATAAATAAAACTCGAATCATACCGGTAAGGAGGTAAAGCTAAATACTAGATTTAATAAATAGCTCATCATTCAAATAGAATAAAATATTGAATAGAATATTTCTAAAGTCACATAATAATAAAGCATGAGTTTCCTACATGAAATGTCAAATTCTTGTTGCTTAGTTTTGTATATTATTCACCTTTTTAGGCTTCCCAAGGATAAACAATATCATTTTGTTTTGATCAAAAAACGCGACATGTTGTTAGATAAAACTCATATGTCGACCGTTATATTATGGTGTGTCGTCGAGATGTTTTTTGTCCAGTGCATTCACAACTACTTCAAATGCTAATAGACTAGCTTTTACACCAAGTAAAACACGAGAAAAACTAAACAAAAAAAATCCCTAGTTGTGTTTTATCCATCTAGAATCCGTGCAAACATATGATGCTTGGATTCTATGTGGTCTATATGGACTGGAAAACGATTCTCCGGTTTTTACTTTGGTTTGGATGATTTTTTCCGATTTTGGCATTTATTCTTGTTATGGCCGGTTTTGATCAGTTTTCGACCGGTTAAGTTACTTTTGACCAAGGTTTGCCTAGATAAAAGGTTCTCCTTGTATTAATATTTCATTTGCTTAATCGTGGTCTTGAAACGGAGTCATGTAGCATATGTTACGGTCTTTTTATTGCAACCCATGTTTTTCTGATAATTTCAATTTAAATCTGTTTTTGTATGTTACCGATTATGTTTGGCACTCTATTTCTTTACATTATTGAATTAGTAAAACTAACTCCCTTTTGTATGTTTTTGTATATGTATGTTGTATATATGTATGTTTATTATGTGAAGTCGGAGCATAATATATTGTAAGTAACTTTACAAATACATACACAAATAAAGAATGGAAACCGAGTTTCAAGTGAAGACAAGAGCAAATATCAATAAATAAAACTCAAATTATACCGGTAAGGAGACATAGCTAAATACTAGAATTAATAAATAGCTCACAATTCAAATAGAATAAAATATTGAATAGAATATTTCAAAGTCATATAATATTAAAACATGAGTTTCCTACAAGAAATGTCAAATACTTGTTGCTTAGTTTTGTATATTATTCACCTTTTTAGGCTTCCCAAGGATAAACAATATCATTGTTGTTTTGATCAAAGAATGCGACGTGTTGTTAGAGAAAACTCATATCTCGACCGTTATATTATGGTGTGTCGTCGAGATGTTTTTTGTCCGGTGCGTTCACAACTACTTCAAATGCTAACAGACTAGCTTTTACACTAGGTAAAACACGACAAAAACTAAACCAAAAACATCCCTAGGTGTGTTTTATCCATCTAGAACCCGTGCAAACATATTATGCCCGGATTATATGTGGTCTATATGTAATGGAAATCAATTCTCCGGTTTTTACTTAGGTTTGGATGATTTTTGCCAATTTCAGCATTTATGGTTGTTTTGGCCGGTTTTGATCAGTTTTCGACCGGTTAAGTTGCTTTTGACCAAGGTTTGCCTAGATAAAAGGTTCTCCTTGTTTCAATATTTCATTTTCTTAGTTGTTGTCTTGAAACGGAGTCATGTACCATATGTTACGGCCTTTTTATTGCAACCAATGTTTTTCTGATAATTTTAATCTAAATCAGTTTTTGTATGTTAGCGATTTTGTTTGGCACTCTATTTCTTTACATTATTGAATTAGTAAAACTAACTCCCTTTTGTATGTTTTTATATATGTATGTTGTATATATGTATGTTTATTATGTGAAGTCGAAGCATAATATATTGTAAGTACCTCTACAAATACATAAACAAAGAAAGAAAAGCGAGTTTCATGTGAAGCCAAGAGAAAAGATAAATAAATAAAACTCAAATCATACCAGTAAGGAGGTAAAGCTAAATACTAGATTTAATAAATAGCTCACCATTCAAATAGAATAAAATATTGAATAGAATATTTCAAAGTCATATAATATTAAAGCATGAGTTTCCTACATGAAATGTCAAATACTTGTTGCTTAGTTTTGTATATTATTCACCTTTTTAGGCTTCCCAAGGATAAACAATATCATTTTGTTTTGATCAAAAAACGCGACATGTTGTTAGAGAAAACTCATATGTCGACCGTTATATTATGGTGTGTCGTCGAGATGTTTTTTGTCCAGTGCATTCACAACTACTTCAAATGCTAATAGACTAGCTTTTACACCAAGTAAAACACGAGAAAAACTAAACAAAAAAAATCCCTAGTTGTGTTTTATCCATCTAGAATCCGTGCAAACATATGATGCTTGGATTCTATGTGGTCTATATGGACTGGAAAACGATTCTCCGGTTTTTACTTTGGTTTGGATGATTTTTTCCGATTTTGGCATTTATTCTTGTTATGGCCGGTTTTGATCAGTTTTCGACCGGTTAAGTTGCTTTTGACCAAGGTTTGCCTAGATAAAAGGTTCTCCTTGTATTAATATTTCATTTGCTTAATCGTGGTCTTGAAACGGAGTCATGTAGCATATGTTACGGTCTTTTTATTGCAACCCATGTTTTTCTGATAATTTCAATTTAAATCTGTTTTTGTATGTTACCGATTATGTTTGGCACTCTATTTCTTTACATTATTGAATTAGTAAAACTAACTCCCTTTTGTATGTTTTTGTATATGTATGTTGTATATATGTATGTTTATTATGTGAAGTCGGAGCATAATATATTGTAAGTAACTTTACAAATACATACACAAATAAAGAATGGAAACCGAGTTTCAAGTGAAGACAAGAGCAAATATCAATAAATAAAACTTAAATTATACCGGTAAGGAGACATAGCTAAATACTAGAATTAATAAATAGCTCACAATTCAAATAGAATAAAATATTGAATAGAATATTTCAAAGTCATATAATATTAAAACATGAGTTTCCTACAAGAAATGTCAAATACTTGTTGCTTAGTTTTGTATATTATTCACCTTTTTAGGCTTCCCAAGGATAAACAATATCATTGTTGTTTTGATCAAAGAATGCGACGTGTTGTTAGAGAAAACTCATATCTCGACCGTTATATTATGGTGTGTCGTCGAGATGTTTTTTGTCCGGTGCGTTCACAACTACTTCAAATGCTAACAGACTAGCTTTTACACTAGGTAAAACACGACAAAAACTAAACCAAAAACATCCCTAGGTGTGTTTTATCCATCTAGAACCCGTGCAAACATATTATGCCCGGATTATATGTGGTCTATATGTAATGGAAATCAATTCTCCGGTTTTTACTTAGGTTTGGATGATTTTTGCCAATTTCAGCATTTATGGTTGTTTTGGCCGGTTTTGATCAGTTTTCGACCGGTTAAGTTGCTTTTGACCAAGGTTTGCCTAGATAAAAGGTTCTCCTTGTTTCAATATTTCATTTTCTTAGTTGTTGTCTTGAAACGGAGTCATGTACCATATGTTACGGCCTTTTTATTGCAACCCATGTTTTTCTGATAATTTTAATCTAAATCAGTTTTTGTATGTTAGCGATTTTGTTTGGCACTCTATTTCTTTACATTATTGAATTAGTAAAACTAACTCCCTTTTGTATGTTTTTATATATGTATGTTGTATATATGTATGTTTATTATGTGAAGTCGAAGCATAATATATTGTAAGTACCTCTACAAATACATAAACAAAGAAAGAAAAGCGAGTTTCATGTGAAGCCAAGAGAAAAGATAAATAAATAAAACTCAAATCATACCAGTAAGGAGGTAAAGCTAAATACTAGATTTAATAAATAGCTCACCATTCAAATAGAATAAAATATTGAATAGAATATTTCAAAGTCATATAATATTAAAGCATGAGTTTCCTACATGAAATGTCAAATACTTGTTGCTTAGTTTTGTATATTATTCACCTTTTTAGGCTTCCCAAGGATAAACAATATCATTTTGTTTTGATCAAAAAACGCGACATGTTGTTAGAGAAAACTCATATGTCGACCGTTATATTATGGTGTGTCGTCGAGATGTTTTTTGTCCAGTGCATTCACAACTACTTCAAATGCTAATAGACTAGCTTTTACACCAAGTAAAACACGAGAAAAACTAAACAAAAAAAATCCCTAGTTGTGTTTTATCCATCTAGAATCCGTGCAAACATATGATGCTTGGATTCTATGTGGTCTATATGGACTGGAAAACGATTCTCCGGTTTTTACTTTGGTTTGGATGATTTTTTCCGATTTTGGCATTTATTCTTGTTATGGCCGGTTTTGATCAGTTTTCGACCGGTTAAGTTGCTTTTGACCAAGGTTTGCCTAGATAAAAGGTTCTCCTTGTATTAATATTTCATTTGCTTAATCGTGGTCTTGAAACGGAGTCATGTAGCATATGTTACGGTCTTTTTATTGCAACCCATGTTTTTCTGATAATTTCAATTTAAATCTGTTTTTGTATGTTACCGATTATGTTTGGCACTCTATTTCTTTACATTATTGAATTAGTAAAACTAACTCCCTTTTGTATGTTTTTGTATATGTATGTTGTATATATGTATGTTTATTATGTGAAGTCGGAGCATAATATATTGTAAGTAACTTTACAAATACATACACAAATAAAGAATGGAAACCGAGTTTCAAGTGAAGACAAGAGCAAATATCAATAAATAAAACTCAAATTATACCGGTAAGGAGACATAGCTAAATACTAGAATTAATAAATAGCTCACAATTCAAATAGAATAAAATATTGAATAGAATATTTCAAAGTCATATAATATTAAAACATGAGTTTCCTACAAGAAATGTCAAATACTTGTTGCTTAGTTTTGTATATTATTCACCTTTTTAGGCTTCCCAAGGATAAACAATATCATTGTTGTTTTGATCAAAGAATGCGACGTGTTGTTAGAGAAAACTCATATCTCGACCGTTATATTATGGTGTGTCGTCGAGATGTTTTTTGTCCGGTGCGTTCACAACTACTTCAAATGCTAACAGACTAGCTTTTACACTAGGTAAAACACGACAAAAACTAAACCAAAAACATCCCTAGGTGTGTTTTATCCATCTAGAACCCGTGCAAACATATTATGCCCGGATTATATGTGGTCTATATGTAATGGAAATCAATTCTCCGGTTTTTACTTAGGTTTGGATGATTTTTGCCAATTTCAGCATTTATGGTTGTTTTGGCCGGTTTTGATCAGTTTTCGACCGGTTAAGTTGCTTTTGACCAAGGTTTGCCTAGATAAAAGGTTCTCCTTGTTTCAATATTTCATTTTCTTAGTTGTTGTCTTGAAACGGAGTCATGTACCATATGTTACGGCCTTTTTATTGCAACCCATGTTTTTCTGATAATTTTAATCTAAATCAGTTTTTGTATGTTAGCGATTTTGTTTGGCACTCTATTTCTTTACATTATTGAATTAGTAAAACTAACTCCCTTTTGTATGTTTTTATATATGTATGTTGTATATATGTATGTTTATTATGTGAAGTCGAAGCATAATATATTGTAAGTACCTCTACAAATACATAAACAAAGAAAGAAAAGCGAGTTTCATGTGAAGCCAAGAGAAAAGATAAATAAATAAAACTCAAATCATACCAGTAAGGAGGTAAAGCTAAATACTAGATTTAATAAATAGCTCACCATTCAAATAGAATAAAATATTGAATAGAATATTTCAAAGTCATATAATATTAAAGCATGAGTTTCCTACATGAAATGTCAAATACTTGTTGCTTAGTTTTGTATATTATTCACCTTTTTAGGTTTCCCAAGGATAAACAATATCATTGTTCTTTTAATCAAAAAACACGACGTGTTGTTAGAGCAAACTCATATCTCTACCGTTATATTATGGTGTGTTGTCGAGATGTTTTTTGTCTAGTGCATTCACAACTACTTCAAATGCTAATAGACTAGCTTTTACACCAGGTAAAACACGACAAAAACTAAACAAAAAAAACCCTAGTAGTGTTTTATCCATCTAGAATCCGTGGAAATACATTTTTCCCAGATTCTCTGTGGTCAATATGGATTGGAAATCAATTCTCCGGATTTTACTGAGGTTTGGATGATTTTTTCCGATTTCGGCATTTTTGGTTGTTTTGGCCGGTTTTGATCAGTTTTCTACCGGTTAAGTTGCTTTTGACCAAGGTTTGCCTAGATAAAAGTTACTCCTTGTTTTAATATTTCATTTGCTTAATCGTGGTCTTGAAACGGAGTCATGTAGCATATGCTACGGTCTTTTTATTGCAACCCATTTTTTTCTGATAATTTCAATTTAAATCTGTTTTTGTATGTTAGCGATTATGTTTGGCACTCTATTTCTTTACATTATTGAATTAGTAAAACTAACTCCCTTTTGTATATTTTTGTATAATTGTAAGTAACTCTAGAAATACATACACAAATAAAGAAAGAAAAGCGAGTTTAATATGAAGCCAAGAGCAAAGATTAACAAACTAAACTCCAATCATACCGGTAAGGATGTTTAATTAAATTATAGATTTAATAAATATCTCGCCATTCAAATAGAATAAAATGTTGAATCGGATATTTCAAAGTCATATAATACTTAAGCATGAGTTTCTTACATGAAATGTCAAATACTTGTTTAGTTTTGTATAATATTCACCTTTTTTTGCTTCCCAAGAATAAATAATATCATTATTGTTTTTATCAAAGAACGTAAAATGTTGTTAGGGCAAACTCATATCTCGACCGTTATATCACGGTGTGCCGCCGAGATATTGTTTTTTCGGTGCATTCACTACTACTTCAAATACTAGCTAACCAACTTTTACACCTGCACTAAACATGACAAAAAGTAAACAAAAAAATTCTTAGGTGTGTTTTTCCCATCTAGAATCCGTGGATACCGGATTCTATGTGGTCTATATGGACTGGAAATCAATAGTCCGGTTTTAGCTTGGGTTTGGATGATTTTGGCCGGTTTCGGCATTTTCGGTTGTTTTGGCCGGTTTTGATCAGTTTTCGACCGGTTAATTCTCTTTTGACCAAGCGTTTCTACCAAGTGTTTCTGAGACAAAACATACTCCTTGTTTCAAGCTTTCATTTGCTTAGTCATGGTCTTGAAACGGAGTCATGTAGCGCATGCTATGACCTTTTTATTTCACCCCATGTTTTCTGATAATTTCAATATAAATTTGTTTTGGTGTGTTAGCGACTATGTTTGGGACTCTATTTTCTTACCATATGGAATTAGTAAAACTAACTCCTTTTTGTATGTTTTTGTATATGTATGTTGTATATATGTATATTTATTATGTGAAGTCGAAGCACAATAGATTGTAAGTAACTCTACAAATACATACACAAATAAAGAAAGAAAAGCGAGTTTAATATGAAGCCAAGAGCAAAGATTAACAAACTAAACTCCAAACATACCGGTAAGGATGTTTAACTAAATAATAGATTTTATAAAGCTCGCCAATCAAATAGAATAAAATATTGAATCGAATATTTCAAAGTCTTATAATACTTAAGCATGAGTTTCTTACATGAAATGTCAAATACTTGTTGTTTAGTTTTGTATACTATTCACCTTTTTTGGCTTCCCAAGGATAAATAATATCATTATTGTTTTGATCAAAGAACGCAAAATGTTGTTAGGGCAAACTCATATCTCGACCGTTATATCATGGTGTGGCGTCGAGATGTTGTTTGTCCGGTGCATTCACTACTACTTCTAATACTAGCTGACCAACTTTTACACCTACACTAAACATGACAAAAAGTAAACAAAAAATTTTATAGGTGTGTTTGTCCATCTAGAATCCCTGGAAAATGAGTTCTACCGGATTCTATGTGGTCTATATGAACTGGAAATCAAAAGTCCGGTTTTTGCTTGGGTTTGGATGATTTTGGCCGGTTTCGGTGTTTTCGGTTGTTTTGGCCAGTTTTGATCAGTTTTCGACCATTTAATTCGCTTTTGACCAAGTGTTTATGAGAAAAAACGTACTCCTTGTTTCAAGCTTTCATTTGCTCAGTCGTAGTCTTGAAACGGAGTCATGTAGCACATGCTATGACCTTTTTATTGCACCCTATGTTTTTTGATAATTTCAATAGAAATTTGTTTTGGTGTGTTAGCGATTATGTTTGGGACACTATTTTCTTACCATATGGAATTAGTAAAACTAACCCCTTTTTGTACGTTTTTGTATATGTATGTTGTATATATGTATATTTATTATATGAAGTCGAAGCACAATAGATTGTAAGTAACTCTACAAATACATACACAAATAAAAAAGAAAAGAGAGTTTATTGTGAAGCCAAGAGCAAAGATTAACAAACTAAACTTCAATCATACCGGTAAGGATGTTTAACTAATTAATAGATTTAATAAATAGCTCGCCATTCAAATAGAATAAAATGTTGAATCGAATATTTCAAAGTCATATAATACTTAAGCATGAGTTTCTTATCTTTTTTTCTTAACGGTAAATTTATTAAGAAAAGGCCACAAAGGCAGAGTACAAAAAGCTACAAGCTAAACAAAAATTAGAAGGGGACACACCCCCTCTAACAGCTTGAGCAAGCAAAACATTGGCATGGACAACAACCCATACTCAATAACATAAACAACCCATACCAATCACTACAAGTAAAGGCAATGGACATATCCCATGCTCAATACATAAACTACAAAAACAACTAGAAAGACAATAACTAGCTGCTTCCCATAGCTCTACTACTTGATCCCAATTGACAAAGATCAAGCTCGTGCAACTCCATGGCACACCAAAAATACTTGTTCAATAGCTTGATGTGGAAAACAACTTCAGAATACATGGTAGTTTTGATTCAACCACATACGGAAGAAATCTCCACTACCAATCCATCCCCCATGGAACAAACCACACACAAAAGTATGACACAAGAAAGTAAGCAAAAGAAGACTTACTCAAAATCGCCATCAGAATCTAACGCAGGATAAAAGGAGAGGTGCCAGTGTAGCACATCTAGGTTATTGCCTCCTCAAAACCCCCATCTATGAAAAACCCAGTGGGAAACCATAGAAGGGGGAAAGAGTACAACTAAACTAGAATCCTCTCACATGATGCAATAAACCTAGATATCTATCATCACAACACTAAACAGATACAAGGCTTATACAGAAAACTACAGGGAGGACAAAGCATCACTAAACAGATTTGGAAACTAAAATATTGTACAAAGAGTTAAAAAAATAACCCAATGTCCACTAATAGCACATCAAATCTCCCCGAAACAACCTAAGAAGTCCTCCCCATACAACAGAATAAGATACACTCATTCTTCAAGTTACCTAATCTTAAATGAAACTTATAGCAGCAACCAAGCAAAATATAAGCCATCCACCATAAGTACTTGAAATATGCCATCAAACTTGCAAAAGCACAAAATGGCAAAATCCCAAACATCCTGCTAAGGTTATATATAAGGCATAAATGACCCCACCTCCTATTGCACATCCAGAAATTAGTCCCACCAAAGGACCAGTTGAACCACGGACCAATCAAACAGAACCTACTCGTTAAGAAACCATCTGGTCCCGTATATCAAACCCGATTCTATTACTAGAATCTCACTCACTTACAAGCATCACATTCCAAATACTAGCAGCTTTAGCAACATCCTTAGATGGCTTAACAGAAAGGCTAAGTAATTTAAGCCTAATAGTATCAACAATAAGCTTAAATAACCCCTCAATATCCCTATTAGCCATACCAATTCTTCTATTATTTCTTTCCTGTCATAAGTAGTAAATACAGGCACCAAATGTGAGCCTTTGAATCACACTCCATATATTGTTCCTAGCTGGATAACTCACAAGACCAGAAATAACAGTAGGCCATATATAACTCACACCATCCATAGAAGCCATAGGTTTCAGTCTCTCCCATAACCTTATAGAGTAAGTACAAGAAAAGAACAGATGACTATGAGACTCCTTAACATTATTACACAAATAGCATTTAGTCTCAAGGACATTAAACCACTTAGACAGTCTATCGCCAGTTTTAAGTCTGCCCTTAATGGCAAGCCAAGAAATGAAAGCATGCCTAGGGATGCATTGGTTAAACCAAACGTGTTTATACCAAATAACCTCAGGGCTATCAATCCTAAGAGCCCTCCAAACCTTAGTCGCACAAAATCTTTTCTCAACACCCTTTTTCTCCCACCACACAGTAACATCATTTCTATCATTACTAAGAACTGGACCAGGGACATTAATCATTCCATCAAACATTCCAATCCAATTGATAGGCCAAATCCATTCATTATCATCAATAATATCTCTAACTTTATCATTAATAGAGAAACCAGCAAGTTGAATCGTAGATCTACCAATGACTTTACTCAAAGGACCCCTTGAGTGCCATTTATCAACCCAGACATTACAAGTCCTCCTATTACCAATCTTAACAAAAACAAACTCCCTAATCCTATCCCTTAAAGACAAAATATGTTTCCAACACCAAGACATACCACAAGTGGTTTTAATATTCCAAATACTTTGTCCTTTAAGCTTATGAATCTTAACCCACTTAACCCATATGGTATCTTTATTACAAATGATATGCCAAAGATGCTTAATCATAAGAGCATTGTTCCAACTATGCATAGATTTCAATCCAAGGCCCCCTGAATTTTAGGTTTACAAACATCATCCCATTTAACAATAGTTAAAGCACCAGTTTTCCTATTGTTACCCCATAAGAAATTACTAAGCAGAAGATCAATATCATCACAAACAGCAATAGGAAGGATAAATAAAGACCCCCAATACACTTGCATGGAAGATAAAACAGAAGCAATAAGTTACAATCTACCAGCAAAGGATAGACATTTGTTCTTCCAACTATTGAGCTTATTTTGAACCACCTCAAGAAGATAACTACAATCCCTCTTAGTAATTCTTTTAGACACAAGGGGAACACCTAGATATCTAATCGGAAGCTTACCCTCAGTAAATGGCATAACCATAAGAATCTCATTTTTAACATCACTTGGAATATTACAAAAAAATACATTACTTTTCACCATGCTAGGATACAAACCACTAGCTAAAGTGAATTCATCAAGCCCCCTCCTAAGAATAGAAGCTGAAACCATATCCCCATGACACAACATAAGTAAATCATCAGCAAAACACAAACTGTTAATACCAAGTTTTTGACACCCTGAATGATACTTAAATCTTTTGTCAAGTTTAATTTGTCTTTTAACCATCAGATTCAAGACTTCCATCAAGAGAGTGAAAAGGTAAGGAGAGATTGGGTCACCCTGCCTTAAACCCCTCTTAGCTTTAAAAAATCCATGGGTCTCACCATTAACACATACAGAGAAAGAGGCAGTCTCTAAACATGTCATGATCCAGTGCATCATAACGGGATGGAAACCAAACTCCTTTAAACATTTCCTAAGAAAAGACCAACTAACTGTATCATAGGCTTTTGGATGTCTATCTTAAAGGCGCAATTCCTAATTCCACAATCCCAATTATAACTCTTCATAAACTCATGGGCAAGTAAAATGTTATCACTTATAAGCCTACCTGGTATGAAAGCACTCTGATTAACATCAACTAAACCATTAAGGATCGGTTTAATCCTATTGGTTAAAACCTTGCTAATAATCTTATAAACAATATTGCAACATGAGATGGGTCTATAGTCAGTAACCTTAGCCGGACTACTAATTTTAGGTATAAGAGATATAAGAGTAGTATTAACCTGGCCCAGCATCTTCCCACTAGAGAAAAATTCCCTTACAGCATCACAAACATCTAATTTCACAATCTCCCAGACAGCCTTGAAGAACTTAGAAGTGTATCCGTCAGGACGAGCAGCCTTGTTATCTTCAATACTAAATAATGCCTCTTTAATCTCACCCTCGGAAAATGGTTTAATAAGATCCACAGACTTCTCAACATTAAGACGCTTCACAAATAACCCAGCAGCATCTTTAATATCATAAACCTCATCACACGTACCCAAAAAAGAACTAAAGTGATTAACAAATCTAGTGGCAACATCATCACCATAATAGGCATTACCCTCATTATCATATACCACTTGGATTCTTTTCTTACTCACTCTTCCTCTAATAACGTTATGGAAATACTTACTATTAGTATCACCATCTCTAAGCCACTCAACCTTGGTTTTTTGCATCAACACTTTCTTTTCATCAATCATAGCTTCCTTATAAGCACTAGCACAAGCATTTTCCTCCTCTTTTAAAATATTATTCCATGGTTCCTTCTCTAATCTAACTTGAACATTTTCTAAATCAATCTTAAAATTCTTGGCCTTCTCAAACACATTCCCATTTTGCTTATTTAAACGTCTCATATATTTCTTCATAGCTCTCAGACGTTTAACAAGTCTAAACATAGCATGACATTTGACATCCACTTTCAAATGTTCACTAACCACCTCTTTAAACTCCTTCTTATCAGCAACATAGTTCATAAACCGAAACGATCTCGGTTTAAAAACACTAATCTCAGGTAAACACAAAACAGCCGGATAGTGATCAGAGGACAAAAAAGGCTTAAACTCAGCAAAACTGTTAGGATATTGATCAACAAAAAAATTCATTCCCCATTACTCTATCTAACTTTTTGAAAATACCTTCTCCAGGGTTTCTTAACCTTTGAATCCAGGTATAAAACATCCCCCTACTAGTAATGTCTTCAACACCTATCTTCTTCGTGCAATCCACAAAATCCCTTCTTTCTTCAAATCTGATAAACTTACCACTCGAGTTTTTGTTAGTTCTTAAAATGACATTGAAGTCACCCATAAGAACCCAAGGGCAATTCCCAATAGTAACAGCATGATCAATCAAATTCTTCCAAAGTCTAATCCTAGGCGTAAGATAATTCTCACCATACACCACTGAGATAAACATCTTTCTATTGTCTTTAATAAATGTCACTAAAAAGTGCATTACTTGGTCGATTTGAGAGATAAGAGTAGCATCAACCACATTTTTGTCCCAAACCACAGCAATCCTACATCCCTTAGGACTATCTAAAGAATTAGAACACCAAAGCCAATTACCAAAGACCTCATCACAAACCCTGTTAACCATTTTCTTACGCAACTGCGTTTCAATAATCCCTATAAAAACAATACCATTATCCTTAACAAAATTCCTAACTTCATTTTGTCTTAGGGTATTACCTAACCCCTTGACATTCCACGATGCAATTTTTATACTCATTATTAAACCGGAGGGGGTGGAGCAGATAAACCCTGCATCTGGTTTAAATTTGGGTCCATAACGTTTGAAACTACATTGCTTGCCATAAATTTAGCATTCAGACTTTGGTCTTCAGCCACATCTTCTTCCATAATCCCGTCATTATCGTTTTGAATAGCCTCAAGGGCAAGTTGAAAAGCTGCATCACCAATAGAAGACTTATAGAATTCCATCTTCTCAGCAGACCAAGAATTCAGCTCAGCAGAAGTAAGAACTTGACCCGTTTTGAAAAACAATTCAACCTCAGCAAACTGTTTCCTCAAATCGAGAACACTAATTCTATCTTCCTCATCATTATACACTTCCTCATAAACTTCTTGGGTAAGCTTCATTTTCAGATAAATTCTTTTCCACCATAACAGCTCTATACTTTTGATCCGCTATGTTCTTAGTCTCTATGGCTCACATCTTATTACTATGAATAATTTGCCTACTAATGATGTCAGTCTTAGATTTCAACTCACTAACAGATGCCCTCTTAACTACCTCCTACATTTTCTTGATGAAATACTCTTTTAACCTATCATCCCAACAACTCTTCTCTGCCACAGAAATAAGAACTCCTTTCTCATAACACATATCAATTTTCTTCCTCATACTTTCCCACTCTAATGTCTTCTCCACTCCATCATCATCTTCCAACATAGCGAATCTATTATGAGAACTATTTGATGCCTCTACATTACTCTCCTTCCTATTTCCTTTAGTTCCATTCTTTTTAACTATATTTCTATTACCCTTTCCATTAACCTCACCATCTATTTCCATCTGACTCATCTCCTTAGCAACCTCCTCCATACCTGCACTATTAACAACCCCATTACTTGCCTTCTTCACTTGATACCTCTGCTCCATACCTTCTCTATTAAACCTTTGATCACCCAAACCTCTTCCACCCCTACCCATACCTCCTCTACCCATTCCACCTCTACCTCTCACATTATAACCACCCCTACTCGTACCTTCACCAAAATTATTACGCTTACCAATATTCACCACTCCAACATTATAATTCCCCCTTCTATTCACAACAGTCTTCCAACCTTCTTCTTCATTCAAACCCCTTTTATTTAATTTAGCTTTACCTTTAACCTCAGCAGCCTTACTCTTATCAGCCTCATTTCTTACACGTTTACCACAGTACTCATAGTAATGACCAAAAACCTTACAGTGAGAACATACCAGAGGTCGTCAAGGATACTCAACCCTTAACTCCATCTTCTTACCCAGTTTTTCATAAGCAACTTCTAAAGACTCAGGAAGACCCCTCTCAGCATCCACTTCAATAAGAACCCTAGAAAAACTAGCCCTACCATACGCCTTGTCACACATCAAAGTGGTAATTCGATCCATCATGATAGGTGTACCTACACAACTAGCAATCCTACTAATTCCCTCATTACTCCATGATTCCAAAGGACTATTCAGAATCTTGACCCACAATGGAACTTTAGTGGGTTCAGGCCTCACCATACATAAACCCGGCTCCCATTTTTGAACGAATAAAGGACATCCATTCACAAGCCATGAACCATTCTCTAAAACAAACTGCATCCCCTCTACTACTTTAAATTTTAAGAAATATAACCCACATTCATTTGTAATCACTTCAGCAAAATTATAACTCCTCTACATTCTTCTCAAATGACCCATTATATCCCTGTAACTCATTTTCATACCTACAAGATACCCTACCAAAGTTAAGTCCCACTTCTTACTACCCTCCTCAAAAACAGGATCTAAGTTTGCACTTGCTACACCCTTTTCATTAAATTTCACAGGGTACAACTTTAGCATATTGCTATTGCTTTCCACAAACCCTTGAACAGCCTGCTTAAAAGCATTTGATTGAACTGTATTCACACCTTCCTCCATAACAGTATCTCCAATAACAACAACCTCCTCAACCTCATTTCCCTTCCCATTAGCACCATTCAAACTAGGCCATATCTCATTTTCCTTAGACACAACCCCAACCTCACTCCTATTCCCTCCATCAATTAATACATCCCCTCTCTTAAGAATTCTAGGACTATCATCAACAATAATCTTACTCGATATTGGGTTTTTAGCCACAGGGACTGGCATAGGACCTAATATACCATTACTAGTACCTAAGTTATCATTATCAATGACCAAATTAAAAACAATATTACCTTGTTTTCTCTGAGGATAACTTAACATTTTGTCAATCGCCTCATGCTCAATACTAGCATAAGCCTCACCTTCAGTTAATGACTCATTAACACTTCTAGCATCCTGACTATGTGTTTCAGAGCAATCAACCGAACCACCATCTCTACCCTCCCCATCATCACTATTACCATCATTAACAAGCCCTTCTATATCCTTTCCCCCATAATTCTTATTAACCCCCTTTTTAAAACTAGCATGCGAGGGTTTAGATACCTGTTTAGACTACGTATTCCCTACAAACAAACCCGTCTCCTTGTTCCTAAACTTATTACCCCTCTTGGTGCGAACAATCTCATCCACAGCCCAAGGAGGCATTTGGGATGATTCATTAATAGGAGGATCCTGTTTCACCATGATAATGGTAACGAATCAAGCAGAGAAATAGAAAAGGAGAATCATGATGAAAAGAACAAGTTTAATGAACGAATAAAGTGTACGAGGAAAAAGATGAACAATATGTGTTTTTAAGTGTGTGTAACGTAAACCCATGAATAGTAATAACTAATTTTTAAAAATAGCTAATGAAGTGTTTAATAGATGATTTTTATATCAATAAGTAGATCAGGAACAGTAGAACAGTAATCAAAAATAAAAATTAATGATCCAAAGGTTAGATCAAATCTAAATGGATAATTACTTAATAAAATTTCATTGTTTTTAGAGAGAGAAAAGGTGAGAGAGAAATAACATGAGTTTCTTACATGAAATGTCAAATACTTGTTGTTTAGTTTTGTATACTATTCACCTTTTTTGGCTTCCCAAGGATAAATAATATCATTATTGTTTTGATCAAAGAACGCAAAATGTTGTTAGGGCAAACTCATATCTCGACCGTTATATCATGGTGTGCCGCCGAGATGTTGTTTATCCGTTGCATTCACTACTACCTCAAATACTAGCTGACCAACTTTTACACCTGCGTTAAACATGACAAAAACTAAACAACAAAAATTCCTAGGTGTGTTTTGTCCATCTAGAATCCGTGGAAAATGAGTTCTACAGGATTCTATGTTGTCTATATGGACTGGAAATCAAAAGTCCGGTTTTTGCTTAGGTTTGGATGATTTTGGCCGATTTAAGCATTTTCGGTTGTTTTGGCCAGTTTTGATCAGTTTTCGACCGGTTAATTCGCTTTTGACCAAGTGTTTCATAGACAAAACGTACTCCTTGTTTCAAGCTTTCATTTGCTTAGTCGTGGTCTTGAAACGGAGTCATGTAGCATATGCTATGACCTTTTTATTGCACCCCATGTTTTCTGATAATTTCAATATAAATTTGTTTTGATATGTTAGCGATTATGTTTGGGACTCTATTTTCTTACTATACGGAATTAGTAAAACTAACTCCTTTTTGTATGTTTTTGTATATGTATGTTTTATATATGTATATTTATTATGTGAAGTCGAAGCACAATAGTTTGTAAGTAACTCTACAAATACATACACAAATATAGAAAGAAAAGCGAGTTTAATGTGAAGCCTAGAGCAAAGATTAACAAACTACACTTTCTCTCTCTAGAATCTCTCTCTAAAAATGTAGCATTTTATCATGTAATTCATTATCTAAATTTGATCTATCCATTGGATCATTGATTTTATTTTTTATATTTGTTCCATGTTTCGAGATCTACGAATTGATATATTAATCTGTCGTCTTTGAATTTGTCTGGTCATGAGTTCCCATCTCTTTCTTCTTTGGTATCTAACCCACCTGTGAAGAAGCTTACTAATTCTATTACAGCTCTTAAGACCATGAATCCTGATGCTAACATTACCATGAAGCATAGGGATTTATTGTCAGAATCATCTAATGTTAATATGAAGATGGGATCTACTCATATGAATTCTACGGTAAGTAAATCGACTATTGTTAATGATGTTATTTTTGCAAAGATGGTTTAGTTACTTCGAAGGTTGATGGTTGTAGTGATATGAATGTTGATGTGGGTGGAATTGGGAGTAGTGGAGCTGCTTATAATGATGTGGTTAGCTAGCCTTCTATGGCAACTAATGTAGTTAACTCTCGGGATGAAATTGATAGTCATAATATTGAAAACAATATGGATGAAAATGGAAGTAATACTAAGAAGAAATGTTCATTTATTAATGCGTTGCCTGGTGATAAGATTGGTGGAAATACAAAGCTTATGTATGTTCCTAGTTCTATAAATAATGAAGGTATAGAGGTTGCCGAAATGGATCCGATTATAGAAGAGGGAAGTAGGAACTGGGGTATGACTATTATTGGTCATTTTGTTGGTTATAGGATGAGTTATAAGGATATAATAGGTAATTTTAAAAGAATGTGGAGACCCTATGGGTTTGATGATATAGTTATGAACGATAGTGGTCTGTATTTTTGCAAGTTTAAGTCCAAAGAAGGTATGCAAACTGTCATAGAAAGTGGCCCTTGGTTAGTTGATAATAAGCCGTTTTTTGTGCAGAATTGGTAGCCTGGTTTGTGTATATCAAAACCTGAAATTTCTAAGGTTCCACTATGCGTGAAGATATATAATGTCCCTTTGGAGGCGTGGAATGTAGAAGGTATAAGTAGAATTTCTAGTAGGGTAGGTATCCCTATTATGATGGATAGGATCACCTCTTCTATGTGTGATAATTCATTTGGTAGAGCTAGTTTTGCACGAGTTTTAGTTTAAGTTGATGCTGCCAAGGAGTTGGTTGATGAAGTGAAAATCTTGTATAGGAAATTAAACAGGTCCATGATTTTGAAGGTTGAGTATACTTGGATACCCCCTTTTTGTGAGCTTTGTAAGGTTTTTGGGCATGATACGAAGAGTTGTCTGTCTAAGAACTTTTCAAAGGTCGATAAGGTTACAATGAAGCCCGTCAAACCTGGGAATGACCCTGTTGTGCAATCGAGTAGTGAAGGATGGAAGACTAGGAGCTATAGGAATGGTAGTAATAGTAACAAGGGGAGAGGCTCTTTTGGTAATGGTACAGGAGATGTTATGAGTAATGGTGGTAGAGGCAATAATATAAACAAGCAAAATGTGTCGGTTAAAAGTCATGTTAACAAGCAGGATACATCAGTCAGAAGTCATGCGAAAGAGGTGTGTGATAACAGTTTAAAGAAATTTTATGAGAACAATGATGTTAATACTAGGAATAGGTTTGATATTTTGGGGGAGAATGAAAACGTTATAGATAGTAATCTGTCTAAGTTTGTTAATAAAACTGTTGAGGCCTATGTTAGTTCTCCTAATGTTGATGAAGATTATGAAGTTATTGGTAAGTGTAAGAAACTTTGTACCAGCATTGATAAAGTATGTGGTACGGGAATTGCTTTCAAGGATGTGGATAAATTGAGTTGGCCTTGTAAGATAAAGGAATACTATTCGGTTAAGATGCAATATTGTAATAAAAGAATGTCAACTCCTGACCTTGATTTGAAGGTTAAAATGGGTACACTGTGGTGTCAGATTAAAATGGACAGGATGGAGCTTGATGGGATTGCTGGAAGGATGCTAATATGAGATGTGCAGGTAAGTGTGAATATACTATTTTTGAGAGTTTCTATTTAGAAGCATTCAATAAACATCTTGAGCAGTTGAAAGCATTGCAAAAGGAGATTCTTTTTTTGAATAATGACTTAATGGATCTTTTTAGACAACCGTTTGATGAATTGGGAAATGATGTAATCTATGACTTTGCTCAAGATAGTATTGCATGGCCTTGGGTTAGTTTTATTCGTCTTGGGCATTCGAAGGATTAATAGCTTGTTATCTCTGATGTTTTCAGTGGATAGTTCTTTAGGACTTATTATTGGGTATGAGTTTTTACTCATTTATGTATAAGTACTTTGATGTATTTTGGATTTAGAGTCTGTATTTTGTGTTGGTAGCCTTACTATGCGCAATGAGTTTTGTTCATGGTTGCCATGGTAGGTTTGTATCTTTTTTTGGTAGCTATAATACTTTACCTTTTTTAAATAAAAAAAAGATTAACAAACTAAACTCCAATCATACCGGTAAGGATGTTTAACTAAATAATAGATTTAATAAATATCTTGCCATTCAAATAGAATAAAATGTTGAATCGAATATTTCAAAGTCATATAATACTTAAGCATGAGTTTCTTACATGAGATGTCAAATACTTGTTGTTTAGTTTTTTATACTATTTACCTTTTTTGGCTTCCCAAGGATAAATAATATCATTATTGTTTTGATCAAAGAACGCGACATGTTGTTAGGGCAAACTCATTTCTCGACCGTTATATCATGGTGTGCCACCGAGATGTTGTTTGTCCGGTGCATTCACTACTACTTCAAATACTAGCTGACCAACTTTTAGACCTCCGCTAAACACGACAAAAATTAAACAAAAAAACTCCTAGGTGTTTTTGTCCATCTAGAATCCGTGGGAAATGAGTTCTACCGGATTCTATGTGGTCTATATGGACTGGAAATCAAAAGTCCGGTTTCTGCTTGGGTTTGGATGATTTGGCTGGTTTCGGCATTTTCGGTTGTTTTGGCCGGTTTTGATCAGTTTTCGACCGGTTAATTCGCTTTTGACCAAGTGTTTCCTAGACAAAACGTACTCCTTGTTTCAAGCTTTCATTTTCTTAGTCGTGGTCTTGAAACGGAGTCATGTAGCATATGCTATGACCTTTTTATTGCACCCCATGTTTTTTGATAATTTCAGTATAAATTTGTTTTTGTGTGTTAGCGATTATGTTTGGAACTCTATTTCCTTACCATATGTAATTAGTAAAATTAACTCCTTTTTGTATGTTTTTGTATATGTATGTTGTCTACATATGTATATTTATTTTGTGAATTCGAAGAACAATAGATTGTAAGTAATTTTACAAATAAATACACAAATAAAGAAAGTAAAGTGAGTTTAATGTGAAGTCAAGAGCAAAGATTAACAAAATAAAGTCCAATCATACCACCGGTAAGGATGTTTAAATAAATAATAGATTTAACAAATAGCTCGCCATTCAAATAGAATAAAATGTTGAATCAAAAATTTCAAAGTCATATAATACTTAAGCATGAGTTTCTAACATGAAATGTCAAATACTTGTTGTTTAGTTTTGTATACTATTCACCTCTTTTGGCTTCCCAAGGATAAATAATATCATTATTTTTTTTTATCAAAGAACGCGACATGTTGTTAGGGCAAACTTATATCTCGACCGTTATATCATGGTGTGCCGTCGAGATGTTATTTGTCCGGTGCATTCACTACTACTTCAAATACTAGCTGACCAACTTTTACACCTGCACTAAACAAAAAAAATCCCAAGGTGTGTTTTGTCCATCTAGAATCCGTGGGAAATGAGTTCTACCGGATTCTATGTTGTCTATATGGACTGGAAATCAAAAGTCCGGTTTTTGCTTGGGTTTGGATGATTTTGCCTGGTTTTGGCATTTTTGGTTGTTTTGGCCGGTTTTGATCAGTTTTCGACCAGTTGGTGTGCTCGTACGCTAGGTATATTTAAAAATAATTGCAAATACAAATCCTAGACAAGAAGCCAAAAACTTGATATGCTATCTTTCCGCACAATGGGTTATAAATTAATAACAAGAATTACCAATATAATTAGGAACACATATTCGAGCAAGTATACTCTAGTCATGTTGCAATTAGGTTGGTAAGTCAAGGTCGTCCCATGGGACTTGGTTATACTCAAGTGTAGTTGTTTATAACAATGGTAAGTATGATTGTCACGATCACACCACCATGAGGATCGTTAGAGGCATAAGCACACAAAGAACATACAAGTATAGTCAAACGATCACATGGACATTAGGATGATTAGTTTGGAACACATATTACAGGTAATCCTTTTGACCAATAGAACCAATAATAAGACACTAGTGCTTTACAAATCAAATATACATAAGTCTCAATCAAGTGGTCACTCATGAGCCTTATGCCTAAACCAATAACAACAAGAATCCTTTCGACCCATAGACTTGGTTATCGATTTGATAAGTTCCATTTACTTGAAAGATGATTAGAACAATATATTCAAAAGACTCCTTTCGACCTATAATCTAGATTAAACCTTTACTAGTTATGTTTATTAAGTCTCTTGCACAATTTTCACAAGCACAAGACCAAATCATTTGTCGATCAATGAATTGACATCAACAATGTTGAGAATAATTTCGACATATAGACTCAACAATGATTAACCAAATTGACAAACAAGAACAAGTTCTAATTCAACCAAATATAATGTTATCACCACAATCTAATGACAAGCACTAATAAAATCCAAACATCCATTTATCACAAGTTACATATGAACAATACAAGCATCAACACATTTACAATATCACTAAACACAAGAATCACCATGAATCATGAACATAAACTACATTAAATAATAAAGAAGAAGCTACCCAATATTAGAATCCATAGAAACAAAGTATCTAAATGAGTCTAACCAATAGAAAAATCAATATACAATTTGTCCTACCCATAACCTTCTTGAACATCAACCTCTTGGTGCGAGAATAGAGCCTTTTGGGGGTGTTTAGGAATGAGGATTGTTGGAGATTGAATTGTTTATGGTGTATGGTTTTATTCTCTACATCACCAATGGTTTATTACATTTACATGGGTACCAAATCCACCACCCCTCACCACTTGGGTGAGGGGTGATACCAAAATCACAGAATATGATGGAGTATAGGATGTAGAAGATGATGATTGAGAGTGTTAAAAGATATGTATAAACACTACCCCATGGGTTTTATTTATACTTAAATTATGCTTGGCCACCAAGTAGTTTTCTTTGGTTCCAAGGGTTGTAAATGTTCCAGAGAATGAAGTAATGAAGAGAAGATGATAGGTCCTTGGATGTTATGGAGTGATTAAGTTTGCTTGGAGAAGTGGAAGATATGTTTAATGTGACTTATGCTAGACTTGACTAACAACATGTTGGTGGCAACTGTTGGTGGATTTGCCGGTGGCACGGACTTGCTGGCCGGTGGCAACTGAATGCTACTTTGATGTTGGTGGAAAATGAAGGTTGGTTTGATGGAGGCAAGCTAAGTGTTGCTGGTGGAAACTTAGCCATTTTCCATACTTTTCCTTCTAGTCCTTCTTCTTTCTTTTCTTTCTTCTACACTTCCCAAAACTCCTTATTATTGTATTATTTATCATACAAGATCTACACTTTCATGTATCGTTCATCTTTTCTGTAGAAACTAGAAGGGGTGGTTGAATAGTTTCTAGTTAGTTTTTCAAAACATTTCGGCTTAACCCACTGTGCGTGGTTCCTTATGTGTACCCGCGGTTCTTTATCAATAAAGAACCGCCGGTCCATTTAGGGAACCGCCGACAGTGAACTTAACCTTTTGTTGCATGTTAAACTTTGACAATCCTTTGTATCAAATTCTCGATCAAGCTTGACTAGATATGAGATGTGTTTGATTGAAAGATAAATACTACAAGTAAGTAAACACACAAACACATCAAATCAAGAGTACATCAAGCAATAGTCTAAACACTAAGCACACACGTACTAAGCATAAGCTTTTCCACAACTAGGATGTTTAGCCTAAGTGATGTACAGTTGACCATAATCTAAACACGAAGCACACACGTACTAACCCTTAGCTTTTCCGCAACTTAGATGTTTAGATTATGAGATGCACACAACACACAACATATAAATGCATCTATAATAGTAAAGACATAAATGTAAAGGATAGTACCGACACGATGATTTATAGTGGTTCGGTCACGAAGCTCCTCTTCGCCCTACTCCACTCCTCGAGTACACCTTACTCGAGAGTTACTTCACTAGTCAACAAACTCCTTAAGGTGGAGAAACCATACACAACGTCGCTTATCCAATTTCCGACTCTAAGCTAAAAGTCGAGTCCTAATCTTAGGTAGGACCAATCTACACAACGTTGCCCACTTCACCATTTAACGACACAAGGCTAGATGTCGAGTTCTAATCGAAATCTGATTCCAATCTTCACGACTCTTCACTTTGAAGCTAAGTGAGAACTTCACACAACACAACTACTAATCACTTTAAAGTTTAGTGAGAACTCACAAGACACAACCACATCACTTTATAGTTTAGTGAGAACTACCTAGACACAACCACATCACTTTAGAGTTTAGTGAGAACTACCAAGACACAACCTAATCTACCCACTAGTTATGTTTTATGGCCCAACATAACAAACCTTGTGTTTTATGGCCTAAACACATAAACCATATAGATCTAAGCACACAACACTTAGATCTATAACTCTAACACTATATCCAAGTACTAACAAGACTTGCATCTACACAACTAACACCTAATCCAAGGATACCCATCACTTGGATATTCTACCCTTACAAACACATCCAAGTGTACCCAACACTTGGATCTTCTACATATACATAGTAAGAAGACTAAAAACATAACTTAGATCTATAGAAGGAAAGATCTTCATCATGTAGTGAACCCAACACATCATGGTAATGATAGTGTTCTTCTTTTTGCACTTAAGAGGATGAGGAGATTGAAGATTGTATCACATCTTAAACAAGATTAATCAAAACTAACTAATCAAGGATCTAAGATGGTTTTTGAAAGAAACTGTGCAAAAAGGGTTGAAAGAAAACCTGAAAATGATCCACTATTTATAGGACAACATTGCAACGGTCAAAAACACCTGCGGTTCCTTATCTCTACCCGCGGTACCTTATCAATAAGGAACCGCGGGTTCCTTTAAGGAACCTCCGCGTCGGAGTCCGTGCAAATTTGTCCTTTAGTGGGGATATGCCATCTGGGGTAGTTTATACCCTCAAAGGATATTCCTTTGGCATATGGAATATGCCAAATTCAAATTTCCATTTTCTTTTTAATAAAAACAAAATTTAAAAATAAAGTTATTTAAAATCTTTTGTCACATTTGATTAAAATGTGAGTTTTAAGAAAATATTAATCCTTGATCACTTAGTTAGGTTAATGACATGTTTGTACATACCTTGAGTGATTCATGCCGAATGCGGTCTTGGAGGTGTCGAGAGAAGTATACAAATGTATTCTTGAGTGATTACGAGTACCTTAACATTTTACATAATGTATTGCGAATTATACGTTTGTCATCAACAAAACACAAAGAAATTATATCGACAAAGCATCATAATGTTTGCACTAACATTTTCACCTCCAATTCACGTCTTTTCTTCATTTCTCGTGATGTAACCATTGATGAACCTACAATAGCAAATAAGCATCATTATGTATCATATGTTCATAATAATCACATAAATATATGCATAAACACCACGAATACACTCATATAAACATGTTATATTTGAGCGTTATCACCAGTTAATTCGCTTTTGACCAAGTGTTTCTTAGATAAAACGTACTCCTTGTTTCAAGCTTTCATTTGCTTAGTCGTATTCTTGAAACGGAGTCATGCAGCGCATGCTATGGCCTTTTTATTGCACCCATGTTTTATGATAATTTCAATATAAATTTGTTTTGGTGTGTTAGCGATTATGTTTGGAACTCTATTTCCTTACCATATGGAATTAGTAAAACTAACTCCTTTTTGTATGTTTTTGTATATGTTTGTTGTATATATGTATATTTGTTATGTGAAGTCGAAGCACAATAGATTGTAAGTAACTCTACAAATACATACACAAATAAAGAAAGAAAAACGAGTTTAATGCGAAGCCAAGAGCAAAGATTAACAAACTAAACTCCAATCATACCGGTAAGGATGTTTAACTGAATAATAGATTTAATAAATATCTCGCCATTCAAATAGAATAAAATGTTGAATCAAATATTTCAAAGTCATATAATACTTAAGCATGAGTTTCTTACATGAAATGTCAAATACTTGTTGTTTAGTTTTGTATACTATTCACCTTTTTTGGCTTCTCCGGGATAAATAATATCATTATTGTTTTAGTCAAAGAACGTGAAATGTTGTTAGGACAAACTCATATATCGACCGTTATATCATGGTGTGACATCGTGATGTTGTTTGGTCGTGCATTCACTACTACTTCAAATACTAGCTGACCAACTTTTACACCTGCGCTAAACACGACAAAAACTAAACAAAAAAAAACTCCTAGGTGTTTTTTGTCCATCTGGAATCCGTGGAAAATGAGTTCTACCGGATTCTATGTGGTCTATATGGACTGGAGATCAGAAGTCTGGTTTTTGCTTGGGTTTGGATGATTTTTTCCGGTTTCAGAATTTTCGGTTGTTTTAGCCGGTTTTGATCAGTTTTCGACCAGTTAATTCGCTTTTGACCAAGTGTTTCGGAGATAAAACGTACTCCTTGTTTCAATCTTTCATTTTCTTAGTCGTAGTCTTAAAACGGAGTCATGTAGCGCATGTTATGACCTTTTTATTGCACCCCATGTTTTCTGATAAGTTCAATATAAATTTGTTTTGCTGTGTTAGCGATTATGTTTGGAATTCTAGTTCCTTACCATATGGAATTAGTAAAACTAACTCCTTTTTGTATGTTTTTGTATATGTGTGTTGTATATATGTATATTTATTATGTGAATTCGAAGCACAATAGATTGTAAGTAACTCTACAAATACATACACAAATGAAGAAAGAAAAGCGAGTTTAATGTGAAGCCAAGAGCAAAGATTAACAAACTAACTCCAATCATACTGGTAAGGATGCTTAACTAAATAATAGATTTAATAAATATCTCGCCATTCAAATAGAATAAAATTTTGAATCAAATATTTCAAAGTCATATAATACTTAAGCATGAGTTTCTTACATTAAATGTCAAATACTTGTTGTTTAGTATTGTATACTATTCACCCTTTTTGGCTACCCAAGGATAAATAATATCATTATTGGTTTGATCAAAGAATGCGAGATGTTGTTAGGGGAAACTCATATCTCGACCGTTATATCATGGTGTGCCGCTGAGATGTTGTTTGTCCGGTGCATTCACTACTACTTCAAATACTAGCTGACCAACTTTAACACCTGCGCTAAACACGATAAAAACTAAACAAAAAAAATTCCTAGGTTTTTTTTGTCCAGCTAGAATCCGTGTAAAATGAGTTCTACCGGATTCTATGTGGTCTATATGGACTGGAAATTAAAATTCCGGTTTTTTCATGAGTTTGGATGATTTTGGCCGGTTTCGGCATTTTCGGTTGTTTTGGCCGGTTTTGATCAGTTTTCGACCGGTTAGTTCGCTTTTGACCAAGTGTTTCTGAGACAAAACGTACTCCTTGTTTCAAGCTTTCATATGCTTAGTCGTGGTCTTGAAACAGAGTCATGTAGCGCATGCTATGACCTTTTTATTGCACCCCATTTTTTCTGATAATTTCAATATAAAATTGTTTTTGTGTGTTAGCGATTATGTTTGGACTTCATTTCCTTACCATATGGAATTAGTAAAAGTAACTACTTTTTGTATGTTTTTTTATATGTATGTTGTATATATGTATATTTATTATGTGAAGTCGAAGCACAATAGATTGTAAGTAACTCTACAAATACATACACAAATAAAGAAAGAAAAGCGAATTTAATGTGAATCCAAGAGCAAAGATTAACAAACTAAACTCCAATCATACCGGTAAGGATGTTTAAATAAATAATAGATTTAATAAATAGCTCGCCATTCAAACAGAATAAAATGTTGAATCGAATATTTCAAAGTCATATTATACTTAAGCATGAGTTTATTACTTTTTTTTCTTAACGGTAAATTTATTTAGAAAATGCCCCAAAGGCAGAGAGTACACACTACAAAGCAACTAGCTTTGGTACATCAATAATGGCAATAGACAATACCTATGCTCAATGAAAAAAGGGTACATGGACAAAGACAAGATATCCAAAACTAACCTATACAAAACAAAGGCAATGGACAAAACCCCATGCTCAAACATACAGGCACAAAGGACTAAGAAACTAAGGAGAAACTAGATAGTTGCTTCCCATAACTTCAAACACTTGATCCCCATAGACAAGATCAAGCTTCTGCATTTCCATGGCACACCAAATAAGACCAGAACTTAACTTATAATGAGAAACCACTTCATAATACATGGTTGTTCTGATTCAACCACTAAGGTAAGCAACCAGAGACAACCAATCCATCCCCCATGGCAAAACTCAAAACAAGACGAAGATACCTAGTACAGTAAGCAAAAGAAACCTACTCATCATACGCCAACAGAAAACCTGCAGAATTAGTAAGAGAGGTGCCATAGTAGCACATCACATTTCTTGCCTCCTCAAAACCCCCACCATGTAAAACCCAATGGGAAACCATGGAGAGGGAAAGAGTGCAACAAAATATGAATCCTCTCAACAAATGCAAATATAACCATATGTCTATCTTCATGACATTAATCAGACATAAGCTATAAGAAATAGAGAGGAGGACAATGCATCATAACCAAGGCTTGGAATCTAAAAATATAGACGTATAGGATTTATCCAGGAAAGGATATGTCATACCTTTCCTAGACGGCACATCTCACAGCACACTCTAGAAAGTATAGCACATCCCCTAAAAAAAATCCAAGATATGACCACTAATAGAACATTAAGCCCACCCAAAGTAAACCAAAAAAGTCCTCCCCATCCCAGTTGCATAACCTGGAAAGACTAAGCCCGCCAGCAATCCCATATCATAACAGCTCCATAATTCCTGCAAAACAACAAACTCGCCAATCCCCATTCCTGCTAAGGTCATAAACAAGGCAAGCATGAACCCACGGCCTATTACAATCCCAAAGGCCAGTCCCACCAAAGGACCAGCACACCCACCATCCCATCACATAGAAACTATTAGTCATTATTCTAGTAAGGGTCAAACTCAACTCTCTTACCTGAATTTCTATCCTCACATAACTTGATATTCCAAATTTAAGCAATTCTTCTAACATTGGCTGATGGTTTAACAGCTAGACTAAGTAACTTTAATCTAACAATGCTAATAATGATCTTAACTAAAACAAAGATGTCTCTTAGATTACAGCCCATATGTCTATTATTCCTCTCTTGCCATAAGTAGTAAATACAAGCACCAAAGAGTAATCTTTGAACAACACTTACAATACTATTTCTAGCAAGAAAACTCACAACACCCGAAATGGCACATGGCCATATATGAATTACATTATCCATAAAAGATAACTTTAAGTCTTTCCCACAGCCTCCTTGAGAACACACAAGCAAAAAACAAGTGACTGGGTGATTCACTAGGGTCACCACATAGAAAACAGGAACTGACCCTAGCATTGAACCATTTCTTAAGCCTATCACCCGTTTTTAGTCTTTCTTTAATACCAAGCCACGTAATGAAAGCATGTCTAGGTATCATTGAGTATACCAGACATGTTTATACCATATCACTTATGGGTTTTCAGGTTTTAAGGCCTTCCATACCTCAGTCGGACAAAATCTTCTTTCTAACTTACCCTTATCCCACCAAACAGTTAAGTCCTTTTTCTCTTCAATAAGCTTAGGAACAGGGACATTCAGAACCCTCCATAACGACTCTCCCAATTAATAGGCCATAACCATTTCCTATTATCAATAAGGTTGACAACCTTATCATTAACAGAAAACCCAGCCAATTCAATCATCCTATGTGTGATAAGTTTACTTAATGGACCCCTATCATGCCATCTATCAAACGAGATATCACAATCCCTACCATTTCCAATTTTAATGAATACAAAATCCCTAATCATGTCTCTAAGGGCCAAAATATGCCTCCAACTCCAAGAGATAGTACGCTTTGATTCAATACTCCAAATATTTTGGCCCTTTAATTTATGAATTTTTGCCCATTTGACCCAAATAGAGTCTTTATCACATAAAATATGCCAAAGGTGCTTTGTCATTAAGGCAGTGTTCCAATAATGCATTGATTTAAGACCTAAGCCCTTGACTCTTTGGCACACATACAGCACCCCACTTAACACTAACTAATGCACCAATCTTATTTTTGTTACCCCAAAGAAAGTTGCTTATAAAAGTGTCAATATCATCATACACAGCTAATGGTAAGATAAAAAGAGAACCCTAATAAACTTTCATGGACGAAAGAACAGAAGTGATTAATTGTAGTCTACCAGCAAAGGATAACACCCTATTCTTCCAGCTATTAATCTTATTTTGTAAAAATTATAATAAGAAACTATAATCCTCACTACTAGAAAACGGATGTAATGCAACACTCAAAAAGTGTTGTATTATGCTCTAAAAGTGTTACATTATGGTTAATGTAACACTTTTTAAAGTGTCGCGTTAGGCAACGTCGCCTTAGGTCTAAAGTAACACTTTGAAAAGAAAATGCAACACTTTTTGAAAGTGTTGCTTCAATTTATTAAATGTAACACTTGAAGTGCAACACTTAAAATACTTAAGCGCAACACTTTCTTGACTCTAAAGCAACATTTTAGACATTTTATGCAACACTTCCATATATAAACACCAACTTGCGACAACACTTTTATTTATCAAACGCAACACTTTCAATTGTTTCATGCCATATAAGAGCAACACTTTCCAACATCTATTGCAACACTTCTTTTATGTTTCAATATTTGTATATTTTTCATTCAATTCAATTGAAATGATACACAATTCAAGTTTGTATAATATGAAATTGAAATGGCGTAATAATACTAACATTTAGGATTAAACTCATTAAAGTTAATAAAATGTAATACATTATTAAATTTGTACAATGTCAAAGTAAATGTTAGAACTTTTTATTTTTGGACACTATTTTCTTATTCTTGCCACCATCATCTCTTTGGCACCTCCTATCAAGTCCTCCTTTAAAATGCAACACTAGTTGTCTTAGCTATCACACTCGAGGCAGCAGATTCTTCAGAAGTCCCTAGTTCAAATCAAACTCCTAAGAGATATCCCACCTAGTCTTCCTACTGTTGTTGCAGCTGGAGGTGTGGGAGGTCATTAGTTCAAATGCAACTACACCATGGAGTCATAGTTCTGTGCATATTTATATGTCACTTACTTTTATAGTTACTTACCAATTCTCAAAAGTGTTTAGAAGATATCCCCTTATTGAAAAGCTTTCAATTTCGACACCAAATACTCCTATGCGGACGCCTAGTTAGTATAAACTGATCTCAAGAACAATCATCAAAATATTGGGACTATCCTCACAAGTCTTTACCTACGACTTTAGCCTTCAAATACTCCATATCAACATAGCCTGAAGCATATGAAAATGAGGTAGAATGTTTTTCAGTGATTTTAAATTATAAAGATTTCGTGATTTTAAGTTATAATGTATTTAGTAATATAATATGTTCTTACATTTAACTTCAATAAGAGATGATTCCATGGATGCAAATCATTTAGCCTTGATTTGTTCCTAGAAAACAAACAATATACCGAATACTCAGCTTATTATAAGTTGATGTTCATGTTTATTGGGTCAAAACCAGAACAAACTGATTTATATACTATGTGATTATACTGAGGGAGCCGCATAATACCAATACATATCAAAAGATTCATGGATGTGAAACAGAAACATGCGAAGACTAAATAAATTATATATTATGATCAGTCATTTCATCCACATCAAGAAATAAAAAATACCTTTAAGAACGTGTTTAGCTTATCAAAAAGATTAATCATCTTTTGAACTTCCTCGACAGCATTAAGGTAAGGATATTTTAATGCAGCTGCTTTAACTCCAATGAGTGCCCTCTCATAGTTCTCTAGATATGAATTTACCTTGATAGTGGAAATAAAGTTTTGGGAGTTAATAAACACATAAGAGATATAATAGAAGGAAAAGTGATCATTAAAAAAGAGAAAGAAGAAGCCTGATATAAGGTCGTTGAAGATGGCCTAAACGGAGAAACATAAAGTAGCATAGTTATAATATAGGTTTGGAGTCGACTTCAAGCTCTCATCTTTCTCCTATTATATCATAAAAATCAGAAGGTGTGAGATCAAACAAAAAATGAATTTATAAGAAGATTTTCCAACATACATCATTTTGGAATGCTTTCAGCGATTGCTATAATTTGCTGTGATCCTAAGCGCCCGTCACAAAGAACCATGTAAGACAAGCATTCCCGAGGTTGTTTGTCATTAGAATACAAGGGGCAGACCACCATTTCTATCTTGATTTTATAGCTTTAATTATAGCTATATAAGTTATGACTCGTCTACGGGTTTTTAATAATTAGACAATAAATCTTACACAGTGAAATTCCATCCTTGACATCTAAGGCAATAGCTTCCTTTGAAAGTGTTATGCTTTCAACAACAACTTCCTCCTGACTATCTCTGCAACTATATGGATAATCAAACATGAAGAAAGAACTTAAAGAGAAAACACAATGATTTTGATGATGCATGAAATAGATTAGGAATTGTAAACAAAGCAATATTTGAGATGATACTGTTTATTGCCTTGAGCCATCCGTCTTTATGCATTGATAATTGGCTTAGTATCCTTTTGTTTGGACCCTGTACAATATAAAATGTCAAAATTTCAGCAAGTGAAGAATTGATAATTAAGTTTAAAGAGAAAAGGATTAAAAGTAATAAAAAAAACTTGCTCTCCTTGTTGCGAGCTGGTCACCCTTTTTCCAATTACAATTTTTAAATGCATGTGTTAGTCAGTGGCGGATCTAGAATTTTAATAGAGGGTGTTAACTTAAGAAGTAGAATTAGTTACAAAATTGGTATTTCGTATCGAGTTTCATCGGGTTGGGTAATTTGAGAATCGAGGTAGGCATTAATATTGTTCCAAAACCATTCGCCAATTCTACTTGGATGCATTTCAAAACTAAAATAAACTAAAAAAACCGAATACAGATATGAAAGAAAGCGTAGCTGAAAATAGCATTATTAAAAACTTTTGACTAACCCCGTAGAACATAAACCCATATGCTTTCATTTTGAAGTGTTATTTTTAGTCCATTGCTCTTTGTAGATTGTGGTTTGTTTTTCATCCAACATTTTTGGTTGCAAAACCATCTAAAGCACATGGTTCTTTACCCTATAAGGCGACACTCTTTCTTTCAATGTGTGAGAACTGTCAATAGTTTTCATGTTAGCATCCCAATGTATAATTTAGAAACGAGAAATGATAAAATATTGTTGTAGCTTTGCTTTACATCCTAAAACATTAAACTGAAATTAGCTAACTATAGAAAAGAAGAAAATTATGGTGGAAATACGAGCGGGTGAGATTCGTTAACAAGTTAGGTTCGGTTAACCCATATACACTTTCTGTCCAATTTCAGAAAAAACTTGATACAGTGATTATCCTTTCAGAAACAATATTATTAAATACAACAGAGGTGCAGACATAAACACCAATAAATCTTGAAAGTATTTGTTATTACAAACTTAGTGAAAACACACATGTACAGACATAAACATTTAGGCATGAGCAGGCATAAATTATTATAATCACAATCTTGGATAAATCTTTCTGAAAAGAACTAAAACAGTTAAAAACATCTAATTTCACTTTAAAAGAAATTGTACCTTGCGCTTCTTCATCATCTGGACAGGACGTTGTGATTTGGAGTAAAAACCATCTACTATTAATTTAATTTTGAGTTGGAGTTTTTGCTTGTGCTTCGACTTAAGAATTGCACCTTTTATTTGCTTGTAAAAAGAGTCCATTGTTTTCTTCTGGCGCATAGATGTTCTGTAACAAAAGTGATCAAGAAGTTAGTAATCAGAATTTTGAATACTTATTAAGTGATAAACTGTGTCACAAGTCAACTGTCAAACACTCAAAGAGTAACCACACTCTGTTATCAATGATCATATATAATTACATATCAACATACATACTAGTTCTTTATCAAAATATAGACACCTATAAGAGAAATAAATCCCCCATGCACCTAGACCAACCAAAATAGACACATTAAAATATTTTGTACCCATAAGAACCTGATAAGAATATATATACCAATCACACTATCAAACAGGGTCACTTACAAACTTGCAGAACTCCTTGTGCCAAACATCACAGACAATATGAGATTTGTACTGAATAAAAACTAATAGTAACTAACAAGCATACAAGTAAAATCATAGCAAAGAAGTAATTAGTAAACAACATTGAAGAAAATGCCCCTATAACAGGGAGATCATACTCATACCAAGTTACCAACTGCTAGTCTACTACTAATTGATTCCAATTTAACAACTAAGGAATTTAAATACATCAAAAGTTGAGTAATGGATGGCTTTAAACATATCTATCGACCATGAATGTCTTCACTCTTTACTCTTTAGAGCATACTAAGTAATCAGTTGATAATTCAAGTGCTAAAAGGAAAAGAAAACTTGTTCAACTCATCTATCCTAAATATTTCAAACACAAGTCACTAATTTTTTATCATTAATGAAAAATAAATAATAAAGTGCATTGAATACCTTATTAGATAATTAGGAGCATCTTGTGTAAAAATTGTGTCATGACATAGGTCGGAGCATGTTCATGTATAAGATGGGTCGTATCATGTATGTGTTTTTAAGTAGGAGCATATAGATTTATTGACAATGCTGTAGCTAATCTTTATGGTCAACGTCAAACTAATGCTACATATGCAAGTTACTTCGATTACTGCGCCAGGTAGTTTTAGTATGAGTGATGAATCCTTACCTATAGATCCAAACACTAATGACGATTCATTTTGATAACCCTCGAGCAACATCAAGAGGTACTTTTCGAGAGCTTCGCATCTGCAACTAACTCGTCTTGTAGACAGTCACTGTGTAAATTGCTTCTTTTTCAGGCATGCTTGCCCAATTATTGTCTACACATATGTACAATTGTAGTGATATCAAATATTTCATTTGAAAACCTTGTAATTAGTAGTTGCATGTATATCCTTGTCCTGAGTGAACAAACCAAGGAAAGATTAGCCATTGTTTGAAGTACATATTGAAGGACACGTAGTTGTCAAAAATTGAAACGAACTATCACATGTAAAGAAAAAGAAGATATTAACAGCTTAAAGGAAAATAAATATTAAACCATCTCACTAGACTAAAAGTCTAAAGCATTGCAAAACATTAGCTTCCGATATATTTTGGTTAGCTACAAAAACTAGTACTATTTTAATCTTATAATCAAAGAAGCATAGAAGCCAGATTCTTCCCTATGGATGGTCATGTAAATCAACCATCCATAGTTTTAACTATTGGAATGAATGTACAATAAGCGACATTCTGATGAAAAGTAAAAAATGACAACATCAAGCACGAGTATAACTAAACTAGATTTCTAAGGGGCCTTTGGCCTTATATTTCGCAATCCTTACTTTTTGGGTTTATTTAAAACTTAGAAGCTTATAAGTTTACTAAATATTATATCTAGTAATAATCCAAAATAAATAAGCGCCTCAAGTCTAAAAATAAGCCAAAAAAATTGAGGCTTGTGAGACATAAGCTAAAACAAATTTAATTTCGGCTTATTAATCATAAAATCTAATTTTCTGGCTTATTTTTGGATTTATATGCTTTTATAAGTTTATAAGTTTATCATATCATAATAAAGTTGTATAAACCCACGAGTCTCCAAATAAGAAAAGACTTATGTAATATAACCCCAAATAGGCTTACGTTTCATAAGCTAAAACAAACACCCGAAACAAACCAAAAAGGTCAAACAAATTACATCATGAGATAAAGTATAATAGTCCCGTAATCAAGTTTTTAGCTTTCTATCTTTTTAAAGTGTACAACATTAAAACACAAGTTTATATCCCACCATCTTAAAAACATAAAATGCATCTTAACCCGATTGAGGGTTGGAATATGTACATATGAAGAAAAAATAATTTCCGTAACATTATAACTACGAACCAGATTGTTATTTGCATCGAATCTCACTTTGCCGCTTGCCGCAACACAGCCCCAAAACCAATTGAAATATTCTTGTGATATCAAGATAGAATAGCGTCGAGGATGAGAGGGGAGTACGGATGTCAATTTAAGGGGTTACAAGAAGATGGTTTTTTATCAGGTTATGATCTGATTTCTTGGTGTAAATGATTATAATGAGAAAAAAAACTAAATTTTTGGAGGGTTAATTTGATTTTTTGGGAAAAATTAGTGGGAAGCCCAAAAGGGAACTTTCATTTTTTTACTAGAAAAAAGTTTTGTTTTGCTTTTAAACATTTATGTTTGCGAAATGTGCAACACTTTCTACTAAATGTTGCTTTTAAGAATCAAAAGTTGCGACACTTTTTTTAAAACGTTGCTTTATGTCAAAAAAATGTGACACTTACTTTTAAAATGTTGCTTTATCACCAATTTTGTCAAAAAGGCAACATATTTATTAGTGTTGCTTGTTAATTATTGCACTAGGCTCATTTTGTTGTAGTGCCTTCTTCGTTATCCTTTTAGAAACAAGGGGTACCCCAAGATATCTAATTGGCAACACACCCTCAACAAAAGGCATAACCAACTTAATTTCATCCTTAACTAACTCAGGGGTATTACAAAAGAACACATTGCTCTAGCCATACTAGGATAGAGAAAAGACGACATAGTAAACTCATCAAGACCCCTTTTAAGTATAGACGCAGAATTCAAATTAGCATGACAGAGCATTAACAAATCATCAACAAAGAATAAGCTATTAATCTTCATAGTCTGACAACCTGAATGATACTTAAATTTCCTATCTCTCTTAATTTGTCTTTTCACAATAAGGTTCAAGACTTCCATAATAAGTGTAAAGAGATATGGTGATATAGGGTCACCATGCCTAAGACCCCTCTTAGCTTTGAAAAATCCATGAGTCTCCCCGTTGACAGAAACTAAAAAATAGGCAGTTCTTAAACAAGTCATAACCCAATGAATCATTAATGGATGAAAACCAAAATTCCTAAGGCAGACTTCTAAGAACTCCCAACTAACCGTGTCATAAGCCTTCTGTATGTGTATCTTAAACGTACAATTCCTCACACCCATGTCCCAATTATAACCCTTCATAAATTCCTGAGCTAAAATTATATTATCACTAATAAGCCTACTTGGAATAAAGGTACTCTGATTCACATCTACCAACTCATTCATAACCATCTTAATCCTATTAGTAATAACCTTACTAATGGTCTTATACACCACATTACAACAAGATATAGGTCTAAAATCAGTAACCTTAGCAGGAGATGCAATTTTAGGAATAAGTGATATAAGGGAAGCATTTAACTGACCCAACATCTTGCCACTGATGAAGAACTCACGAAAAGCTTCCCTCACATCACCTCCCACCATGGACCACGAAGCTTTGAAGAACTTGGATGTATAACTATCAGGACCTGATGATTTGTTGTCATTAATACTAAAAAGCGCCTCCTTGATCTCAGCATCAGAAACTGGCTTGATGAGATTCACAGACTTCTCCACACTAAGCTTCTTCACGAACAGGCTAGAATTATCATCAATAGGGATGATATCATCACAGGTACCAAGGAAAGAGCTAAAATGCTTGACAAACATATCTAGCACTTTATCAACATAGCAAGCATCACCATCCTCGTCATACAACATCTGAATTCTGTTTCGACTCACCCTACCCTTAATAATATCATGAAAGTAAGCAGTATTAGAGTCTCCTTCCTTCAACCACTCAATCTTAGTCTTCTGTTTGAGGACCTTCTCTTCATCTGACATGGCATCTCCATACTCCTTCACACAGACCCTCTCTTGATCACGAAGCATGGTATTAAGAGGATCTTTGTCAAGGGCAATCTGAACACCTACTAACTTAACTCTACAAGCTCTCACATTATCAAATACATTCCCATTCTCCTTATTAAGCCTTCTTAAAAACTTCTTTAAATTTCTAAGTTTCATGGCAAGCTTAAACATAGCAAAGCCATCAACCTCTATATCCCAATTATCCTTCACAGCTTCACTAAACCTCTTCTTATCAACTAGAAAGTTTATAAAACAAAAAGACTTAGCTTTAAACATACTAACCTCAGGTATGGTTAAAATAACAGGTCAATGATCCGAAGACATATACGACATAAACTTAGCAAAACTAGCCGGGTAAAGGTCAAAAAAGAACTTATTACCCATAGCTCTGTCAAGTTTCTTAAACACACCATACTCCGGATTCCTCATCCTTTGGACCCAAGTATAAAACATCCCATACATCTTAACATCCTCCATACCTAACTGCTCTACACATTCAACAAAATCCCTCCTTTCATCAAACCTAATATACGCCCTACTCGAATTCTCATTAGTGTTAAAGATGACATTAAAGTCACCCATCATCACCCACGGTTTGTCACCCACCGCACTACTATGATCCATCAAATTCTTCCATAATTTAACTCTAGGAGTGAGATAATTCTCACCATATATAACAGAGACATATATGCTAATGTTATCCTTAATAAACACAACTAAGAAGTGCATAGCCTGGCTACATTGGGATAGCAGAGTAGCCAAGACAGCATTGGTATCCTACCCAACCACTATTCGACACCCCTTACAACTATCCATAGTATTAGAAACCCACGGCCAGCCCTGTAAAACATCATTGCATACTTTATCAACAAATTTCTTTCTTAACTGAGATTCTATAATACCCATAAAACTATATTATTGTCCCTAATGAAACTCTTAACCTCCAACTGTCTTAGGGCATTCCCAATCCCCTTGACATTCCATGCTGCAATGTTTGTACACATTTAAACGGGTGGGGGTGGAGCAGTCATATCCTGCATTAAACTAACATCCGAGTCCATCACATTAGAAGGCACATCACTCAAAACAAATTGAGCACTAGCACTCAAATCCTCTGCAACATCCTCTTGCATATCATCATGATTCTCATTCCTAATGGTATTCACAAGGCTGTCAAAAACTTCCTTACCAATAGACTCCCTAAAAAAGTCCAACTTATCATCAGACCACTTTTCATGTTCCTTACCGGTAAAGACCTTTTTCGTTTTAATGAACAAATCAACATCAGCATATTCCTTCCTAAGTTCTAGAACATTAATCCTATCAAACTCATCATCATATACTTCTTCATACACCTCCTGGTATGCTTCATTCTCAGATAATCTCTTCTCTTTCATGACTGTCCTAAACCTTTGGCCCGCAATATTCTTTGACTCAATAGCAATCATCTTACGACAACTACTGATTTGCTTACTAAGTAGGTCTATATTGGACTTTAGTTCTTTGACAGAATTCTTCTTAGTTACCTCTTGGGTTTTATTAACAAAATAATTCCTAAGCCCATCATCCCAATTACTTTTCTCCATAACAGTAATATGCAAGCCCTTCTCACACGCCATATCTATCTTACTTCTCATAACCTCCCATTCCAAAACCTTGTCCACAACCACCTCACTTGATAACGTAGCAAACCTGTTTGTTGATTGGGAGTTCACATTAGCTTCCACATTACTTTCCTTACTCTTAGCACTAACACTCTTTGGCTTAATATCAATATTATTACTCCTATCAACATCCATCTTAATAGTTTCATTGACCTTTGGTACATCATTCTCCTTATTACCATTATCATCACTAGCATTCTTCCTAACAGTTGGCCTCCGCACATAAACTTCCCTCTGAATTCTTTGATCACCCAAACTTCTTCCACCTCTGCCCATACCTCCTCTCCCTCTACCACTAAAACCACCTCTACCATAACCATCAGCAACCCTATTCCTCTGCCCATAAGAAGTACTCCCTTCATTGCTAAAATTTTTCCTACCTCCAACAGTCTTCCACTCACCTTCCCCTTCATTCTGATTACCCTCGTTAACCACCTCCTTACCCTTCTCAGCAGCTTTAGCTTTCCTTAATGTGTCAATAATACTTCTTAGAATAATTCTCATAGCTATGGCCAAAGACCTTACAATGAGAACAAGCCAAAGGCCTCCATGGGTACTTAACCCTAAGATCCATAGATTTACCAAGACTTTCATAAGTAGCATGAACAGTCTCTGGTAATCCTCTAACAGCATCTACTTTAATCAAAACTCTAGCAAAACTCGCTCTCCCATAAGCCTTCTCACACATTGATGCAGTTATTCTATCCATAATGATAGGCGTACCCACACCACTAGCAATCCTACTAAGGCCTTCATTATTTCAAGCCTCAAGAGGGATATTCCATATCTTGACCCACAATGGAATTTTAGTCTGCTCCAGTCACAACATACATAAACCCGGTTCCCACTTCTGCACAAACAAAGGAACACCATCTACCATCCACGTTGCATTTTCCAAGACAAAGTTCATCCCCTCCTCAGCCTTCAATTTTAAGAAATACAAACCACAGTCATTCATTATAACCTTACCAAAATGATGCCCCCTCCACATTCTCCTAAGATGGCCCATCAATTCCCTATGACTTAATTTCTCACCAGCAAAATAACCAACCAAAGTTAAATCCTATCTTTTACTTCCCAATTCTATCACAGGGTCTAAGTTAATACTAACTCCCCCTTCTCATTAACATCCACTGGAAATAACTTAAGCTTATTTCCAGAATTCTCAGCCACTCCTTGAATTGCCTTCAAAAACTCATTCGATATCTTAACACAATTACTCTCTTCCATCACAATATCACCACTAGCAGCATTTCCCACAGCATTCCCACTCACATTACTATCTTTAGATAAACTAGGCTCAACATTATTAAATAAGAAAGAAGCACTAGCTTTGTCACCTCCATCCACTAAAGTCTCACCCCTTCTAAGTAACCTAGGGCCCTCATTAACCTGAATCTTATTCAATACAGGATTCTCACTAACTGGTACAAGCACAGGTCCTAATTAGTTACTAGAGCTATTACCTAAAACACCATCGCTAGCAACCTGACAAAATGTAATACCACTCCTATTATGATTAGATTCATTTAAAATCTGGTTAACAATATCATTATCAATATTAGCTAGAACCTCACCTTCATGACCTAATTCATCAACACTATGAGCTTCAGAACACACAACTGAGTTACCATCCCTATACTCACTAGCATCACTCTCACAATCAAACTCAACACCCTCAATATCCTTACTCATATTACCTTTCTTAGACGCCTTCTTAAATGTCCCATGAGAAGGCTTCAACCCCGATTGACCTTGCTTACTCCCACTACGTACCTCCTTCACACGACTCCTAGTACTCCTCTTCGAACGAATGACATCATCAGATCCCCTAGGAAGTACGTGAGCCAAACTAGGGTTCAAAGGATATGGGTCAGACATCAAAAAAGATGAAATAGACCCAAAAGGAAGAGAAGTGAGGATGATTCATGGTGATAATAGAAGGAATTAATGGAAGATTAGGTGAAAAATGCACAAAAAGATGAACAGTGTGTGTTTTAAGTGTGTGTAACAGCTAATCTCAGAATAGTAATATGAATATTAAAAAAATATTAATGAACTTTTTGTGGTGGATTAATATATCTTTACATAGATCTTGAATAGTAGAATCTAATACAAAAATAACTTAAATGATCCATTGGATGGATCAAATTTAGATGATAGATTTCTTAATAAAATTTCAAGGTTTTTAGAGAGAGGGAAAAAGAGAGAGAAAATCACATAGAATGAGTTTCTTACATGAAATGTCAAATACTTGTTGCTTAGTATTGTATATTATTCACCCTTTTAGGCTTCCCAAGGATAAACAATATTATTGTTGTTTTGATCAAAGAGCGTGACGTGTTGTTAGAGAAAACTCATATCTAGGCCGTTATATTATTGTGTGCCATTGAGATGTTGTTTGTCCGGTGCATTCTCAACTACTACAAATGCTAACAGACTAGCTTTTACACCAGGTAAAACACGACAAAAACTAAACAAAAAAATCCATAGGTGTGTTTTATCCATCTAGAATATGTGCAAACACATTTGTCCGAATTCTATGGTCTATATGGACTGGAAATCATTTCTCCGGTTTTTAATAGGTTTGGATATTTTTTCCGCTTTCGCATTTTTGGTTGTTTTGGCCGGTTTTGATCAGTTTTCGACCGGTTAAGTCGCTTTGACCAAGGGTTGCCTAGATAAAACGTACTTCTTGTTTCAATCTTTCATTTGCTTAGTCGTGGTCTTGAAACGGAGTCATGTAGCACATGTTACGGCCTTTTTATAACAGCCTGTGTTTTCGGATAATTACAATCTAAATCTTTTTTTGTATGTTAGAGATTATGTTTAGCATTCTATTTCTTTACATTATAAAATTATTAAAACTAACTCCCTTTTTATGTTTTTGTATATGTATGTTGTATATATGATTTTATTATGTGAAGTCGAAGCACAACAGATTGTAAGTAACTCTACAAATACACACACAAATAAAGAAAGAAAAACGAGTTTAATGTGAAGCCAAGAGCAAAGATCAATAAACTACACTTTCTTTCTCTAGAATTCTCTTTCTAAAAAACCATTGTCATTTTATCATGAATTCATCATCAACATTTGATCCGTCCCTTGGATTAGGTTGACGTTTATAGGTCCATGTTCATCTTTTTATTCTACACCTTTACATATAACTTTTCACCATTAAACATTTCTTAATCTCATTTTATTTCCACTTTCATTAATATTTTTGGGTTACTGTTGGTAGTGGTGGGTTCAGACACACTTATTGAACGCCACTATTTTGATTTACCTAGTATCTCATTAATTCTCCTTAATCTTTCATTAATATCACAACCGGCATAGATTTCATTTCATTTCACCAGATCCATCATCATTTTTCATCATTTTTGTATCATTTTTTCACCAAAAAATTTTATGAATTGATTTTTCTTTCATTATGAAAGATCCTGATCTTAAACCACCTAATATTGAATCATCTAGTTCGTTGTCTAAGTTGTCTCGGAAAACAGATAAGGATGGTATTGCTAAGCCTGGTAAGAAGAACAATAAGAAGAATGATAGGGGAACTAATACTAGAAGCAACTCGGGTAAGTTTATTGTTGAGAATAGTAGTAGTGTAGGAAATGATGTAGGTATTGAAGAGGAAGTTTTAGTGGTTGATGACAGTAGTAGTGATAAAGGGGTAGGTAGTGAGATCCTGATCGACGTCGAAGTGCCGGTAAAAAATAACCTAATTACCTTATACTAGATAGGGTAAGCGGGTATCGATCCACAAGGAATATGTGGTTTTAGTTTATGTTTTGTGGTGATCACTGATCAATAAAAGTTTTGGTTTAGAAATCTAACAACTAAAATACTTTTGATAATAAAAATGCGGATTAAAAATTAAAATAATTATTAAGCTCATAATAAAGCTAGAAAAATAAAATAAGGATGTAAACAATTAAAAGAAAAATGCAATCCCTTCCAGCTCCTAATATTTATGGTTGATCAAACTTATGGATTATTGAAACTTTTAAGTTCGTTTACAAAGATTATTTCGACTTAATATGAATGAATTAATGTCGGTATTTATTATGTTTATCAACGACTCGCAATAATAAATCTTAAATTAATCCGACCAATAATTATGTTTTAACAATTTATTTAGGTACAACTTATGTTGATTATACGACCATCTTTTTTTTAACTAAATAAAATAAGTATGAACCGTTAACTAACAATAAATTGTCTCGCACAAATAATTAAACATAATACTAACTCAATAAAAATAATCTATAAATAAATTATAAATCAATGTAATAAAAATATAATAATCCAAAAGTGATGATCAAACCATAAATAAAGTTACCGGAAGGAATTACAACAAAATTAGCCAGACATTGCGATGTACCCGACTCTACGTACACACTTCATTCTCTTTATCTCCATTCCTTTATATTGTAGCAGCTGAACAAAACAACCCAAAGGACGAATTGTATATTAACAAAGTGGTGGCTGATGGTGTTTTATTCCCAAGTACCAATTGTATTATATTCTTTTTTTTTCTTGATAGCTCGATTGACTTTTTTTTCTTTTCGGCTCTTCACCACCACAGTGGCGATTCTATTTTTTTTCTTTATTGTGTTTTGATGTCCCGTCCAAAATTGCTTCCACCCTCTATATATATATAATATTCCATCGGTGGGTTATTGGGTATTGGGCCCAAAAGTTTTTTTTTTCTTTTTTTTCTTTTTCTTTTATTCTTTTGGCATATAATAACTTTGTCCCAATAAAAAATAACCCAACATCAATAATTGCTCGAACGAAGCCCGGATAAATTAAAGATGACCGAAAATATTGCGACGCGCTCAAATCTTTTTCTTCAATATTTTTTTCTTCATTTATCGGCGCTCACAATGTCTTTTCTCTAAAAAATTAATTAAGCGGCCATTTTATTCCATTTCGCTTGTAACCTACATAATCACCAAACACACTCAAAGTACATATATAACAACAAATAAATATACAATTATGCTAAATTAACATGCTATGAGGTGAATGCAAAATACACCGATTAAATCCTCTCAACTTAACTTTTACCGTCTCGAGTAAAAATAAAATACAAATATACAAGCATGTTAATTTCATAATTTTTAATCATACTATTGAAATTTCATCAAAAAGATCACATTCAACCTAATACACTAATAACCATCCTACATGACAAATAATCCAAAATGATCACCAATATTTTTGTCTTTCTTTAACACTTAACATAACAATTCCCATTGATTCCATTTACTTTATATTTCATATAATTAACCATGTGTCCAACGTACCTAATGCACACCTATAATCAATCTAAACATTAATCTAAAATAAGAGGTGAGAATATCGTACACCTTTTATAACATTGGAGTTTTTATACCATAAGAGCACATCATAAGCCATCATACTTTAGCTTACATACTTCTACTTCCTTTCTTCTTTTTTTTCATAAATTTTTTTTCACTTTTTTTTCACTTTTTTTTTCTTTTATTTTTTTTCACATCACATATAAGCTCTTTTTTAGCCATTCGGGACCGTTTCTTATACAAGTCATCCTGAACGCTTTATATACTCATTTCAAGGTTGATATAAAGACCAATAATTCAGAAAAATGAATATCTATCATATAGGTGCATACTAAGACACATTAGCACATGGGAACCGGTTAATTTTTCTGTTTTAATGGGAACAATTATACTTCGTGCCTACTGGTACATCACATGATGGAATTATCTACCACATAGTATAATTATACAATGCACTAAATTAAACTAATCTTTCTAAAATACATTACAATAATACAAGGATTGGGTTATTTCACATAAAATTATCTCAGCTGAGTGCAATGCTATCCATCATAAAAGTTGGTGTCTGACCCATGCTAACAACTAAAGTATCACCTTGCGCGGGTGACGAATCAGATAGGCAAGCCCAGCATATGACTACCGCCAATAATTATGACAGTTCTCCAACTCTTTTTTAAGGCCACCGTGCGCGGGCGGCGAGCCGAATAAGATCAATTATATATGTCCTAACCCAACTATTACATTACTATATTTCATACTATTTATTCAAACTTTCTACTCGATCTAAGCAAAGGTAAGTAGAGGGAATTCAACTAGCGTGGTCTGATCATCTAAATTATGTGTATGCCTAACTATATGCAAACAATCAAATCAATTTAATAACCAAATTATACAATGGAATCGGGTGCACCTGATAATTATGGCCAAATCCTCTAGCTTGCTCCAATAAATCATCCACAAGCTAATCTTCAGAATTTGAAAACACTCAACAAACATATATGTAGAAGAAACTTCCACATCTAATTAGCACAAGACTCTTATAATGTGATTTAAAATTTTAAAATTTTTCAATTATTCCAAAAAATCACATTTTGAACCCATTTTGACCAAAATTTCACACAAAAACATGTAACACATGTGCCACCCCCCTCAACTTAAAGCATTGCATTGCCCCTAATGCAAAACTTTAAATTGAAATTTTGGTTAAAAATCAATTTGACAAACTCACACAAAAAACAAAAACCTAACTCACTTTCGTAGGAATCACGGTTGCGTTTAGCGATGCAACAAGCCTTTAAACCACGCGGTAGCCCGACTGGACGAGTTTTGTCTCGTGAGGGTTTGTAGTGAACACACCCACAAAGTTCTAAACACACACAAAAATAAGATAATAAAAATCAAAATAAAATACACACACTACAAACCACAAACCACGGGTTGCCTCCCGCAAAGCGCTAAGTTTACCATCTTCAGCCAGACATAACTCATATGAGCTATTGAAACGGTTGGAGTGGTTCTAAGTAAACCACATCCACCGTTTCCATCTGATTACTCTCCAACTCAACATACGGCTTCAAACAGTGTCCATTAACTTTAAAAGGCTCTCTACCCACCATATTTTTTATTTGAATGGCTCCATGTGGAGAGACGTGAGTCATAATGTATGGACCCGTCCATTTACTTCTCAACTTTCCAGGAAAAAGCTTAAGTCTAGCATTGAATAACCAAACTTTTTGACCAACCAAGAACGATTTCTTGGTGATGTGTCGATCATGAAAAGCTTTGGTTTTCTCCTTATAAATCCTAGAACTTTCATAAGCATCACGTCTAATCTCATCTAGTTCAGATAATTGAAGTTTCCTAGAACTACCCGCTTTCTCTAAATCCAGATTAACGGTCTTAATTGCCCATTCAGTCTTATGCTCTATCTCAACCGGTAAATGACACGCCTTGCCATATACCAACTTATATGGTGACATACCAATAGGAGTCTTAAAAGCCGTCCTATATGCCCACAAGGCATCATCTAACCTCAAGGACCAATCTTTCCTATCACTGCAAACGGTCTTTTCTAAGATTCGCTTAATCTCCCTATTAGATACTTCCACCTGTCCACTAGTCTGTGGGTGATAAGGGGTAGCTATCCTATGATTAACTCCATAGTGTTCCAATAATTTTCCAAGTCTAAAGTTCTTAAAGTGGGAACCCCCATCACTAATGATAGCCTTAGGAATTCCATGTCTAGCAAAGATATTCTTCTTAACAAACTTAAGAACTACACTATGGTCATTGGTTCTAGTAGCCTCAGCCTCTACCCACTTAGACACATAATCCACTGCCACTAAAATGTACACATTGCCATGGGAACTGGGGAATGGTCCCATAAAGTCAATACCCCACACGTCAAAGATCTCCACAACAAGTATGGGATTCATAGGCATTTGATCACGCCTTGAAATTCCACCAACTTGTTGGCAACGAATACATGCTTTCACAAAAGACTGGGCATCCTTGAATATAGTCGGCAAAAAGAAACTGCTTTGTAGGACTTTATGCCCAGTTTTCAAAGCACCAAAGTGACCACCACATGTATAAGAATGGCAATGAGCCAATATGTCCATATGCTCATGGTCAGAAACACATCTCCTAACGACTTGGTCAGCACACACCTTATAGAGCTCCGGATCCTCCTAAAAATAACGCTTCAACTGGGAGAAGAAGTATTTTCTTTGTTGCTTGGACAAAAAATCCGGAAGCTTTTTAACAGCTAGGTAATTAACTATATTTGCGTACCAAGGAACCTTAGAAACCTCAAATAGGCTTTCATCTGGAAAGCTTTCCTTAATCACATCAGAAGGTTTGAACGGCGGAGGGATAATTCTAGACAAATGGTCGGCAACTACATTTTCTGACCCCTTTTTATCCCGAATTTATAGATTAAATTCCTGTAAAAGCAAAATCCACCTAAGCAACCTCGGTTTTGTCTCTTTCTTAGTCAACAAATGTCTTAAGGCACTATGATCTGAAAATACTATCACCTTAGAATGCCCCCAAATATATGACCTAAACTTATCAAGAGCAAAAACCACAACTAACAACTCTTTTTCAGTAGTGGTGTAATTCATTTGAGCTTCTGAAAAAGTCTTACTAGCATAATAGATCACAACGGGTTTCTTATCGACCCGCTGTCCTAGAACCGCCCCAGCGGCATAATCACTCGCATCACACATGATCTCGAAAGGCTTCGACCAATCAGGTGATTTTAGAATAGGGTCTTCTACAAGTTTTTCTTAAGCATGTTAAATGCTTTAAGACATGATTCATTAAAGTCAAAACGTGCATCTTTTAAGAGTAGATTACAAAGAGGCTTTGATATAGCACTAAAATCTTTAATAAATCGCATATAGAACCCGGCATGACCAAGAAAAGAACGCACACCTTTGATGGTAGTGGGAGGAGGAAGGGTTGAAATTACTTGAACTTTGGCACGATCAACCTCAAATCCTTTTTCAAACACACCATGTCCTAATACAATTCCCTCACGAACCATGAAATGGATCTTCTCCCAACTAAGCACTAGATTAGTTTCGGTGCATCTTTTTAACACACTTTCAAGCTGATCAAGGCAGCTTTCAAAGGATTGACCAAAGATGGAGAAATCATCCATAAATATCTCTACAGATTCTCCAACCATGTCAGAAAAGATACTCATCATGCACCATTGAAAGGTAGCGGGTGCATTACACAGGCCAAAATGCATTCTTTGAAATGCAAATGTTCCATTAGGACATGTAAACGTAGTTTTGGCCTGGTCATCAGGATGGATGGGTATTTGATTATAACCGGAGTACCCATCCAGGAAGCAATAGAACTTCTTACCAGAAAGCTTCTCAACTATTTGATCAATGAAAGGTAGTGGAAAATGATCTTTAGATGTGGCATTATTCAGCTTACGGTAATCTATACAAACTCTCCACCCAGTAACTGGTCGAGTGGTGAGTTTTTCTCCACTCTCGGTTTCCACAACGGTGATTCCAGCCTTTTTAGGCACCGTTTGAGTGGGACTTACCCATTTACTATCCGAGATGGGATAGATGATACCAGCATCTAACCATTTAAGAACTTCTGTATTCACTACCTCTTCATATTAGGATTCAGACGCCTTTGCACATCTCTTGCTGGCTTAATATTTAGGTCCGTAACAATCCGTTGCATACATAATGAAGGGTTGATCCCTTTTAAGTCTGCAATTGTCCATCCCACTGCTGCTTTGTACTTGGAAAGCACTTTTAGAAGTGCTTCCTCTTGTGATTCAGAAAGATCAGAAGCAACAATAACAGGTAAAGTATTGTTAGGACCTAGAAAAGCATATTTGAGATTGGATGGCAAAGGTTTTAGCTCAAGAGTTGGAGGCACATCTAGAGATGGCTTCGTAGCCGTGTCAAAAGTAGAAGGCAAGGGCTCCACTTTTTAAGACCAGGGTGGTTTTTGATGGTCCAAAGAACTGACCAAACACTCTTGAATTTCTTGAACTTCAGCAACATCAAGAATCTCCTCAGTCTCACCAGTCAGATATAAATCCAAAGGATCACCCTTAAGCATACAGGATGCATACTTTTGGACTTCCTCATCGATTACATCTACTTGGTAACATTCATTCATCGTAGGAGAATTCATAGAATTAAACACATCCAATATTATCTTCTTATTACCGAATGCAATATCCATGGCACCAGTCCGACAATTAATCCTAGCATCTATCGTGGCTAAGAATGGGAGCCCAAGGATAATAGTTGGTTGAACATCTTTGTATTGTGACTCGGTGTCCATAACAAAGAAGTCAACTGGGTAATAGAAGTCATCAGCTTTCACAATAACATCCTCTAAGATACCTCTTGGACTTCAGCAACATCAAGAATCTCCTCATTCTCACCAGTCAGATATAATTCCAAAGGATCATCCTTAAGCATACGGGATGCATGCTTTTGGACTTCCACATCGATTACATCTACTTGGTAACATTCATTCATCGTAGGAGAATTCATAGAATTAAACACATTCAATCTTATCTTCTTATTACCGAATGCAATATCCATGGCACCAGTCCGACAATTAATCCTAGCATCTATCGTGGCTAAGAATGGGCGCCCAAGGATAATAGTTGGTTGAACATCTTTGTATTATGACTCGGTGTCCTTAACAAAGAAGTCAACTGGGTAATAGAAGTCATCAACTTTAACAATAACATCCTCTAAGATACCTCTTGGAATTTTAGTAGATCGATCGGCTAAGGAAATAATAGTGTATGTCTTACGAAGAGTTCCTAAGTCATACTTATAGACCAAACTAGCAGGAAGGATGTTGATATTGGCACCAAGATCAAGGAGCGCCTTCTTAATGGCAATTTCCGACCATAACTGAAATCAACGGTTCTCCAGGATCTTTGAATTTAGGAGGAAGGGAGCTAGATAAGACTGTACTAACATGCTCAGTTAGGTCAATCTTTTTAGGCAAAGACGTCTTCAGCTTCCTCTTCTGGGTACACAAGTCCCTTAAAAACTTGGCATATGCAGGAATTTGCTTGATAACATCAATAAGGGGGAGATTGATTTTAACTTGCTTGAAAGTCTCCCACATATCCTCAGCATGAGGACCCTTTTTAGCTAACCTTGCAGATGTCGATTTCTCCAAAGCCATAGGGTAAGGTGTGCTAGACACACCACCCTCCCCAACTTTGGTAGATTCAGTAGCTTTAATATTCTGTGTTGTTGGTTTAGGATCATCATTTAACAAATCATTTACCAACTCAGAACAGGACTTAACGTTATCAGAATTTTTACCTTCTACAATAATTTCGTCATTAGTAACGAAATCCTCGACATCAGAAGAATTTGGAATTCCCTTGTCATTGTTGTAGGTTTTACCGTTTTGAAGAGATGTCACCATATTCACATGCTCATTTCCATTTTTCTTGTGTGCGGGTTCATGGTGGGGTAGCTCGGTAGCCTTCCCTCATCTCTTTTGCTTAATTGATCCGCCAATTGATCAACTTGTCTCTCAAGAGCTGCAATAGATTTAGTAGTGGTCTCGTGTCTTTGATTAGTGACCTTGAATTTTCTATTGATCTCTTGATTGTTGGTAGATAATGAATCCATAAGCCTATCAAATTTTCGGTCAAGGTTCAAGAGACGGTTATGATCTTGGCCTTGGCCCTGATTTGGATATTGTTGTTGTGGCCTATGATTGTAAGAATTTTGTTGGAAGTTAGATGAATCGCCACCCTCATACCTTGGTTTGTAACCATAGTGTTGTTGTTGGGCATTATTAGGACGATTGTCTTCATCTTTCCAACGAAAGTTGGGGTGACGCCATCCACGATTGTAACTTTCGGAGAATGGGTCATTTCGTGGACGACCTCCATAGACTCCATTCACCTCCTCATTCGGTGGCGCCCCCCATCTTTGACAATTATCGACAGAGTGACTTGGATCACCGCACATTAAACACCCACTATGCGACACATTAGACACATTTGGCACACCTTTTCCTAGATTTTTCAACAAAAGATCAACTTTCTTACTTAACTCGCTAATTTCAGAATTTGTGCCACGTTGGTTAGACACATAATTAGCGGAAGATGGGTGGTTGTTTCGATCAACTGAAGCTTGGGTCTTGGAACCTTTGCTTAGTTTTTCAAAAAACTCCCATTCTTCCTCCATAGGTCACGAGAAAAACATACCCCCACTAGTGGCCATCCCAAATTGTTGGTTGTTATAATCCAACCTATCATAGAAGACTTTGACAAGCTCCCATTTTGGAACATCGTGATGAGGACATGTTCTTAATAACTCCTTAAGTCTACTAAATGCTTCATGAAACTGCTCGCCTGGGATTTGACGAAAGGATTTAATCTTATTTCTAATGGCAGCAGTTTTACTTATAGAATAAAATTCCTCAAGAAAAGCAGATTGCATTTCAGACCATGACTTAATACTACCTGGCTCAAGAGATGAGAACCAGTCCTTAGCTTGATCTTTAAGAGAAAAAGGAAAAAGGCGAAGTCTTACCTCATCCTTGGTAATGTTATTAACCTGATGTGTGTCAGCAATTGAGAAGAATTCTCGCAGATGTGCGTATGGCTCCTCACGGCCTCTAAACACTGGTAAAATTGTTGTGAGCTTTGGCTGGATCTTGAAGTTACTTGTAATCCCTTTAACCGGATCCGGATAAACGACAGGCAAGGGATCCTCGAAGATACCCGGCCTGTAATAAGAATCAACACCCCGTGGTGGAGATTCTTCTCCGCTACTACTACCGCTAGCATCTCCGCCAACATCTTCGTCACCTCTCATTTCAACGAAAAGCTCTGCTAAACCTGTAAAATCAAGATTAGTAGAAAATTGTCGAAACGTTTTCCTCCTCAACCGTGCACTTTTCTCAACCTCAGGATCGTAAGCTAACGGTGATGTACGTCCCGACCTACGCGTGCGCATACACTAACCTGCACACTCACAAGAAACAAAACGAAACAAACAAAACAAGAAAAATAAAATCTTTCTGTATTTTTGTATTTTATTTAAGAAAAATATTAACAAAAACTTAAACAAAAAGCTCACTAGTCCCCGGTAGCGGTGCCAAATGTTTTATCGACGTCGAAGTGCCGGTCAAAAATAACCTGATTACCTTGTACTAGATAGGGTAAGCGGGTATCGATCCACAAGGAATATGTGGTTTTAGTTTAAGTTGTGGTGATCACTGATCAATAAAAGTTTTGGTTTAGAAATCTAACAACTAAAATACTTTTGATAATAAAAATGCGAATTAAAATAATTATTAAGCTAATAATAAAGCTAGAAAAATAAAATAAGGATGTAAACAATTAAAAGAAAAATACAATCCCTTCTAGCTCCTAATATTTATGGTTGATCAAACTTATAGATTATCGAAACTTTTTAGTTCGTTTACAAAGATTATTTCGACTTAATATGAATGAATTAATGTCGAATTTATTATGTTTATCAACGACTCGTAATAATAAATCTTATATTAATCCAACCAATAATTATGTTTTAACAATTTATTTAGGTACAACTTATGTTGATTATACGACCATCTTTTTTTAACTAAATAAAATAAGTATGAATCGTTAACTAACAATAAATTGTCTCGCACGAATAATTAAACATAATAATAACTCAACAAAAATAATTTATAAATAAATTATAAATCAATGTAATAAAATATAATAATCCAAAAGTGATGATCAAACCATAGATAAAGTTACCGGAAGGAATTACAACAAAATTAGCCGGACATTGCGATGTACCCGACAATACGTACACACTTTATTCTCTTTATCTACATTCCTTTATATTGTAGTAGCTGAATAAAACAATCCAAAGGACGAATTGTATATTAACAAAGTGGTGGCTGGTGTTGTTTTATTCCCAAGTACCAATTGTATTATATTCTTTTTTTTTCTTGATAGCTCGATTGACTTTTTTTTCGGCTCTTCACCACCACAGGGACGATTCTATTTTTTTATTCTTTATTGTGTTTTGATGTCCCGTCCAAAATTGCTTCCACCCTCTATATATATATATATAATATTACATCGGTGGGTTATTGGGTATTGGGCCCAAAAGTTTTTTTTTACTTTTTCTTTTATTCTTTTGGCATATAATAACTTTGGCCCAATAAAAAATAACCCAACATCAATAATTGCTCGAACGAAGCCCGGACAAATAAAATATGACCGAAAATATTGCGACGCGCTCAAATCTTTTTATTCAATATTTTTTTCTTCATTTATCGGCGCTCACAATGTCTTTTCTCCAAAAAATTAATTAAGCGGCCATTTTATTCCATTTCGCTCGTAACCTACATAATCACCAAACACACTCAAAGTATATATATAACAACAAATAAATATACAATTATGCTAAATTAACATGCTATGAGGTGAATGCAAAATACACCGATTAGATCCCTAGTGTTTAAGAGGTGGGTATGGAGGATATGGAGGTTAGTGGTAATGGTGGTGGTGTTAAGACCCAAGAGGTTAAGCCAATTGAGGTTCCTGCTAAGACTGATGAAAAGATTAGGGGCAAGGGTTTTAGTTTTGCTAGTTTGGTGAGTGGTATGGCTAGCGAGGGTAGTAATAGGTTGAAGTTAATGCATGTGGTTGTGGATGGTAGTGGTAGGAAGGTTGTAGACTTGGATCCTGTTGTTAATGAAGGAAGTAAGAAATGGGAGCTCATTGTGGTAGGGTATTTTGTAGGGATGAAGATGAGTCATTGGGAGATCTCTGGTCACTTAAGAAGAATGTGGAGAATGTTTGATTTGGGGGAGATTATAGTTATGGAGGATGGGATTTATTACTTTAAGTTCAAGTCTGAGGAGGGAATGAATAATGTGATTGAAAATGGTCCTTGTCTTGTGGATCAAAAGCCATTGTTTGTGTAAAAATGGGTAGCAGGGATGTGCCTTGCTAAGCCTGAACCATCCAAAATTCCACTTTGGGTGATGATATTTAATATCCCACTTGAACTTGGAATGTGGATGGTATAAGCAGAATTTCTAGTAGGTTAGGTACCCCTATTATTATAGACAAAATGAGTACCTCCATGTGTTACAAGGCTTATGGCAGAGCTAGTTATGCTAGGGTGTTAGTAAAGATTGATGCTAATGAGGGTCTACTTGATACCATTGATGTTTGTTATATGAGTACTAGGAGGTCTATGGGACCTAGGGTTAAGTATCCATGGACACCCCTTTTGTGCTCTCACTGCAAGGTGTTTGGGCATTATATTGAGACGTGTGGTGTTAAGGTCAATGTCATAGATGAATTGGAGAACAAATCTGTTCCTGTGAGTAATCAAGGTGGGGGTAATGCTGAGAATGAATGGAAGAATGTGTCATATAAAAGAGCTGCTAGGAATGGAAATGAGGGTGTACAAGGAAATAATGAGCAAGGTGGTAATAGAAGTTTCTGTAATGGAAGGAGTTTTAATGGTAGAGGTAGAGCTGGTATGGGGAGAGGTGGATATTGAAATGCTTACACTAATAAGGGAATGAGAGCTAGTTCTTCTAAGGGGGTGCCTTATGTGATTAAACCAACTCCTAGTGTTAGTAATCCTACTTCTGATGCTGATGGTTTTGTGCCAGTTAGTAAGAAGAGTAAGCCTGTTGTTAAGAAGGAAGTTGTTAATAGTGGTGCTCCTTAGAAGGGAGTGGAGACTAAGAATAGTTTTGAGCTACTTGAAAGTGATGATATGGAGGTGACAGTCAATGGTGAAGGTGATAACAGCAAGAGTGAAGCATTTTTGCAAAGAATGGTAAAGCTATGATGTATAATGTAGTGTCTAATTTGGAAGAGGAGATTAATAAGAGAAATGGTTGTAAGAGTCACACTGCTAACCAGAACTCTAAAGTTCTTGTTGACAAAGTTGTTAAGGAGTCTAGTGTGGAGAGCAGTGTGGCAGAGTCTGATCTTTATGATCAAATGCTAAGAAAAGAAGAAGAAAGTATTAATAAGTTGAAAAATGATAGGAATAGGTGTTTGGTGGGCCTTGCTGTTGTTCAACAACCAGTTATTAGTGTGGAAGCTATGAACAATTGAAGTCCTGATATGGTGAAGTATTATGAGTAGTTATGTGGTATTAAGAGCAAGGATGGTATGAAAGGTCTTGTTGAAGCTGTTCTTGGTGTTGATATGGAGGTTGAGGTAGCTGTTGATACCTCTGCACATGCTTCCTTCATGACACAAGATGTGGTTTCTAATGTGGCTTTGGCTGATATGGCTTAGGTGTAGGGTAATTCTATACCAAACCCCCTCCCCCCCCCCCCCTCAATTTTAATGGTGATAAAATTAGCTTCATGGAACATTAGAGGTTTAACTGATGCCTCTAAGGACGATGAAGTAATGAATCTTATAGTTAATAATAATATTAGTATGTGTGGTATTGTGGAAACTAGACTGAATAAGAAGATTGTGTAGTCTGTTTCTAGTAACATTATAAATTTTTGGAATTGGGAGTCTGATAGTATAGATTCTAGCAAGGGATGTAGGATTTTTGTTGGATGGGATCCTAGTATCTTCATTGCTACTTTACTTTCTTCTAGTGACCAAGTTATGCATTACTTGGTCACTGTTATTTCTACTACTAAGTCATTCTATTTTTCTTTCATATAAGGTGAAAACCATGAGAGGGATAGACAAAGACTTTGGAGCAATTTGGTGGATCATAGGGCTATTGTTGGTAATAGTCCATGGATCATGTTGGGGGACTTCAATCTTACTCTATACATTAATAAAATTACCTCTACAGTTTATAACATCAGAGACTATGGTGTCAATGATTTCAAGGAGTGTGTTGAAGCTCTGGATATGGAAGATGTTGCTATGTCAGGGTTATTCTACACATGGATTCAAAAGAAGAATGATCCTAACTTGGGTATTTTCAAGAAGTTGGATAGGATCATGGGGAATTATCACTTTTTTGATGAATTTAATGGTTGCTCTGCCAAATTTTTGCCATTTCTCATTTCTGATCACAGTCCTGCCTTTTTGGTTCTTAATGAAGTATATTTTAAAAAGCCTAAACCCTTTAGATTCATGAATTTCCTTGTTGATAAACCAGAGTTTAAGAAGGTGGTTATTAATAATTGGCATATCTATTTAAGTGGATTCCATATGTATACTTTGGCTAAGAGGCTAAATAACATGAAAAAGCACATGAGAAGGCTTAATAAGAAGAATGGTAATGTTTTTAGAAATGTGATGAAGCTTACAACTGAATTGGAAAGGGCTAATGTTGAGTTGGAAAGGAATCCTAGTTCTGTTGCTCTCAGGAATAATGAGGCAAAGTGTACTGAAGCCTATAAGTCTGCTTTGCTTGATGAAGAAAGATTTCTAAGGAAAAAGTCTAAGATTGAGTGGCTCAAGGAGGTGGACCTTAATAATACCTATTTTCATAGCTCTATTAGGGGTAAGCTGTGTAGGAGTAGAATTGATTATGTGCTTAATGATAATGGTGATAGTGTGAGTGGTGATGGGGTGGCAAGTGTGTTTGTGGATCACTTCACTGGTATTTTTGGTGTGGATGGTGATACTTATCTTGTTGAGGACCCTATAGGCTTGTTTGTTAAGAAGATTAATGTTGATGAAGCTCTTGATATGGTGAGGTATGTTTCTAATGAGGAGATTAAGGCAACTCTATTTGATACTGATGATTTGAAGGCACCTGGACCAGATGGCTTTACCTCCAAGTTCTTTAAATCTGCTTGGAATGTGGTTGGGAGTGATGTTTGTGCAACATTGAGAGAATTTTTCACTAATAGTAAAATGTTGGGTGAGCTTAACAACACAATTGTTTCCTTGGTCCCTAAATGCAAGACCCCTACAAAGGCTGTTGACTATAGACCTATTGCATGTTGTAGTGTCATCTACAAGTGTGTGAGCAAGGTTATTACCAATAGAATTAAAGGGGCTTTGGGTAAGTTGATTGACTACAATCAAGGAGCTTTTATAGAAGGAAGACAGATATGTGACAATGTCCTGCTCATTCAGGATTTTATGAATGGGTATAATTGGAAGGGTATTGGAAGGAGAGTGGCTTTTAAAGTAGACATTCAGAAAGCTTACGATACTGTGTCTTAGACTTTTTTGAAAATGGCCTTAGAAATGTTTGGTTTTCATAGAAAGATGGTGGATTAGATCATGATATGTCTTACTACTGCTTCCTTTTCAATTAATGTTAATGGTGACTTTTGTGGTTTCTTCAAAGCTAAGAGAGGATTGAGGCAGGGTGATCCTGTTTCACCTTACTTGTTTACAATTGTCATGGAAGTGTTTAACCTCATGGTGAAAAGACAGATTAATCAAGACAAAAGGTTCAAGTATCATTGGGGATGTAAGGAGATGGGAATCACACATCTTTGCATTGCTGATGACCTTCTCTTATTGTGCATTGGTGATGTTATTTCTACTTCAATCCTAAGAACGGCCCTTGATGAGTTCACTTTAAGCTCAGGGATTTACCCAAGCATGGCCAAGAGTACTGTATATTTTGGTAATGTACCAAATGACATTAGATGCAGAATTCTCATGTTTATGCCTTTAAATGAGGGTGCTTTACCTGCTAAGTATTTGGGGCTGCCTCTTACATCTAGAAGATTATGCAAGGAGGACTGTTTATTCCTTATTGATAATGTAAAGATAAGGATCAATGATTGGAGAAACAAGACCTTGTCTTATGCAAGAAGACTTTAGCTTATTGCTTCTGTCCGTGCTTCTTTACAAGTGTATTAGGCTTCTATTTTTATTCTGTCAGCCAGTGTGTGTGAGTCTATTGACAAACTATTTAAGTCTTTCTTGTGGTCTGGCAATAACTTTAACAAGGGTGTGGTAAGTGTGGCTTGGAAAGATATCTGTTTACCTAAAAGTCAAGGGGGTCTTGGTCTCAAGCCACTAGATGAATGGAACATGACCCTCATGTCTAAGCATCTTTGGAACATTTTGACTAACAAGGATTCTATATGGGTTAGATGGATAAACATCAATTGTCTTAAAGGTAAAAATGTTTTGAGCATTGGAACTCTAAACCAAAATTCTTGGTGTTGGAGACAAATTTTGGATTTAAGGGATATGATCAGGCAATTTGTGCATACTAGGGTGGGTGATGGCAACACTTGCAACTTCTGGTATGAGAAGTAGTTTGAAGGTGGTCCATTATGCAGAAATATTAGTCAATGGGAGATCACTCAAGCTCACCTTAACCCTTGTGCTAAGGTCAAAGACATGATTAGTGATAACACTTGAAAATGGCCTAGGGAGTGGTTGATTAAGTTTAAGGACTTCATTGACATTCTTGTACCTGTTCTTAACAATGATGTTGTTGATAAAGTTTTGTGGGTGAACAATAAGGCAAGGATAAGAATTTTAGTATGAGGGAAGTGTGGAAAGGTGTGAGAAGGAATGCTCCCAAGGTGATTTGGTACAAACATGTATGGTACTCTCAATGTATTCCAACGTACTCCTTTTTACTTTGGATGGATATTAAAGGAAACTTAAAACTCAAGATAGATTGTCTAAGTGGTTTAATGTTCAAGACATGGCCTGCCCATTTTGTAATGTCTGCAAGGATTCTCACAGCCATTTGTCTTTTGAGTGCCATTATGCAAAAAGGCTTTGGGAGAGATTAAAGAAGATGGCGAAACTTGATAACTTTAGTGATATGTGGGCTATGGTCATTTCTGGTATAGTCAACAAGCCAGCAACCAACAACATTTGGAGCATCATTCAAAGACTTGTTCTTGGAGCTACAGTCTACTTCATTTGGCAGGAAAGAAATTTCAGGTTGTTTAAGAAGAGCTTTAGGTCTAAAGAGAAACTCCTTTCTATTATTACTAATACTATTAGGCTTAAGCTTATGAGACTTAGCATTCTAAAGGTGTCTGCTGATGTTATTGAAGCCTCTAGGATTTGGAATTTCCATGTGAGCTTAAAATCCAAGGACAATACTATGGAGGGATAAGGGGGTGTTGGGATAACAGGCCTAGGGGGTTTTAGCTTATATAATTGATAGCTGGGTGATTGGACTACTCTTCTAGGGTTGTGAGGTGCAGGGTATGGCCTCACTTTCTTAGTTCTGGTAGTGCCAAGATTTTCTGGTGTGTGGATTGTGCTAAACCCCTTAGTTGGCTTACCTGTTTTAGCAGTCATTGTGCCTATGCAGCTGATAGCAGGGTGCTTGGACTACTCTTCTTAGGTTCTATTGTTCAGGGTAGCGCCATGGTTTCTAAGTTCTAGTAAGGTCAAGATTTTCTTGTGTGTAGGTTGTGTACAATGGCTGCTAAGGTGTTTTTGTTGGTTTAGTTTGGTATTTGGAAGGATACTGAGTTATTGTATTTACCTGCTTAGATACTTCTTTCGAGCTTGTTGCTTCATTATTTGGGTGTGGGTTGTGTGGACTTGTTTCCTTGGTGCCTTTGTCATCAGTTATTGGATAGTGAAGTTTTTTGAAGATATCAGACAACTGCTGCTTCTGGATTTCTCTGATGATTCAAGCCTTTGATGTTAGATTTCTATTTTGTATTTTTTAAGGTATTAGTTTCCTTGTTTGTGTATTTCAAAGTATTTGTACTTGTTTTATAGCCTTTCTATGCTCCATGAGTCTTGTTCATGGTTGCCATGGTGGGTTTGTATCCTTTTTTGGTAGCTATAATACTTTACCTTTTTTAAAGAAAAATCAATAAACTAAACTCTAATCATGCCGGTAAGGGGGTTTAGCTAAATAATAGATTTAATAAATAGATCACCATTCAAATATAATAAAACGTTGAATCAAATATTTCAAAGTCATATAGTTCTAAAGCATGAGTTTCTTACATATAATGTCAAATACTTGTTGCTTAGTTTTGTATATTATTCATCTTTTTAGGATTCCCAAGGATAAACAATATCATTGTTGTTTTGATCAAAGAACGCGACGTGCTGTTAGAGCTAACTCATATCTCGACAGTTATATTATGGTGTGTTGTCGAGATATTGTTTGTCCGGTGCATTCACAACTATTTCAAATGCTAACAGACTAGCTTTTACACGAGGTAAAACAGGACAAAAATAAACAAAAAAATCCCTAGGTGTGCTTTATCCATCTAGAATCCGTGCAAACACATTTTTCCCGGATTTTATGTGGTCTATATGGACTGGAAATCAATTCTCCGGTTTTTACTTAGGTTTCGATGATTTTTATCGCTTTCAACATTTTTGTTTGTTTTGGCCGGTTTGGATCAGTTTTCGACCGGTTAAGTCGCTTTTGACCATGGGTTGCCTAGATAAAACGTACTCCTTGTTTCAATCTTTCATTTGCTTAGTCGTGGTCTTGAAACGGAGTCATTTAGCAAATGTTACAGCATTTTTATTGCAGCCCGTGTTTTCTGATAATTTAAATCTAAATCTGTTTATGTATGTTAGCGATTATGTTTGGCATTCTATTTCTTTACGTTATGGAATTAGTAAAACTAACTCCCTTTTGTATGTTTTTATATATGTAACTTTTAATACTACTATTGGTCACTCTTTGGTTAATTGTATGTGACTAACTCACCATCACTAACATGATTTGTGTGACAAATATCATAATAGGTCACACAAACATACAATTCATGTGATCATGGGATGCATATAGTCACACAAAATACACTAATAACATTGTAAATATCACACATATTGTATATTCATGTGACAAAAGAATAAATAATAATCACTCTTTAACAAAACTCGTGTAACTATAAAGTGTTTACCGTCACAAATATTCACTAAACCACCAAATATTGTATCTAGTTCGTCACAAATTTTCGAATATTGGTCACTCTTTTTTTATGGTTATGGTCAGGAAGACGAACTTGTGACCTAAAGCAACCTACGGTCGCGGGACCTTTAGTCACAAAGGGTAAAAAAAACGCATGTGGTTGTAGGCATATGGTCACTCTTTTTGAGTGTGACTAATACCATTTTTTGTACTAGTGCCAAAAGCAACTACACTTGGTCGAAAATGATCAAAAACTGGCCAAAAACATCAAAAAAATACCAAAACCGACCAAAATCATCCACACCTGAGAAAAGCCCTCTAATACTATTCCCGGTCCATATAAACCACATAGTATCCGTGCAAAAATGATTTCAGACGGATATGAGATGGTCAAAACACATCTTGGGATTCTTTTTGTTTAGGTTTGATCTTGTTTTACATGGTGTAAAAGTTAGTCAGATAATATTTGAAGTAGTTGTGAATGCTCCAGACAAAAAACATCTCAACGGCACATCATAATATAACGGTCGAGATATAAGTGTGCTCTAACAACACACCGTATTCCTTGATCAACAAAACAATGATATTCTTTATCCTTGAGAAGCTTAAAAAGGTTAATAATATACAAAACTAAGTAACAAGTATTTAACATTTAATATAAGAAACTCATGTTAAATTAGAAAATAAAAATTTCATTATTTTTGAAAAATATTTAAAAAGGTGAAACCAAACATGTTTTCTATTCTTCACTTTTTAAATGAAAACTTTTCTAGAAAAGGGATAGTTTCTCCAACTAAACACACCCTTAGATATATCGGTGACTGATGAGCAGAACCTAGACCTTGTAGTATTATTACATAGTAATGTAAGTCCAAAGGCAGCTAATCTAAATAGTCAAATGTAAAGTCAATCAAATAAAACAACGCCCATGGGCAAATGACAGTTAAATAACATGAAAGACAAACTATATTTAGAAATATCGATTAACACTAAGGTCGTCTTCATAAAACTCAAAATCCAAAAGTTGAGAATCACACTAGATGCACATCTATAATGCCTGAATTTTACCCCTAAAAACAAAATCGAACAAAACATGGAAAGCAAAACATAAAAGATTTCCTGAACAAGTTCTCTATACTGACCCGAATAAAATGAAATGAATGTATGACAAATTTTCTGAAATAAAAAAGAAGCTCGAGTTAACCACATCAAGGTTCAGTTAGCAGATAGGCTTTCCTAGTTCTTACCAACACAAGTCGCATCTTCAATGGTTCGTTAGCTCATTGCTAACTTCGTTGCTGTCTACATTAACAACCATCCCATTTAAAGCCGTTTCTTTTAATTCAATTATCTCATTATCATTTTCTTCCATCTTGTGGTATTCATTATGATCAGAACACTTGTTTTCGTGATTTTTATCCATTTTACAGCTGATGTCGTCAATGGTTTTTGTTAGCTCAATGCTGATGTCGCCAATATCTACATTAGCTACCATTCCATTTAACTTCCTATCTTTAGCTTCAACTGCCGTATTATCATCATCTTCCATCTTATTATCTTCATTATGAAGAGAGCACTTGTTTAAGTCATTGTTATCCATCTTATTATCTTCATTGTGAAGAGAATACTCATTTTCATCATTGTTATCCATCGTATTATTACTTTCAATATATACTGAACACTGATTTCCATCACTGTTATCATCATTGTTACTCCCACAATCATTCTTAGAATCATTTTCCAAAACCACCTGTTTCTTGACCTCCAACATCTGCAACTTAGTCCTCAACTCACCAAACTCCCTCTCCATAAAAAACAGCCGTTCCTTAAACAAAATATTCTCTTCTTCCAATCTCGCTATATGACTATCCTGATCAGCAACTCTATTCTCCAAACTACTACGCTCACCACCGTTACTCGGGTAGACCATTTCAAATCTACTCAAATCATTATCCAATCGCCCCTCAACATCAATCACACCCGACCCATTGACACCCTCGTCCTCATCACTGTCATTCCTAAGCCTAATCAACCCTTTCATACTCCCATACCCATCCACCCCCCACTCTTCTTTCGCCATATCAACTAAAACCTCACTAGCCGGCGAAAAAACAGGCGTGGGCAACACAGCCGGCGTAACAGCACACGGCGAAACTAAAGAGGCTATTCCTCCTGATTTTTTCGCACGTATTAAAAATGACGTAGTGTTCCTAGGCGCTAATGGAGCTGATGATTTAGTAAACTTTTTCTTGGCAACACGTCTAGGTTTTAGTCGATTCTGTTGTTGCAATGTAGCTAAATGACTCTTAGTATTATTATTAAGATTAGCATTTATAGTATTACTAACATTCCTTTTATTCATTTTCCAGTTTTTATTATTATAAAGTCGATAAGCGGAGCTATTAACCACCGGCTGTGGCTGCCACGTAGTGTGACGTCCGTAATCTCCGGCGTTCCGGTTATTGAACATCACCTGTGATTGATTCATCATAAGTTTATCAGAATCATATTTATTATGATGAAAAGTATGATTATAGTTACGATTATAGCTGACCTGATTATGTGACTGATTCATCATCTTCTTCTTCAAATTCGAAACCCTAAATTTCACAAATAAGTCACGTAACAAAACTATCAGAAGGTTTGATTAATGTGACTAATTAGGTATTAAAACAGTTAAATTCAAATTCGCACAAATTAATCGAATTATTTGTTAGATTTGTGATTGACGAAAGTGAATAAGGCGTGTGATGATGTGTTGGGTATTTATAATGGATTTGAGTCGGTTGAGAAAGGATATTATAACTGGCCTAGAATACGGATCTTCGTCTTTATAAATCATATCATATTAGACCTTAAAGCAAACCTATTTTTTACTCCAAAGTTAAAATAACTTTTACAAATAAATCACAAATCCTTATACAATTTAACCAATCAGTTTTTAACAAAATAGCATAAAAAGGTATTCATCTTATGTCAAAACTCAATTAAAGGTACTTAACTTTTTTTTCTTAATTTAAGATATTGATTTTTTTTCTTGTTACAATATTGGGAAATTAACAAATTTAACGGTTATATATTAACGATCATTTACTTTATTATTGCATGGTTAGTCTTTTCTATTAATAACACTTTATAATAAACTCAAAATTCGTTTTTTTACGGTTTTAGACGGTTTTTACCGTCTAAAACTCAAAGTTCGTTTTATTTTTACCGTTTGTTCGGTTTTTAATCTTTTCGTTCCAGTTTTACAACATCCGTCCTTATTTTACCGTTTCTGGCTGTTTCATCCGTTTTGTACTTTTTCGAGCCCTTCTCACCGTTTGTGTCCATTTTTCGGATTTTAACTGTTTTCGTCCGTTTTTTACTCTTTTTACCATTTATGACCGTTTTTGTTCGTTTTTTACTTTTTTTCTTTCCTTAAAAAATAGGCGATAACGGCTAGAAAATGCCGAAAATAGTAAAAAATAAACCGTCGAAAATGATATTAAATACGCTAAAAACGGTAAAATAGAAGAAAACGACAAAAAACGAACCAAACCGTTATAAACCGAACGAAAATGATAAAAATCAGACAAAAAAGTAGAAAAAGGTCTAAAACTGTAAAAAAGATTTTTAAGTTTATTACAAAGTGTCGTTAATATATAAAGGACTAACGGTGCAATAATAAAGTAAACGGTCGTTAATATGTAACCTTAAATTTGCTAATTGTCCCGACATTGCAAAAAGAAAAATGATCGGTACCTTAAATTGAGAAGAAAAAAAGTTAAGTATTTTTAATTGAATTTTAACATAAGATGAGTACGTTTTTATGTTATTTGCCCTTGTTAAGTAAGTTGATTATTGTGAATTAAATTTGATATTCAGAATATATATATATATATATATATATATATATATATATATATATATATATATATATATATATATATATATATATATATATATATATATATATATATATATATATATATATATTCATTGATCGCACATGCAAAGTTTTTACTAAACTGTCCCCCACAACTCGATTGATATTATCGTTTCAGGTATGAATTCAGCTCTAGTTCTAGTTGAGTAACAACATATAACAATTTGTTCGATATATTATTCCTTCTGTTAGCATTGTCTTAAAAATAATTGTGACAAAGCTACTCCTTTAATTATCAACTTCCTGAATGCATATCAATCATCTAACCTAAATTCTTAACCAAAATAATCTACGTTAATCGATTTTATTACTGTTCAACCATGGTGGTGCCCAAGGAGGTACGTTCTGTCGACGTTTTCTTTCTTGATAAAAGCTATCTATGGTTTTTAACTTTGTTGTAATATGGTGCATATCAACCAGGTTATATGTTGCTGATTTTCTGATTCAAGATATTATATATTGATATACATATGTTGCTGAAATCTTGTGAAATTGTTAATTACAGTCTAATCCGAACACTTTAGTGGCCGTATCCTCACTTGCTGGGGAAGCCTTTGGCGGAGCCATTCGTGTTTTGGCGGGTCCTTCTCTTAACCATTATCAAATTACACGTTGCTTTAATGGTAATTAGCTTCTGTTCTCTATTTTAATTTTTTTGATATTTTGTATGTATGAAATCATCAAGTTTATTGGGGGATCCATATTTGTATTACGTTGACCGACCTATAAACTTTAAGCACGGGTTCATGGTTGCTGATATGGCATCGCATGATCTTGTAACCTACAAAGATTTAACACTAAGGCTTCTTGTGTTTGCTGGAGGGTATGTTTATGCATAGGTTGCAGTTTTTTCGTTCTTTTTTTATTTCGTTCCATTTATTTATTTTTTTATTATTTTTTGTTTTCTAAGTCCCGTAGGCGATAGGGAACATTTAGAAAGTCATAAAATAGCTCTCGATGTCATCAACTTTGGTGAAGAGGACGAAGCAAGGAAGGATAAACTTGAGGCTTTGGTTGCTGTTGTGAGTAATAATGGCAACAGTCACATTCTGCATATCCCATCTGCATCATCTGAATATGACTTCTCTACCCTGTTGAGGTAATATATGATTTTTTGCTAGGACTCGACATATTGATTATAATTCTCATAAGTTGTTTTAATTTATAATATCTATAAAATTTGTTGTCAATTCCCCAGTCTTCACGGGTATTGCAGAGTGTCAACAGGAGCTAGAGAGGCGAGAAGCTGTTGCAAGATCACTTGAAGATGCAATCAAGTTTGAGAATGCTGGGACTCCAGCTAAGAAATTTAAGATAAACAAGAAAAATACGCGAGTTAAAAAATATCGGTAGAAGGATAATGTTTATGTGAGTATGTTACAAGTTCTACCATCACAGTATTACACCGTTGATTAACAAATACGATACGGCTATGATGCTTCTGTAAAAGTTTATATAGGTCAAAAATTGATGTAAGACAATAGCCAATTTATATGCGCATAACCTTGATGTTTCTTTTACAAGTTATGTCAACTTTGTTTTATGTTTCTTAACAAGTAGCTCGAAGTTGTGGTGATAATATTGTTGTAAAACAAGTTTTTTTAACCTTAAAGATGTATGTTATAACCACTTCATACATGAAAAACATTTTTGCAAAAAATCATTTCGTTGTTACTTATGGCCTTAATTTTGGATATATGACGTCCTGGTCTTTAAAAAATCCAAACCATAGGACAAACATATAACTTACAAATCATTGAAATTTTTTTGAATTCGGCCCATAAATTACAGCAGCTAACCTGCAGTTTTCTGCTGTTTTCCAGACGTTTTTCCAGTAACATACAAACAATCCCAAATATGAAACAGAAAATTTTTGTATGAACATAAATAGCTTCAAAAAATCCTAAGTCGTTTCAACATAATTCAAATTAACAATCCCAAAATGCGAAAACACAACAATACTTATGACCTAAAACCGTTTGACCAAAACACAACACCTGCTCAATAATAATCGTATTTGCCCTTCATTCCATCATCTACATCCTCCATTGCTTCATCATTTCTTTCTTCGTTTTCTTCATCCTCTTCGCCAACCACGGGAGTTTTATCCAAGGTTATACCTTTCTCAGCCAATTGTGTCATCAAGTTAACAAGTTTCTTGTTATACGAGGCTGTAATTCTTTTACATTTCTTCTTGACGAGCTCATTCACTTCCTCTTGTGAATATCTCTTTGAAGCACCGTAGTAGCTTGAAGATGTAGATGTAGCTGAAGAGAAACTTTTAAGCCTTTGAGTTACTCTACGGAAGTTCCCGTTGCCTATTCCAATCGCCGTCTCTGAATCCACGCTATCTCTATGATCAAGCAAAAGCAGTGTTTGTGTGTAGGGAGTCGCATGGAAGTAATAAAATTCACCAGCAATCCCAGTATAGCTGATTTTTTTAGAGTTGGGTTCATAAACAATTAGTTCATTCTCTTTCAAACCTTTTTTCTTTAAAATCAGGGGTGCACCATTCTTTCTGAATCCAGCTACATCTCTTATCGATGTTATTGGCATGTTAATGGTGAATATATGAGTATATGAACACGATTGTTGATCACCATTCTTCACAATCCATACATTTGCATTGGAGGCATGATTTGTTTCAAGCACAACAAGAGACTCGTTTAGCTTAGATATATATACACATCAGTTTTGCTACTTGCTAAACCATCAGGGAGGCGTATTTCTGTAAATTCTTCGCTTGTCAAATCAAATGACATAATCAAAGGATAACCCTGATCTTTCCAATCCTTGGAAGACTTATCATAAGCAAGCCAGTAAATGAATTCATTTATAGCTACCTGAGGATACATGACCGCAATTGATTTACGAGGCAGCTTGCCACTTGGAGGTTTCCATAAACCTGAGCTCAACGAAAATATTTCAACTTGATTAGGAATAGTAGGATATTCCTTCCGGTACTTACGAGAATATATGTGATCTTGACAAGCTTAGGATCACTAGTTCGAGGACAAACAGAAAAGCCAACGATAGTGTAATAGGGAAAACGATCTGGCACATTAGGCACAGCGACAGTAACTGTCTTTTTAATGGATGGATTCCATATAACAGCATTCTTTATAGTAACAATTTTTTTAATGGATGGATTCCAAAGAACCATGGCCTCGTTCTTTATGTCTCGCATAGAACCGTAAAAACAAAACAAGCCTCCAGAGACAGAAACAGCATTCTTTTGATAGCTAAGCCATTTAAGAGACTCGGGAGTAGTCATGAAGACCTTCTGTTGTGGGAATGTATCATCATCCACAATTGAAAGATATCTAGCTACCCTACCCGTATCCGTACCCATAGACAACACCCCTGATTCCAAGTTTTCCAAGTAACTTAATAGAAGATGATGTTGCGACTGAGTGTGGTGCTGGATGATAGAGTGATCAGAAATAAACTTAGGGCTATCGATAAGAAATTTCCATTGTTTGGACACGGATCTGAATTGAATCAATGATATAACCGGAAGCCTTTTCATGATTTCGGCTTGGATTTCCAAGGGTAAGTAGTCTGCCATCTTTAGCTTGCGATATTAGCTTAGGTTGGGTAAGAAGAGTTCTTATGATTTGATCAATGGCTTTATTATTTATAGTATTACGCCATATTTTGCTACATAACTCGTTAAATATCCAGTTTTCAATTTAGATATAATCTTGGCAAAATAGAACGGAACAAAAACCAAATTCACATCATATAAAAAAATGATTAAAACTATTCCCATCATATACATAGATATAACATATTTTAAACTTGAAATTTTATCTAAAAATCTATATAGACCTGAAGAACAAACCAAATACTAATTCGGATTTCGAATTACCCAAAAGCATAATTAGTTCGGTTCGTTTCTACCAATAATATATTGACACCACAAATCAAATATCTAATTCGGGTTTGATTCGATATTAACAAATTTAGTGCAATTTTATTTTGCTTTAGTTCGATTTCGGTTCATGTTATTATTACCCTAACTCAAATAACCATGAAAAAGCACAACAAGCTTCATTATGGCCCACAACAAATTTCAATAAATCATAAACCCTTTTTCATCATCCTTCATACTCTATACTAGCTTCTTCAAGCTTATGGGTTTATGATACTATTATACTATGTTCTATTTTTATAATTTTATTGATAAGAAAATGAAGAAGGGTTCTAAAAAAGATGAACAGGTGGAAGATATTACAGAAGAAGTACTTGCTAAAACTGTAGAAAATGCAAAAGAGCATAAGAGTCAATTGCAGAGGCTTTCGAAAAAAGTGAGCTTTTTTAGGGACCCTTTTAAGCTTCTTGTTGAAACCTTTGATTGGTATAAGCTGTTTTGTAAGAAAGTTTGGATTTTGTAAGAAAGTGCATGAAAAAGTGATACATTGTTTTTTTGGATATATGATGTTCTGGTCTTTTAAAATCTAAAGCATATAGAACAAACATAAAATTAAACAAACTCATTGAATTTTTTTATGAATTCGGCCCATAAAATACAACAGCTGCTTTAGAGCAAACCTTCGGCTTTCAGGTATTAACATAACAGCGTCAACAAATCCTAAACCGTTTCAATAAATCTTAAATTCGTCGTTTCAACATAAATGAAATTAACAATCCACAATATCAAAACACAACGATACTTATGACCTAACTCATTCTACCAAAACGCAACACTTGCTCATCAATAATCGTCTTCATCATCCATTGCTTCAAAATCGTCCTCCATTCCATCATCCACATCCTCTATTGCTTCCTCGTCGCTTTTTTCGTATTCTTCATCCTCTTCGCCAACCACGGGAGTTTTATCCAAAGTTATACCTTTCTCGGCCAATTGTGTCATCAAGTTAACAAGTTTCTTGTTAAAAGAGGCTGAAATTCTTTTACATTTCTTATTGACGAACTCATTCACTTCCTCTTGTGAATATCTCTTTGAAGCACCATAGATGATTGTAGATGAAGATGTAGCCAAAGAAGAACTTGTAACCCTTTAAGTGTGCGACCTACTCTACGGAAGTGCCCACTCCGTGTTCCTAAAACCAAAAAAAATAAATTTAAAATCAAATGGTCTTATTATTGCATGCCAATGTATTGTAGTGATGTAAACTCCTCATGAACTGAAAAAACAGGATGACATAAATGCTGATAATTACTTATTTAAAGTGCTTCACTATTTGCAAGATGAAAATGCATAATGTTCACGAAAGAGTGAGAATCATTATCAAAAGAAAAACTAATTAATATCAAAAGCATGAGTACTTATTCTTCAATATACATACCTTGCTTGCCTATTCCAATGCCCGTCTCTGAATCCACGCTATCTTTAAGATCAAGCAAAAGCAATGTTTGTGTGTAGGGACTCGCAAAGAAGTGAGAAAATGCCCCGGCAATTCCAGCTATATCTCTTATCGATGTTATTGGCATGTTAATGGTGAATATACGAGTATATGAATATGATTGTGGATCACCATCCAGTCCATTCATAATCCATACATTTGCATTGCAGGCGTGATTTTTTTCAAGCACAACAAGAGACTCATTTAGCTTAGATATACACACATGAGTTGTACTACTTGCTAAGCTTTGAGGGAGGTACACTTCGGCAAATTGTTCGGTTGTCAAATCAAATGACATAATCAAATGAGGATACTGATATGTCGAATCAAAGGAAGACATATCATAAGCAAGCCAGTAGATGAACTCATTTATAGCTACCTGAGGATACGTGTATGAAACTGATTTACGAGGCAGCAGCTTGCTACTTGGAGGTTTCCATAAACCAGAGGTCAATGAAAAAACCTCAACTTGGTTAGGAATAGTAGGGTTTTCCGTCTGGTACATATCATTAAATCTGATCTTGACAAGCTTAGGATCACTAGTTCGTGGACAAACCCCAAAGCCAAGAATAGTGTCATACGGCAGATCATCATCATCTGGCACATTAGGCACAACAATAGTAACTGTCTTTTTGATGGATGGATTCCAAATAACAGCATTCATTATATTTCTATTAGGACCATAAATACAAAACAAGCCTCCAGAGACACCAACAAGGTCTGCTGGAGAATGATAGATAAGTGGATTAACGGACACGGGAGTAGTCATAAAGACCTTCTGACGTGGGAATGTATCATCATCCACGATTGAGAAATATCTAACAACAGACGGCAACCCGGGTTCCATGTAACTTAACAGAAGATGACCATGATGTTGGGACTGAATGTGGTGTTGGATGACACAGTGCTCAGCAATAAAGTTAGGGCTATCGATAAGAGATTTCCATTGTTTGGAGACGGTTCTAAATCGAATCAACGATGTCACCGGGAGCCTTTTCATGATTTCGGCTTGGATTTTGAAGGGTATGTAATCTGCCATCTTGAGTTTGCGATTGTAGCTTAGGTTTAGCTTGTGAGTAATTTTAAAAAGTGGGCACGTTCGGCCCTTTCTAAGCCCAATCTATAGCGGTGTTCACATTTTCCTTAACCAAATCGAATTGAAAACTAACCTTAAATTCCAGTTGATTTTGGGTTGACCCAAATCCAAATTACATTATTCATTTAAAAAAAAATTTATAATTATATAAATATTTAACAAAAAAAAGTTACTTCAACTATAAAAATTATGTAAATTATAATTATTAATAAAAGTTAAAAGGTCATATATATAAAAAAAAAAAACTATAAAAATTATTATTTTATATTATGATTAAATTTTAATGATCATTATATATAAATATATAAAAAAATATATACATTTATATACTCGGTTTTCGGTTCCGATTGTCAAACCTACATCCAACCTGAAAATCAAATTCTTAGTTTGGTTCCGTTTGGTTTTGACAAATTCGGTTCCATTATTAGTTTACGTTCAATTTTCGATTTATTTAGTTTATTTGGGTTTCATGGACAACCCTAGTTTGTGAACAGGTTGCCTATTAGTTTGGTTATAAAGTTCTTTGTTTATTAGGTTTGGTTAAATTAATTTTTGCTAAAATCAAATATTCAATTGGAACGAATTCAAATTGAATTTAATTGAATCGAAAATTTGAATTTTAATTCGGTTTCGTTTATAGTAGATCGAAAAACCAAGTTACATAATTGATACTCTTTTAAATTTGAATTTTGTTAGAAAAAAATATTGTGAACTAATTTCATTTATACTATATATCTTGTTAATAGTTACCTTTTAATGTATATAAATATTATGGTAAAGTGCAAATTACGTCCTTGTACTCTATGAATTTCGCAAATTTGCTACTTAGACTAAACTACAAGCAATTTTGTCACTATACTTCAAAATCTCGTGCAATTTTGTCACAGAGTAGACGATTTTTTACTTTTCACTGTTTTTTACGTTAACTCCCACCCGTGCCTGTCACGTGAGGGTATATTTATCATTTCCACTCGTACCAAGGACGCTAGAACTCTTCCACATTTACCTTCGTGCAAAAAACGTCCCCGAAACCTTATACCCCGCCTTTCGCCCCTGTCATTATTACACTGACATCTTTTGTTTCACGGACGTTATTTACAAGAAGGTAAATTTTCCCTCTTCTTCATAACAACACTATATTAGCTTCAAACGCGCTCGAACACACACACACACACACACCTACACACACATACACAAACAAACACGCGCACACAAAAACTTTCCAGCTTCTACATATATCACCATTTTGTTTACTTTTGATATAATAGCTCGACTTGTTGAACTAGTTGGTATGTCAGGGTCTCACCTAGGTTAGATGATGGTAGCCTCGTACCAATCAGAGATTGATGAGGACATGTGACAGGCTAGAGAGTTGATGAATAACTCTCAACGGCTGACTGAACGGGTCCTGCGTAGGGGAGTTGATTACGGAGCTCCAAAATGGCAATCCTTCTAGATGTGTTAGGGAAAATCTCACAAAACTCAAGGCACTCCAAACTACCGACATGCACAAGGCAAGGTTGTTGATGAAAATGGTGACCCATATTCACAACAAGATTATTGACAAGATTGACTTTTCAGCGTGACAAAGGAAGATGTGAACGGGTTGGTTCATCAAGGTTAATGTTTGTAGATAGGGGTTGCCAGTGACTAGCCTTTTGGGTTTTTTAATGTTAATCGAATGTAAATTACTCTATTTTAATTTCAATTAAGGTGTTATGTTTTTAGTTTGAACTTTTAATTTAGTTGTTTTGTCTTTGATTGTTAATTGTTAATTTGTGGTAGTTGTCAATCGGTATTATGTTTTACTTTAAACTCTAACCATAAATGAAAAAAGCCCAAGGTTAATAGCCAAAAACTAAAAAGCCCAACGATGCTAATGATAATATAAATAAGCATTTAAAAAATCTTCTGTGAAATAATCAATACTTAATCATTCTTTTTTTATCAGTGGAATAAACAAATACTATCAACACATAAATAAGCAATAACAAGATAGCAATAAGCATATTATAAGCTTTAAGTTGTATTTTTAACATTATGAGCTACCTATGGGTTATCTAGTTACAAAGTTGCAATATTCATATTGGTACCCTAATCATATGCACTATCGCAAACACTCATTGTAACAGCGATCTTCAGTTCACTGGTTTCCCACATATGTTGGTGCTCTAAGACCTATTACGCAATCCATGATTTTAAAATCTTGATACTCGTATAACTTGTTAGGAGCTCTTACACCAAGCACAACAAACCTTTTTATATGACCTTTATTTCCGGTCACATTATCCAAAGAAGAAACCCCCCCCCCCCCCCACACACACGCACACAACATACAACATGTTTTTATACCTACTCCTATCATTCAAAGATCCACCCTCTTTAATGACTATATGAGTAGACCTTCGTATTGCACCAACGGTTAAAACCCAAATTTCTTCAACCATGATCCTTTTACCATTTTCAAAAGCTCTCTTCTTTAACAAGGAAGACTCAAGCTCAGTCTCACTGGCACCCTCATTCACATTTTTCCATCTTTTGTTACGACGACCACTCTCTTCAATCTTTTCTTTTTACCACCTTGAGTTTGGTTGATATTGTTCCTCTTCTTTTTTTGAAAAGGATGTTCAGTCGCAAAATGATTTGAACTATAGCAACGCAAGCTAGTATCATCTTTTATCCATCCCAAGTAATCATCATCTGAATCCTCGAAATCTAAATCAAGGTTCTTGAAATAATATTGAGATAGTTTGTGTTTCTTGTGCACAACATACAAATCAACTGAATCATTCCTACAAGCCAGTTCCAACATCGTATGCACATCATTTTTGGTGTAAATCAACTTCAAACCTTTTTCTAATGATTTGTTAGGCAAACAAAAGAACAAAACCCATTTTTCCACATAGCCAAGCTTTCCTAAGATATGATTTAGGCTAATTGTAAATATCATAGCCTCATAACTAAACCCACAAATTTGGCTATGATTTCTATTTACATACCTCAATGGACTATGTACAAAAACCCATTATTGTGCAATTTGAAAACGACTTCTTTCTGATACCCCATTAAAGCTAGTCGATAATCATTTGAATTAAGTTTTAGGTTGGTGGTATAATTTTAAGTTGAATCAGTAGAGTATTGATAGTATTTAGGGTATTTAATGTCAAGATACTAGTGAATGTTTCAATGTTCATGTTGCAAATTTAGTCCTTGAAAGTGTTGGCGGGAAGCTATAGTGGAAGGAAAGGTAGGTAGAAGGTTTCACGGACGTTTTTTGCACGAAGGTAAAGGTGGAAGAGGGCTAGCGTCCTTGGTACGAGTGGAAATGACAAATATACCCTCACGGGCCAGCACGTGCCTGGTACGAGTGGAAATGACGAATATACCCTCAAATCCTATCGTGGTAATAACGCTTCAGCCAATCAAGCAGATAATATCAAAACCAGACGCGGCGGGACGGTTGCGGAAATGGAGTGTTCTCTTAGGCGAACACAATATCTCCTACAGACCGCGCACGATAGTCGATGGGCAAATCCTGGCGGACTTTATCTAAAAAAGCTAGAAGAAGAAAGTGTGATAGCCCCTAAGGAGGAAAAACTCCAAGACCCGTGGGTCTTGTTCACACACGGATCCTCGTGCATAGACGGGTCGGGCGTAGGGCTTATACTCACAAATTCGGAAGGAATGGAATTTACTTACGCCGTACGCTTTGAATTTACAGCAACAATTAATGAAGCTGAGTACGAAGCATTGATCGCGGGCTTGAGAATAGCTACCCGAATGGGGTGCGAAACATAGAGGCATACGTTGACTCACGGTTGGTAGCAAATCATATCCTGGAAGAATATGAGGCCAAGGAGGACAACATGGTCCAATATCTTGAGAAGGTAAATCACTCATCGTAGGATTCAGTAAATTCACCATAAAGCAAGTTTTGAGGGGTGAGAATAAGAAGGCATATGCATTGAGTAAGATTGCATCTACGAGCTTTGCTCACCTATCAAAGCAGGTGCTGGTGGAAATTATTAAGGACAAATCAATCTTAGTAGAAGTCTTAGCAATCGTTGATGAGGAGGGCCCCATGTGGATGACCCCAATCATTGATTACTTAACAAACGAGACTCTCCCTAACGATGAAAATAAAGCACACCGTATCCGGAGGAAGTCGCACCAGTTTGAGATATGTGATGGGATCCTATACAAGAGGTCATTTTTGCAACTCTGGTTGTGATGTGTGGGGCCAAAGCAGGCCAGTTATGTGATCAGCGAGATTCATGAAGGATGGTGCAGCATGCACGCGGGCCCAAGATCAGTCGTAGCAAGAGCTTTGCGGAAAAGATACTCAGGGCCGTCTTTAGGGGAGTGCAATAGGTGCGATCGCATAGGGCCACCTCATAACGAGGGCCTCCACATTTGATTTCCTTCTATTATATATAGATAATATGATGCTCGAGCTTAATTAATACATACAATTTTCATATATGTGTATTTTGTTTTTGTTTAAAAGAGCCTATTGGCGGTGATGGCACGGGGCCACTGAAATCAACGAGACGGCCCTAAAGATATTATTGGCCCACTATGCACAAGGATGCACAAAACCTGATACTTAAGTACAATGATTGTCAAGTACACTGGCCAGTACCACGTCATCCATAGCAGGAGCTGACGCCCATCACATCCCCATGGCCGTTCTACAAGTGGGGGATTGACATTGCAGGTCCTTTTCTCGTAGCGACCGGAGGCGCTAAGTTCTTGATCATAACTATGGACTACTTCACGTGGTGAATTGAAACCAAAGCAAGTAGCAACAATCACGGGCAAGTAGGTAAAAAAGTATGTTTGGGAAAATATTGTGTGTCATTTTGGTTTACCACTAGAGATAGTTTCTGATAATGGGAATCAGTTTGTGGATAATCCGTTCAAAGACTGGTGCACGGCGTTGAACATCACACAGCAATTCTCATCCGTTAAGCATCCACAGACTAATGGCCTGGTGGAGCGCGCCAATAGGAGCTTAGGGGAAGGTATCAAGGCGAGCCTGGCGGAAAAAGCGCTAAGTGGGTATACAAGGTACCACATGTTTTATGGGCGCATAGGACAAAGATCAACACAGCCAATAGAGACACCCCATTTGTCTTAGCCTACGATACTAAAGCAGTAATACCAGCAGAAATGGATGTCAAAGATCCGCACAGTAGAGGTGTAACACCCCATTTTGATAAATGGAATGTCACGCGTGATTATGGCGTGTCATCAAAGTATACAAGGATAAATGTCTAAACATTACATGACCATAAAGGAAAATACCGGAATCAAACATCGGTAGTCCAAAAGTAGAACTCATCACACACAAACATAAATACTGTAAATGAAGGGACTAAGCAGTGTCCATGGAATGAGTATCAAAGTATAGATAAATGCATAAAGTAAAGAAGGCTAGAAAGCTTCCAGTCCATATGCACGTACGCTAAAAGTCTACGAGCGTCCCTGAGTACCTGCCGTTTTAGGAACATGAAAAGGAAAACGGCTGAGCAATACGCTCAGTGCATGGATGTACAAGTATAGCATGAATAATATAAGCATATAAGCATGAAACAGCGGAAGAAACTAAGTCCTGAATAACCCGGTTATATCTTAGTAAAACTGGTTTTATAGTTTGAAAATCCCTATGTTTATCTTGTGAAAATTGTTTAACATATTTTACCATTAGCCAATATAGGTCATGAAATATCAACGTGCATGAATACTTGGAGGGGTGACCTCGTCATGCAAATTAGAGGGGCTGCCTCTAATTTAATATACTGGTTTTTGGGTAGGAGGGATCATCTCCTTGTGAAGTATGCAAGGCACACACCACATTCACACTGAGTAATCTGCTTGAAACATGTAACTAGGATGCACCCATACGCCCCACCAGATAATATAATAAATGGCCAATAGCTGAAAGGTACGCCACGAGCAATCACTCCGTCGTGGGGAAGTCATAACACTAGTGCCTCTAGTGTTATGGTTATGATACCTCCATAACTAGGTGAAACTGGTCATGCATGTATATGGCTTTGGGTATTCTAATTAAACATAGGCAATCAAAAACATATAAAACATATACTGGGGAAAACAGTTGGCTGCATAGGGAATCCTAATAAGAAAAGAATGTCTATACTGAAAGGACGGAGAATCCGTACCTTATGTCCAGTGAACGAAGAAGACGAACGGAAGAGAGTCCTACTTCGGTATCACTAATGCTACATAAATACATACGTGTATAAGTATCTGATTACTGAGTACGTAACTGGTTTTATATCATGTCTTAGCTTGTTTTATATGTTCATGTCATGTTTTACTGATTTAAGCTTTATACTGTGTTTATCATGTATTATGTCCATTCTGATTAAGTATTACTTGTATTTCATGTATTATTATACTTGTTGTGTAATAATAAGTAACTTTCTAAAAATAGCAGGTTTCCTAAAATAGAAAGTTTCCAAAAATAGAAAGTTACCAAAAATAGAAAGTTTCCAAAAATAGAATTACTGCTTAAAATAGATAAGTTTCTAAAAATAGAAAGTTTCCATAAATAGATTAGCTGCCTTAAATAAATAAGTTTCTAAAAATAGAAAGTTTCTATAAATAGATATAAGCTGGATAATTAAGCTAATTATATAAGCTTAAGTGTTTTCTGATTATTATTCTAAGTCATGTGATTATATAGTATAGTTTATTAATTATTTCATGTAGATTAAATAAACTATAGGTTAAAGTATTTAATTAAATATAACATGATTTTAATTAAATAAGGTAAAATACTTAGGTTAAAACATGTATTATTATCTATTAATAATATAACCTAAGTCATGTTAATTAATTAATTATAAGTCATGGTTTTAATAATTAATTAATTATATAGTCTAATTAAAATATAAATACTTAGGTTAAAATTCATGAATTAATAATTAAATTAATAACCTAAGTCATGCAAATTAAATTAATCATGTTCATGTTTTTTAATTAATTTAATTCAAGTCTAAAAAAATAACATAACTTGTAAAAATCATAACCTTGAAAATGATTCATGAACCGGACCCGTGATTAAAAACCCATGAACCGGACCCGTAACCATCACCATAACCCGACCTAAGTCGGGTTTACCCTTGTTTTGGTTGCTGCCGTGGGACCACCACCACCATACCGAGACCAAATGGTCTCGGTGGTGTGAGATAAGCCAAGTCGAGACCCCCTAGGGGCTCGGTTAGGCGTCGACTAGAAACAAACCACCCCTAAACCCTTGATTTAATTTAAACCCATGATTATTAACATGTTTAAAATACTTGTTTTTAATTAGTTTAACTAAAAACATCATGATTTTATGTGATTCAATAAATCAAAACATAAAAAGAAAAGGTTAAAGGTTATACCGATTACGTGAATCAAATGAGGACGAACAAACAACGATCCTTGCAAAAATTCTATGATCAAAATCAACCCGAACACCCCTTGGTGTTCTTGAATCTGGCAGCCAAAGAGGACAAGGAAAAAGAAAAACTAGGTTTTTTTATTATTTTCTAGATTTGTGATAAATGACACATGTTTTTCCCTTAACCCCTTGTTAGTAAAAATTACATGGGCCAAGCCCATGTTTCCTTGTTGTAGCCGCGGCATGGGGGCCCCACATGGGGTAACCCGTACCTTTTTCCGTGTCTAAAAATAATAGTGTGTTCTCGTGTGTTCTCGTGTTCGTAAATTACGTGTTCTACTTAGTTATCGATCGTGAATTAGTTATTCGTGTTCGTAAAAATATATATATACATACATAATACTAGCTCGTGATTAATTTACGTTCATGATTTCATGTTCGCATGTTCGTGATTATAATTATTATTGGAATAATTACCGTGTGTTCATACGTAATAAATACTTATCGTGTTATAACACGTACGTAATACTTGTAATTCTTATTCATGAAACGTAAACGTGTTAAAAAAATAAAGTTCTAATCATGTACGTACGATCTTAAGGGTACTATTCATGGTAAAAGCATGCGGGTTTTACAACTCTTCCCCCTAAAAAGAATAATTTGTCCCCGAATTATAGATAAAGTAAACTAGAAAAGAAGAACGCACCCAATTCAAAATATGAAATGAGGGTAAGAAGACCGGATAGACTCCTCTGTTTCCCACGTGGCTTCCCGCTCGGTATGATCCCTCCAAAGGATTTTGACGAATGGAATCGTCTTCCTTCTCATGACTCGTTCTTGTCTGTCAAGAACTCGTTCGGGTTCTTCTATAAAAGTGAGATCTTCACGAATCTGTTCCAGTGGATACTGAACCATGTGAAAGGGATGATACTGGTACCCTTTGAGTAAGGACACATGAAACACATTGTGTACATGAGAAAGCTACGGAGGTAACGCTAAACGGTAAGATACTTCACCGACTCGTTCAATGATATCAAACGGCCCGATGAAACGAGGACTGAGCTTCCCTTTAATTCCAAAACGTCTAACACCACGTGTCGGCAAAACCTTAAGGAAAACGTGATCTCCTACGTTAAAATGTATGTCCCTACGATGCTTGTCTGCGTAGCTCTTCTGACGTGACCGTGCTTCTTGAAGTTTCTGCTTAGCTACTGCGACCCTCTCATTAGTCAACTCCATGATTTCTTGTCCTTCAAGTGTTCGCTCGCCAACCTGATCCCAGCAGATTGGGGCGCGACACTTTATGCCATACAACATCTCGAAAGGAGCACACTTGATACTTGCGTGCCAACTGTTGTTGTATGCAAACTCCACCAAACGGATGTAATCGTCCCAATCACCCGTCCATTCCAACGCACATGACCTCAACATGTCTTCCAACGTCTGAATCATTCGCTCCGACTTGCCATCTGTTTGAGGATGAAAAGTCGTGCTAAGCTTAAGTTGTGTACCCCAAGCTTTCTGTAGACTCTTCCAAAATCGCAAAGTGAATCGAGGATCTCTGTCTGAGATGATGCTAGATGGAGCACCGTGGAGTCTCATGATCTCTCTTCTATATGTATCGGCGAGTTTACTAACCGAATCTTCCTTGCGGATCGGTAAGAAATGAGCTGATTTAGTAAGTCGATCTACGATAACCCAAATTGCATCATGCTTCCTCTTGGTTGGCGGAAGACCAGTAACAAAATCAATGGTGATTTTGTCCCACTTCCACTCTGGAATATCTAACGGTTGAAGGAGACCGCCAGATCACTGATGCTCGATCTTAACCTGCTGGCAGGTAAGACATTTGGAGACGTAAGTGGCAACATCTTGTTTCATACCACTCCACCAAAAGTACTGCTTGATGTCATGGTACATCTTGGTCGAACCAGGATGTATAGAGAATGGGGAGCTATGAGCTTTAGCTAACAAGGCTTTCCGGAGTTCTTGATCATCAGGAACATAAAGTCTCGTGCCCTGCCATAAGATACCATCTGCATCTACTCTGAATTTTGTCTGCTTCTCCAAATTCTGAATTATCGCCCAGATTTCTCCATCATCTTTCTGAGCTTCCTTGATCTTAGAGAGTAACTCGGGTTCTACTCTAAGATTAGCCCAGTAACCATGTTGTCTACGTACCATGATCTCTATGTCTAGACGCTCCAAGTCTCTTATGATTTACTCCTCAATCTTAATGCCGTTGATCATTATAGACTTTCTGCTAAGTGCATCTGCTACTACATTCGCCTTGTCGGGATGATACTGCAGATTAATATCATAATCCTTCAACAGCTCTAACCATCTCCTCTGCCTCATGTTCAATTCACGCTGAGTGAAGATATACTTCAAGATCTTGTAGTCCGTGAAAATATCACATGATTCTCCATATAAGTAGTGCCTCCATATCATCAATGCAAACACGACTACAGCAAGTTCCAAGTCATGCGTAGGGTAATTTTCCTCATAAGGCTTAAGCTGCCGTGAAGCATACGCGATCACTTTCCCATGTTGCATGAGAACACAGCCAAGTCCCTTCCCCGATGCATCACTGTAGATTTGAAATCCACCCGTACCAGATGGGAGAGTAAGAATAGGTGCAGATACTAACTTCTGCTTCAGGTCTTCAAATCTCTTCTCTCGTTCTTCAGTCCAGACGAATTTCTCCCCTTTTCGCATCAATTTGGTCAATGGTAGTGCTAGGCGGGAAAAGTTCTCCACGAACCTACGGTAATAGCCAGCTAAGCCTAAGAAACTGTGGACTTCAGTCGCTGATGTCGGCCTTGGCCACTTAGTAATAGCCTCAACCTTCGCTGGATCCATAGTGATTCCTTCTGCTGATACAATGTGACCTAAGAATGCCACCTTGTCTAACCAGAACTCACACTTGGAGAATTTAGCATACAGCTGCTTCTGGCGAAGAATCTGTAGTACTGTACGAAGATGGTCTTCGTGTTCCTCCTTGGACTTTGATAAAATCAGGATGTCATCGATGAAGACAATGACAAACTTGTCCAGAAATTCATGGAAGATTATGTTCATCAAATCCATGAACACTGCTGGAGCATTGGTCAGGCTGAATGGCATGACTACAAATTCGTAGTGGTCATATCGTGTACGGAAAGCAGTCTTGGCGATGTCCTGCTCCTTAACCCGTAGCTGATGATAGCCTAACCTGAGATCAATCTTGGAGAAGTGTTTGGCCCCTTGGAGTTGGTCAAACAAATCATCTATACGTGGCAGTGGATACCTATTCCTGATAGTAATCTTGTTGAGCTCGCGATAGTCTATGCAAAGACGCATACTGCCGTCCTTCTTCTTAACAAATAAGACCGGTGCGCCCCATGGAGATGCGCTCGGTCGAATGAAACCTCGTTCCAGAATTTCTTGCAGTTGATCCTTCAGCTCCTTTAACTCTATGGGAGCCATGCGAAAAGGAGCCTCGAAAATCGGCTCAGCTCCTGGGATAAGCTCGATATTGAATTCCACTTCACCTGCAGGTGGTATGCCCGAAAGTTCTTTTGGAAATACATCTTGAAATTCTGAAACTATCGGTTGATCCTGAATTGATGGGGATTTAGCATGCATGTCATGAACCGTAGCTAGATAACCCTCGCAGCCATGTGACAGTAGTACACGTGCTTGCAGGGTTGATATGATTTGTACAGATCTGCCGGGTACGAACCCGTTATGAATGTACTCTGGTGCATTAACATTACTGAAGATCACTTGATATGAATGGCAGTCTATGGTAGCATGATGCTTGGATAGCCAATCCATGCCCAAAATCATGTCAAATTCATTCATGTCCAGCAGAAGTACGTCAACAGGACGAACTTTGTCGTCAAACTCTAGGGGAAGACTCTTGTACACATGGGTGATAAGTACAGAGTCTCTCAAAGGCGTGGAAATACTGAGTCTATTCTCTAGTGGCATGGGGAGTATCCTAGCATTCTTGGCATAAGCAGTAGAAATGACCGAGTGAGTAGCACCCGTATCAAACAGAACACATGCAGCTTGACCATACATATACAAGATTCCAGTGATGGTACATGTAGACTTGTTGGCCTGACCGAGAGATGTCATGTAAACGCGTCCAGTGGTAAGAGGCATCTTGGTATCAGCATGTCCTGATGTGCCCTCCATCTCGCCCTTGCGGCAGTCCTTCATGCGATAGCCAGGAAGACCACACTTGAAGCATGCGTCACTATCGCGGCGACATGGCCCTGGGTGCCTACGATGGTATGTAGAGCAAAGAGGATGAGTATATCCTCCAGCAGGTGTCCTGATTGGCTGAGAACCTGATAAGACATTATACATTAGACATGATAATAGGGTACAAAGGACACTGCGGATAATCGTAAGATTGAATACCAGTGATAGCTGGACGGCTAGGCTGTGAACCTCTCTGGTTCTAGTCCCTACCGTTTCCATGGTTCCTGGTAGAAGATTTGCTAATGTGTCAGAATTATGAGTTATAACATGAAATCATAAGAAAATGTGTAAGTATATGGACTTGCTGATGTTGGACTGTCCAACGTTGTTACGGTAATTATCATTAGCGCCACGCTTATCCATAGCAGAACGGTCGTTAGTCTGATCGTTTCCTTTGGGTTGATTAGGCTGCTGTTGAGTAGCCGGCTAAGACCGGTCCCCAGTCTTCTGCCTGGAAGATACAATTTAAAGAGATGAAATATTTACATATAATGAAAGCATACGGATTGGTCACCGCTTGAATACGAATGTTTACCTCTTCTCGGGTCTCTCTGCTTCCCCCGAACTCATCTCTCTCCTGCAGCATCTCCAGCTTACGTGATGCATCGGACACTTGTGCTACCGTATCCAACGGAGCACCTTCTAAGTTATTGGCAATCATTGGAGTAAGGGCCTAACGAAAATGTTGTGCCTGCACTTCAGTGGTGCCCGCAGCTGCTCTCAGGACACCGGCGAATCAAAGGAAACGTTGCATGAAGTCATTGTTGTCATCCTTGGGTCGTTGTCTAATGGTGTAGTACTCTCTCATGAGTCGATTCCTTCCTTCCGTGGGAAAAATGCTACGGGGGAGGATAGTTTTCGTTCTAATGAAGGATGTCTTGCAAATCTGCATTGGCAGCTGCAACCATCTCCCGGATATTGTTTGTGTTTGCCATCTGACAGTATAACATAAAATACGTGACTAAACTAATCAAAACATAAACTATATACATGAAAAAAAAATTATACCAATAAATCATGAGAAAAATTTTATGCAGGAAAATTTGTACATGAATGCATGATGCAGTTTTATGAAAACTTTGTATGCTCGAGAGTGAACGCCTATGGTCAGTTCACCCAAAATAAAAGACATGGCGAGGGAACGCCTATGGGTCGGTCCTAAATTTAAAAGTTTCGATAAAACACATGCGACTAAATAGGGACAGTCCTGTACCAACCATTACTTAGTCATAAACCTGCGACAATGACATATATATGTATGCATGAAAATGATGAATGCATGAAAACCGACTGTCAGTTCTAGGAAGACCATAGTGACTACCTACTAATCACAGGTCATGTTTTGAGAGCCTACAGGTCAAAGCCTTGGCTCTGATACCATAATTGTAACACCCCATTTTGATAAATAGAATGTCACGCGTGATTATGGTGTGTCATCAAAGCATACAAGGATAAATGTCTAAACATTACATGACCATAATGGAAAATACCAGAATCAAACATCGGTAGTCAAAAAGTAGAACTCAGCACACACAAACATAAATACTGTAAATGAAAGGACTAAACAATGTCCATGGAATAAGTATTAAAGCATAGATAAATGCATAAAGTAAAGAAGGCTAGAAAGCTTCCAGTCCATATGCACGTACGCTTAAAGTCTACGAGCGTCCCTGAGTACCTGCCGTTTTAGGAACATGAAAAGGAAAACGGCTGAGCAATACGCTCAGTGAACGGACATACAAGTATAGCATGAATAATATAAGCATATAAGCATGAAACAGCGGAAGAAACTAAGTCCTGAATAACCCGGTTATATCTTAGTAAAACTGGTTTTATAGTTTGAAAAGCCTTATGTTTATCTTGTGAAAACTGTTTAACATATTTTACCATTAGCCAATATAGGTCGTGAAATATCAACGTACATGAATACTTGGAGGGGTGACCTCGTCATGCAAATTAGAGGGGCCGCCTCTAATTTAATATACTGGTTTTTGGGTAGGAGGGATCAGCTCCTTGTGAAGGATGCAAGGCACACACCACATTCACACTGAGTAATCTGCTGAAAAAATGTAACTAGAATGCACCCATATGCCCCACCTGATAATATAATAAATGGCCAAAAGCTGAAAGGGATGCCACAAGCAATCACTCCGCCGTGGGGAAGTCATAACACCAGCGCCTCTAGTGTTATGGTTATGGTACCTCCATAACTAGGTGAAACTTGTCATGCATGTATATGGCTTTAGGTATTCTAATTAAACATAAGCAATCAAAAACATATAAAACATATACTGGGGAAAACAGTTGGCTGCATACAGGGAATCCTAATAAGGAAAGAATGTCCATACTGAAAGGACAGATAATCCGTACCTTATGTCCAGTGAACGAAGAAGACGAAAGGAAGAGAGTCCTACTTCGGTATCACTAATGCTACATAAATGCATACGTGTATAAGTATCTGATTACTGAGTACGTAACTGGTTTTATATCATGTCTTAGCTTGTTTTATATGTTCATGTCATGTTTTACTGATTCAAGCTTTATACTGTGTTTATCATGTATTCTGTTCATTCTGATTAAGTATTACTTGTATTTCATGTATTATTATACTTGTTGTTAATAATAAGTAACTTTCTAAAAATAGCAGGTTTCCTAAAATAGAAAGTTTCCAAAAATAGAAAGTTACCAAAAATAGAAAGTTTCAAAAAATAGAAAGTTTCCAAAAATAGAAAGTTTCAAAAAATAGGTATATTGCTTAAAATAGATAAGTTTCTAAAAATAGAAAGTTTTCATAAATAGATTATCTGCCTTTAATTAATAAGTTTCTAAAAATAGAAAGTTTCCATAAATAGATATAAGCTGGATAATTAAGCTAATTATATAAGCTTAAGTGTTTTCTGATTATTATTCTAAGTCATATGATTATATAGGATAGTTTATTAATTATTTCATGTAGATTAAATAAACTATAGGTTAAAGTATTTAATTAAATATAACATGATTTTAATTAAATAAGGTAAAATACTTAGGTTAAAACATGTATTATTATCTATTAATAATATAACTTAAGTCATGTTAATTAATTAATTATAAGTCATGGTTTTAATAATTAATTAATTATATAGTCTAATTAAAAGATAAATACTTAGGTTAAAATTCACGAATTAATAATTAAATTAATAACCTAAGTCATGCAAATTAAATTAATCATGTTCATGTTTTTTAATTAATTTAATTCATGTCTAAAAAAATAACATAACTTGTAAAAATCATAAACCTTGAAAAATGATTCATGAACCGGACCCGTGATTAAAAACCCATGAACCGGACACGTAACCATCACCATACCCCGACCTAAGTCGGGTTTCCCCTTGTTTTTGCTGCTGCCGTGGGACCACCACCACCATACCGAGACCATATGGTCTCGGTGGTGTGAGATAAGCCAAGCCGAGACCCCCTAGGGGCTCGGTTAGGCGTCGGCTAGAAACAAAACACCCCTAAACCCTTGATTTGATTTAACCCCATGATTATTAGCATGTTTAAAATACTTGTTTTTAATTAGTTTAATTAAAAACATCATGATTTTATGTGATTCAATAAATCAAAACATAAAAAGAAAAGGTTTAAGGTTATACCGATTACGTGAATCAAATGAGGACAAACACACAACGATCCTTGCAAAAAGTCTATGATCAAAATCAACCCGAACACGCCTTGGTGTTCTTGAATCCGGCGGCTAAAGAGGACAAGGAATAAGAATAACTAGGGTCTTTGATTATTTTCTAGATTTGTGATAAATGACACATGTTTTTCCCTTAAACCCTTGTTAGTAAAAATTACATGGGCCAAGCCCATGTTTCCTTGTTGTAGCCGCGGCATGGGGGGCCCACATGGGGTAACCCGTACCTTTTTTCGTGTCTAATAATAATAGTGTGTTCTCGTGTGTTCTCGTGTTCGTAAATTACGTGTTCTACTTAGTTATCGATCGTGAATTAGTTATTCGTGTTCGTAATAAATATATATACATACATAATACTAGCTCGTGATTAATTTACGTTCATGATTTCATGTTCGCATGTTCGTGAATAATTATTATTGGAATAATTATCGTTTGTTCATACGTAATAAATACTTATCGTGTTATAACACGTACGTAATACTTGTAATTCTTATTCATGAAACGTAAACCTGTTAAAAAAAAGAAAGTTCTAATCATGTACGTACGATATTAAGGGTACTATTCATGGTAAAAGCATGCGGGTTTTACAACAGGTGGGCGGCATCACGAATGACGAGGAACTAAGGGTCAACTTGGACTTGTTAGAAGAAAAACAGGAGTTGGCAGCAATCAATGAAGCAAGAGCTAAATTGAAAATAAAAGGGTATTATGATGCTAAGGTCAAGGGCGTATCTTTCAAGCCAGGAGACTTTGTTTATCGTGCAAACAAAGCAAGCCGCATGGAAAACACAAGGAAACTCGGACCAAAGTGGGAAGGACCGTATGAATTAACGGACACTCTGGGAAAGGGTGTGTACAGGTTACGCGACATGGACGATTGTGACTTGGGTCGTACATGGAACATATGCAATCTCAAGAAGTGCTATCTTTGAGGCTACGGCCTTCGCATGGATACTCAGCTGTAGTCGGCTCTAATAAATATCCATGTAATTTTTTCATTCTTGTTTTATAGGTTTTATCTTCATGTCTTAGGTCCTTTTTTATGTTTCAAAAAACTTGCAAGTGTTTAATATCATGTTGTGGTGCCTAGCTATCTCCATGGCCCGTTCTTTGTTCAAATACTTTGTTTGTACAGTTAGAATTATTTTTAATTATTCACGAATCAGCATCGGACGTACATGTACTATTCGTTTCCATATGAAATAAGAGGATTGGGTGAACCTAATAATTCAACTTGTCGTATAAGAGGGATGCAACCCCAACGACCACGGATTATGAATCTTTACTAGACACCATATTTGCAAGACGTTGTAGTAAGTATGAACATACCGCACTCATAAATGACGGGCATGGCAAAGACACACTGTGCACGTCTAGTAACATCTATTATTTTGTCTTCTTAAGCCGTACAATATTACGCAAACGAGATATACATTATCTAATAAATTATAACATTAAACAAGTGTTAATAAAAAATATCATGGACATCCACGGCCAAATATAAAATATAACATGAGTGTATGTTCAAACATCACACAAAGTGTAAAAAAGGTACATACAGTCATTGGGGGTACATGATGGGACACGTCTTTCTTCTGTCGGCTGAGCGAGGCTATGCTGGTTCTGCCAGGCGCCGTGGGATCTTCTAGGATCACAGCAAGTCCTACCTGGGTGGGAGCTGCTACGGCAACATCATCCGACCGTGGAAGATGAGCAGACCCAGCAGTGGGAATCCTATATACGACCCGGTTCTCCCTTTTCCTCTTGCCCGTACCTTGTTGGCGTTTATAGCCTCAGCCAATATCTTTTCTCCTTTTATGGCCCATGGGTCGTTGGGGGGGGGGGGGGAGGGTGATCTACATACACGGATATCTTGTGTTGCTGGTGATTTGGTTGCATGTCTACCCACCAGTCAAGGTCATTTTGTGAGCCAAACTTCGTGTTCATATGTAGCCGTTCCATGATCTCATCGATCGAAGCGTCCTTGAGGACTTCCAGTTCACCTATCAACGGATATTGGATCCTTAAGGGCAAGCATGAAAGCAGTCATAACTTGTTGGGTGTCCGGCTTATAGTAAGCATGCTCTTCGATGGGTTTCTTTTGGTAGGTAAGGGTAGCACCCACAAGTAGACCTTCATGCCTTCCCCTATCTATCCCATCAGATACGACGTTGGCGAACGACTGAACCATCTCAGGAGACTCGGCCACCTTCATCACAACTAGCCGTAGTATGTGTCCGATCATCCACCTACGATCAGCAATAGCCGTATGCATATGAGGGTACAGATCCTTGTCGAAGTCAATAGCTAAAGCATCAAGGCGCATGTCCATGTCCTCCAAGCGGTCATCTACGATCTTCTCCTTAGCTTCCCTGTACCAATAAAATTCCGCAGCTAGTTGTCGTTCACCCTTTACGAGCACTTGAAGATTAACACTGTCACGAGTGAGGGCATCTGTTTTTTTGGTCAGGGACTGGACGACCGCTTCCGGAGTAGCTACCTATCAAGACACATTTGGGATTAAGACACGTGACAACACACGATGACATTTGTATGATAGAACAAAAGGGAAAATTAATCATATTGGGTGTATACCTTGTCGCTTGAAGACTACACCTTAGCTTGTAAATTCGTGACCACGGCCTCACGGGCTATAGCGTGGTTTTCTTGTTCCTGAATGGTGGCCTCGGCAGTGGAAAGTTGGGCTTGGAGAGTGGCAATTTTTTGATCCTGCTCCTCGATAATTCTCTCCCTATGGCCCGTTTTCCTGTTGGCACTCACCAAACGACGCAGTGCTTCCTCAAATCTCACGCGCATCGATGCGCCGATGGCTATTTTGTGAGCGGATGACACATTGAACTCCTCTATCAAATCATCGTGGGATGAATCATTAAGGTCATCCGTGTAGAAACTAGAGGGGGGGGGGGGGGGGGGGTTGAATAGTTTCTCTTCGATTAGTCACCTAATTAAAATTACTTTCAATTAGGTTTGTATCAAAACTATCTTTTACTTAAAGCTAAGTTGCATAATGATTAGGTTCAATTCAAATGCATTAGCAATGGTAATAGGTAAGTGTAATGATAATTAAGTAAGTAAAGAGTAAGGAAAGAGAAAACCTAATGAGAAGACACCAAGATTTATAGTGGTTCGACAACGAGGCTCTATCCTCGTTTCTACTCCACTCCTCGAGTACACCTACTCGAGATTTCCACTATATCCACAAGCTCCCTTCTTGGCGGAGAAAACCTTACATCGTCGCTTAAATTATTTTCCAACACTAAGCTAAATGTCGAGACCTAATCTTTAGCTAGGACCAATCTACACAACGTTGCCTACTTCACAATTTAACGACACAAGGCTAGATGTCGAGTTCTAATCTTAAGATAGAACCAATCTTCACGACGTTGCCTACTTCACTATTTTACGACACAAGGCTAGATGTCGAGTTCTAATCCAAAGCTAGAACCAATCTTCACGACTCTTCACTTTGAAGCTAAGTGAGAACTTCACACAACACAACTACTAATCACTTTCAAGTTTAGTGAGAACTCACAAGACACAACCACATCATTTTATAGTTTAGTGAAAACTACTACATAATCTATTACAACTCAACTAGACATATCTAAGTACACACATGTAGCTTGGATCTACACAACATAAATCCAAGCAAACACATATGCAATGGATGTACACAACAAATCCAAGTATTCACAAATAGCTTGGATAAACATAACTAGTCCAAGTATTCATAAATACAATGAATTAACATAAAACAAAAAGGCTAACATGATGAACATGACTAATTCATGGATTCATATTTATCACAACACTAGTGAGTGAGTGATCTTCTCTTTGGACAAGGTAAAGGAGGGGATCAAGAGGATAATCATATGTAAACATACTTAACACATTAAGTGATCATTTACTAATGATTATGCTATAGAAAAGAGAAAGGGGGCTGAGAAAAACGTCCAAAAAGGGTTATTGGAAAATGAGATTTGATCCACTATTTATAGGAGACAAAGTGCAACGGCTAGCTGGGCGTGGTTCCTTATCTAGCCCGGCGGTAGGAATATCTGAGGTTTTTTAAACCTTCAAAGGATATTCTTATGGCATATGGAATATGCCATTTTCAAATTTACATTTTCCATTTTAATAAAACATTTTCTTAGAAAGAAAGTTTATTAAAAAATCTTTTGTCATATTAGCAAAAGTGAGTTTTAAGGATAATCACTTTGATGATCACTAAGTATGATTAAGAAAAGTTAGTGATATGATTATTACCTTGATGATAATGTTAGTTAAATAATTCGTTTTGTGTTTTACACTAAATGTGTTGTATAGTTTGTTGTGATCAAAACCAAGAAAGATTAGTTAACACTAATAATGTTTTTAGGCATCACTTGCATTAACAATCTCCCCCTTTTTTATTACGACAAAGTATAAACTCATTTACGTAGAAGCACAAAATATCGAATTATTAATGAGTTTATCACTATATTTCTCCCCCTTTTGTCGTAGCAAAAAGGTTAGCACAAGTCTTTGAAGAAAACCGGACTTTGCTAGTAGCTCCCCTTGGTGGTTGCTCCCCCTTGCTTGGGGCACCAAGTGTATGAGCTAAGGTGACATGCTACACAAAGGTTAGTAGAAAGAAAAGAAACACCAATGTATATATGATCACTACCTACTAATTAACATGAGAGGGAGAAGGAGAAGAAATCTCAAATTAGAAGCAAGTATTGCTAAGTATGTCCAAAGAGGTAAATGACAAAATCAAAGTTCAATTGGTGGAATGGAGGTAGAAAATAAACATCCAACCAATGAAGATGATAAGTTTGTCAAGGGGTTAAAGTTTAGAATTGATGGAATCACCCATAATCAATTGTAAAGATTAACCACGATCAACTCAAAAAAAAGAGAATGATCAAAGAAAGAGAAACAAAAACAACACAAAGGTTTCATATTACAAAAATATGAAAGAAACAAACAAGGTAGATAGTCATACACATAATATGAGTATCTAAAGCAAAAAATATGGAAAATAAACCACAAAGCATAAGCTATTCTAATAGTGATAATTTTCCAAGATTGCTTAAAATGTTATTGACTCCAAAAACAAACAACTAAAGAGTTATTGACTCCAAGAGTGCTTAGTCCTTTAGTTGGAAAAATAGGACGACGAGGCATCATTCGAAGTTTTATCAACGGGAACGAATACTTTGAGAGGAGGTCGAGTGAGGAGGAATTCAAGAAAATTTAACTTCTCATACACATGAGCAAGTTCAATTTTTTGAAATCGATAACAAGCACACGAGGATCCATGATGCAAAACAAATTCGGTAGATGGGGGAAGGCCATCAAACCTAGGGTTTGGTGGTGGTGAGGAGAGTGGGTAGGAAATGTTTTCACATTGCCTTGTGAGGTTCGGGAGGGTTGAAAGGTCATTAAGTTGAGGGGTGTCGAAAGGTTTTGGTGGTGGGGGAACATTTTCCTTTTCTTCGGTGATGGTGTTAATGGAGTAGGTCTCAGTCTAATACTTGATTGGAGAGAAGGTGGGGTTCTTGGGTGGTTTAGAAGAAGAGGGTTCATTTTTCTTGATCCAAATAGGTCGAACCGAGATCTTCGGTTTCTTGGAAAGCTTGGATGAGGAAGCTTTGGGTGATAAGGTTTGTGACAATGAAATGTCAAGGTTATGAAAGGAGGAGTTAGGCATTGTTGAGGTGTGAGAATGAAATCTCAAGGTGGGGGTATAAGAAGAAAGTAGACAAGGCAAAGATTTGAAAATAAAATGTGAAGTGTCAAGGAATGTTTAGCCAAACTGAGTAAACATGGAATCTTGACAGGGGATAGGGTGATGAAGAAAGACCAAAAACGAGCCAAAAATTGGCTATCAGTCCGCGGTTCCTTATAGGGACCGGCGGTTCCTTATAGGGACCGGCGGTTCCTTAGCACTTAAGGGACCGCGCGACTTAATTAGCCGCGTACAGTGGACGTGAAACCATGATTTTCCAAGGTTTTGAGAAAAACTAAGACTTTTTCAAAAAAAATACAAATCTTGGAATTTTACCTCTATTAGCACTAAATTATGCTAGGGTTGCATAAAAGCAACACATTCACAAAGAATGTCTTGACAAAGGGTGACAAAATATTTAGATAACATTTTGAACCAATTTTAGTCAATTTTTAGAGGTTGTGATAGATTTAGGTTCAATTTTAATTTAAAAATAAAGTTGATTAATGTGCACATAAAGATAGAAACACATAAAGCTAAATCCATAAATCATCCTCATGAAAAAACTCATGGAGGGAAGGAAATACAATAAGGAAATGAAAACAACTAACTAAAACAAAGTTAGCTTAAAACTAGTTCTTGATGAGTAGTCTTCTTTGGCTTGGTTTTTCTTAAAAAACACTTATTAAAGAAAATCATCATTTATCTCATAGGAGGATGATTGCAAAGAGATTCAACAAAAGGCTTTGCAACTTTATGTGAGCCCCAATCATCTCCAATCTAAGGATATCAATGAGATAGTAGTTTTTGAGGAAACAAGGGCAATTAGTGCCATTGTGCATGAAATACTCATAAAAGCGAGGATCACCCAAGTTTGGAGTGTTTGAGGGAGGTGGAGGTGGAGGAGGTACGTTCTCCAAGGGTGATGTGGGTGAGTGTGGAGGTATGTTCTCCAAGGCTGAAATGGGTGATGTGGGTGAGTTTGGAGGGGTAAAAGGTGAAATCACCAAGGTATCAACAAAGTCATTCACAATGGGAATGCTTTGGATGGGTTGAGGTTGGGTAGTCACATCCAAGAGAGTACTTGGAGTGAATGGTGAGGTTAGCTCATTCATTCTAGATTGGAATGAAGAGGAGGTAGAACCATAAGAATGGTTGGTACCATGGGTTGAGGTAGTCTTGCATGGAGCAAGAGGTGGTGAGGGTGATGAAGAGATGAGAATTGGAACAATCTCATTCTTGGGTGTGTGAAAGGGTGAAGAGTTAAGTTTGGGCAACTTAATCTTAATCTTAAGGTTTTTCTTTGAAGTGGAGGTTTTGGATGAGTTTGAGGTTCTTGTAGAAACCATGGTTGTAATGAGTGGTTTAAGGGTTAAGGATGAATGGTTTGATGTGTGAAGAACATGGCTAACAAGGTGGGTTTAAAATGGTGAGGGGATGATCCAAACTAGTAATGGGTTAAAAACATTCTATGTGAATAATGAATTTAGGTAACCTAGTTTAGGAAATGTGCAGGTTTTTGCAAAGAATCAAGCCAGGTTTACACATATTAAGGAGAATAGTGTAAAGCAAAGATTCTGTCGGACACAGTAGCCGGCGGTTCCCTATCTAGGATGGGCGGTTCCTTATCGATAAGGAACCGATGGTCGATATGGAACCGCGACCAGAGGTGTTCAAAAATCGCACTTCCTCAAACTTTGGTTAGCCCAGATTTTTACCAAAGGATTAACAAGCCAAAGTTAACTTCTGACCAAAATCTAGGAAGCTAACTAACACATAGGATGCACAAAGTTATGCAAATCGTAAACACGATGGCATAGACAACATTAGGATTAAAATAACAAATAATACAAACAAGTAGTATTATTTAATACACAACCAAAATAAAGTAAAATGAAGCAAATGTTCAACATCACATTACATGTTTAGCAACATGTATACTTTGAAACAATTCAAAGTCTTCATCTTCTTTTCGTGCCCAATCCCTTGATCATGTTTCCCAAGTACTTGAATCCCTTCCTTGACTCAACCCGATGTTCATGTAATTCACCTCGAGTCCTAAGATTTTCACGGTAGAGATGCTCCATATTGAGATTTTCTGGTACTTCACTAGAGGAATAATGAGGTGGAGGAGCTAAGTCTTCAAGTCCATCCACGAATGAGTTTGAGGATGGGTGGGAATTAGTCAAAGAGTTGAAATGAGAACTAGAACCTATGCCATCACCATCACTTGTTGGCATATAGGTGTCCTCATCATCCGGCTCTTGAAGATCAGATTTTCGCGAACCTCGATCACTTCTAGGCTTTCTTTCATATACCTCTTGAATAGGCAACATAACCCGATGAACCGGGTGAAAGCGAGAAAGGTCAAGGTGGGGAAAGTCACAAACAACCCTTTTGAAAAGGCGAGTAAGAAGCATAGCCTAGGGAAGGTTTATTTTGGGCTTTGAAATAGCATAATTTATTCATCGAGCGATATAGTATGCCAAATTGTACTTGGTTGGTGTAAAGATGCAACATAACATATGCACCATACAAGCCGAGATATGATCTCGGTTTCCACCAAGACAAAATACAATCTCCCTAAGGATATTTTCCCATTGGACCATAAAATCCTTAAGATCGCTTGAGAGCACTTCATAGCGATTCACATACTGCACATTAGAATGAAGGCTTCTCACAACGTTTCCATCACGCTCTTTCGAAATGATATCAAGGATAAATTCCAGATCAATTTCGGCGTGGTCATTTGGAGGTTTGTCGATGGATTCTACGAGAGCATCAAGTCTCCATTTGTCCGTGAAACGACAAGTACCTTCATATGGCACACCAAGAATTTCACCAAAATCTTCGAGAGAATATTGAATGATTTGTTCCTTCAACAAGAATTGAATAAAGATTTCGCCATTGTATTCAAACATAAAGTAAGTGCTAAAGAATTCTAGAAGAAACAAGGGATATATATCATCTTTTATGTAGAGCAAGCAATCAAACCCCGTATGCTCAAACATAGATTTGATATAGATATAACCCGTTATTCCCTCATCAACAACTCTACCCTCATGGAAATTTCGTGTTAAAAGTGATGAAAAGGATTTTCGAAGTTGAGTGGATGTAAAGGTTTGGGAAATGTTTGGCATATATTGTTTAGTGAGTTGATGATCCTTTTGGTATTGTGAAGGCATGATTAGTACCTAAATAAACACAAGAAAATATATTTCCAATCACTCATATGAAAAATAAAATCAAAAATAAAAATATGAGAATGTGTTATATCAATTTCTTGACAAACAAAGGATTGAATCCGTATCATTCTCATGTTCACAATGTATCTATCCATTATTAACCAGGAACATATGAACTATGTTGGATCAACAATGGACTAGAACATTGGTTTTTCAAAACAAGGTTTTTAGGTAAGCACTAACAATGCAATTACCTATTTATTCATGGGTTCATCTCAATTTCATCTTTTAACCAAAATCATTTAGCCAAAATTCGGATTTGTTCTACAAGTGGGTTTTAGTGAAATCTCAATGAATATGAACCTAAGGAATCATAGTAAAATAACCATGTCAACCCATATTCCTAACAAGGTTCTAATTCAATTTCAATTTTAAAAATCCCCAATTATGAAAGGATGAACCCTAGAAAAAAATAGATGAAATTGAAAGAAAATACTTACAATTAATTGATGTTTGATGAAGGATGAGTGAAACCCAGAACTTGGAATCAATTAATTTGAGTGATTGAAGGTTTTTGAAGCTTCAACAATGGTGGAAAAAGGGGAACCCGATGGCTGTGTGTTTTTGGGAGAGAGAGGGTTTTGTTTGAAAAAGATTAAATTAATAAAACTGGCGCTCTGACAAGTTTTACTGCCCGCGGTTCCTTATCGATAGAGAACCGCGGGTTTGAACCGCCAGAGATAAATAACCGCCTACAGAGGCAGGATTTTATCAATGAAATACGCCAAATTTTTGAAAACCAAGTTTTCTAAAATACTTAAAAATATATCTTAAACCTTTTAAAATATCATTGGATCATCATAACACTAAGCAATATGCTTTAATGAAGGATTACGAGTTGAATCGAGATCGAATAGAACCCAAACGGACAAACGACTACTCGTTGCGAAAAAGTAAAGTGGAGAGAAGTCAAGGGAAGTGAATCAAGACTAAGACCAATGCTAAAGGGATTAATGACAATCTTCAAATCGTGGAGACGAAGAGCTTGTGTTATATATAGTGGTTTAAGACGTGCCTTTCCGGCGAAGTGTTAAACGGCTTTGGTAATGAATAAACACAAAGCAAATATTGATGAATAGACTAAGATCACTTTCAATAATAGTCTTAGTCTCAACCAAAATATGAGAAAGATATTAATTCACTTTCTCTCCCACAAAGGGCCTACTAACTGTATGGGTGCAAACCATGGATATCATGTTTGATACTTTAAGCTACTACTAACTCACTCTACATCACCATAGTGAGTCAAGTATCCAAGTAATGAAGGTTTGAGAGGATAAAAGAAAATAATCACAAACCACAAACAAATGTCAAGGCAAGGATGCCAAGAACAAGCACATAGTCAAGTAATGATCAAAAGAATGATCAAAGGGCGTGTGGAAGAATGAAAGCGTACCTTGGTCACAAAGAGCATTCCAATACATCAAGGAATCAATGCAAAGCCCAAAAATGACTATGATGAGTACTAAGTCTTAAAGGACTAGTATCATCATCTTGATATCATCATTCAAAGATGTTGAAGATTAATGAAGATGAGTCTTCTACAAGTGCAAGTAACTCAATCCACAACCAATTAAATGATTGATCTTCATGAGTACCTACACAAAGCAAGATGCAAACTAGTAGATACATTTCAAGAGTAGATCTAAAATGCATAAAAGCTACTAATCTAAGAGGGATGCAATATTACCAATTAAAAGACCTATTTTCCAAGAAAAAAATAGTTTTGACCAAATAGAAACATTAGTACAACTTGACCTTCTAATTTGAGGAGACAATGAATCGACCCAAGTTCTAAAGTACAATATACTTCAAAGATCTTGAGTGACCATCGCTCTGATGCCAATTGTAGAAACTAGAAGGGGGGGTTGAATAGTTTCTCTTCGATTAGTCACCTAATTAAAATTACTTTCAATTAGGTTTGTATCAAAACTATATTTTACTTGAAGCTAAGTTTCATAATGATTAGGTTCAATTAAAATGCATTAGCAATGGTAATAGGTAAGTGTAATGATAATGAAATAAGTAAAGACTAAGAAAAGAGACAACCTAATGAGAAGACACCAAGATTTATAGTGGTTCGACAACGAGGCTCTATCCTCGTTTCTACTCCACTCCTCGAGTACACCTACTCGAGATTTCCACTATATCCACAAGCTCCCTTCTTGGCGGAGAAAACCTTACATCGTCGCTTACATTATATTCCGACACTAAGCTAAATGTCGAGACCTAATCTTTAGCTAGGACAAATCTACACAACGTTTCCTACTTCATAATTTAACGACACAAGGCTAGATGTCGAGTTCTAATCTCAAGGTAGAACCAATCTTCACGACGTTGCCTACTTCACCATTTTATGACACAAGGCTAGATGTCGAGTTCTAATCCAAAGCTAGAACCAATCTTCACGACTCTTCACTTTGAAGCTAAGTGAGAACTTCACACAACACAACTACTAATCACTTTCAAGTTTAGTGAGAACTCACAAGACACAACCACATCACTTTATAGTTTAGTGAGAACTACTACACAATCTCTTAAAACTCAACTAGACATATCCAAGTACACACATGTAGCTTGGATCTACACAACATAAATCCAAGCAAACACATATGCAATGGATGTACACAACAAATCCAAGTATTCACAAATAGCTTGGATAAACACAACTAGTCCAAGTATTCATAAATACAATGGATTAACATAAAACAAAATGGCTAACATGATGAACATGACTAATTCATGGATTCATCTTTATCATAACACTAGTGAGTGAGTGATCTTCTCTTTGGACAAGGTAAAGGAGGGGATCAAGAGGATAATCATATGTAAACATACTTAACACATTAAGTGATCATTTACTAATGATTCTGCTATAGAAAAGAGAAAGGGGGATGAGAAAAACGTCTAAAAAGGGTTATTGGAAAATGAGATTTGATCCACTATTCATAGGAGACAAAGTGCAACGGCTAGTTGGGCGCTTTATCTAGCCCGGCGGTTCCTTATCACTAGAGAACCGCCTAGCTATTTAAAGACCACCCAGTAGACTACGCTCCGATTTTGTCTTTTAGTGGGGTAGGAATATTTGAGGTTTTTCAAACCTTCAAAGGATATTCTTACGGCATATGGAATATGCCATTTTCAAATTTACATTTTCTATTTTAATAAAAAATTTTCTTAAAAAGAAAGTTTATTAAAAATCTTTTGTCCTATTAACAAAAGTGAGTTTTAAGGATAATCACTTTGATGATCACTAAGTATGATTAAGAAAAGTTAGTGATATGATTATTACCTTGATGATAGTGTTAGTTAAATAATTCGTTTTGTGTTTTACACTAAATGTGTTGTATAGTTTGTTGTGATCAAAACTAAGAAAGATTAGTTAACACTAATAACGTTTTTAGGCATCACTTGCATTAACAATCCGCATATACGGGGGGAGTCAAGTAATCGATGAAGCCTTTGCAGGACTCAGCGGTGTCCAGCTTATCCCCCTCAATCAAACTCCACTTATGATGAAAGACACCTGGTGCCTGTTCATCGGTGGAGGGTTCTTGAGTACGCCATGTTAGGGGGAGATTCTGGAATATCTTCAAAGGTAGGGGAAAGCACCTGTGTGTTTGTCTCGATTTCAGGTGACTTCTCCCTACCCGCGCCTTCCTTGTTCGGTGCAGCATCGGATTGGCCATTCCTATAGTATAAAGTGATATGTGTGTGAGGATATATGCCTGTAAGACGTAAGACATATGTAATAAGGGTAATGTTTTACTTACAAGTTGTCTTTCGCCAGTTCTGAAGAAGTTGGCGGCACGGCATTGACAGGGGTGGGGTACCAAATGACAGAAGGGTTATCGCCTTCAGCATCCGTGGCTTTGGAGACTCCCGCAAAAGTTGTTGCACATGTGCTGTTACCCTCTTGGTACAACGGATGATCCTTTCGCAGTCTATTTAAGAGCGTGTTTATTGATCATATTCCGTGACGGGCAATTTTTGTTTCATGGTCTTACGCTTCCTAGAGTGATGACCAGCGGGTATTTCTTTTTTGTCACCACCCTCAGCGCCTTTTCCTCGCTCTCCTCCTCGTCCACCTTTAGGATTTATTCCTCTTGTTCATCCGCATGGTGGTCCTCGGATGGCTATGTGGTGGCTCTGTTGGCAACGGAAGTAGCTTCATTCTCGAGAAGCAGATTCTCGCCGTCTTCATTAGAAAAATCCAGTGGAGTTCTTAGAAGTTGGGAATCTCCCACATTTAAATGTCGCTCGGGGTTTACGACCAAGGGAACGGTTACGTTCACAGTGGCCTCAAGTAGCGGTGGTTCGTCCTCTCGTCAAGGGTGGATTCCCTCTTTTACCTCTAGTAGGTTCCCTTGGCGTAGAAGTCCAAATAGATTCATTTCTAGAAAAACGTTAGTTTGGATGATACAAATACTAGTTCGTATGTAGTAACGTGAACATTTACACCTACCCTCATTACGGTTGTTTAGGAATATAGGATACTGGTCTGTCCTGCCGTAGTAATTATGGCTGATACCTATCAGACATAAGAAGGATTCGGTCAATCCTTTGTGTAAGTGAGTTCGATGTGTATCCAACATCCTAACATCATTGGTGTTGTATGTATCAGCCGCGGGTGGGTAATCTATGCGGACACGGTATTTGATTTCAAAAGGTTGTGGAAAGACTACGACATCTATAAAAAAGAATCTATTGTACCAATTTTTAAGGAAATCCATGGTTTTGTTATAACATTGGGGGCGGTTGCGGACCGTTTCTTGAAGGAAAGCCAGTCGTTAACCATTTGGGGTGTGTAAAAGACTCTGAATAAACTCACAGTGGGAAATACGTTTAGCGTTTCATAGCTTCTCTCAAATTGATTTATTTTACATGCTCCTATGGCGTGAAGTTTGGTGATGTCAAAATCGTAATATGTGAGGAGATCTATGAGGAACCTAGATAAGGGGATACAATAATTAGCCGTATCAAATTGCCAGGAGTATAAACCAATATTACCTGGTGGGCAATCAATAATTGCATCTGATCCCCCAGGATAGGTTAGGTGTATTTCAGATGTGTAAAAACTATAGGGGGGTTGAATAGTTTCTTATATTTACTTGTTAAATATGGATTTATAATAATCCTTTTTAAAAACTTAGACTTTAGCAAATATGTGAAATCTTCTTATACACAATATGGACAAAGGATAGTGCAACTAAACTACTAATCACAAGTATATGCAAGTAATGAATAAAGAATATAAAGAGATAAGGAAAAGAAAGATCAAACCAAACACCAAGGATATATAGTGGTTCGACAACGAAGCTCACTCCTCGTTCCAACTCCACTCCTCGAGTGCTCCTTACTCGAGAGTTCACTAATCAACAAGTTCCTTAAGGTGGAGAAACCGTACACGTCGCTTAACCAGTTTCTGACTCTAAGTTAAAAGTCGAGCCCTAATCTTAGCTAGGACCAATCTACACCAATATACTTTAAGGACTAGGTATTAACCACACAACATACGCAACTTCCAAATAGACACAACTACTTGGATCTCCACAACAACAACACAAGAATGAAAATTAAATGTTTGATCTTCAATGGATCTTGAGGTAGACGCAACACTTCAAGGATGAAAGTGTTCTTATCTTTGCGCTTGAGGAAGAGATGGGAGGAGAAAGATTCACTTCTAAACAAGTAGTAGTCAACCAAATAACCAAGGATTTGAATGCTTTAAGAAGGTGAATTGAATCTAGAAATTTATGTGCAAAAGAGGTGAGGTGAAAATCTGAGAATGGTCAACTATTTATAAGACAAAGTTCCAACGGCTATCTCTGGGCGTGATTCCTTAATTGTGCCCATGGTTCCTTATTGATAAGGAACCGCATAGCCATTTGAGGAACCGTCAGAGTAGACTCCGCTCCCTTTTATCTTTTAGTGGTGCAGTCACATCTAGTAGAATATTTATCCCCAAAGGATATTCCTAAACCATATGGAATATGCCATTTTCAAATTTTCAAATATATAATTTAATAAACATTTTCTTACAAAATACAGTTTAATAAAAACTTTTGTCACATTTAATAAAAGATGAGTTTTAAGTAAAATTAAATCCTTGATCACTTAGTTAGGTTGAAAACTTGTTTGTTCATACCTTAAGTGATAATGGTTGAAATAAAAAAATACTTGAACTCAAGAATTTGTTTTTCGTTGTTTTCGTAAATTCTTGTTTTTATGTATTGTCGTAATCAAAACAAAGCGAGACCGAAAAATGCAAGTAACGTTTTTAGGCATCATTGCATTAACAATCTCCTCTTGTTTTATTCCGATGATACATAAACTCAATCACATGAAAAACAAGATTTTCGAAGACGAGTTTATTTCATTTCTTCCCCTTTGTCGAAGCAAAAAGGTTGCAAAAGTCTTTGTAGAAGAGAAGAATCGGACTTTGCAAGTGCTCCCCCTTGTTGCTTACTCCCCTTTGCTTGGAGCACCAAAGAATCGAGCTATGGTGACAAGCTACATAGAAGGGTTAGAAGAAGAAAAGAAACACCAAACATAGATATAGCAAATGGTCACACAATAAGAGAAATAAGATAAGAAAAGAGAAGTTAACCAAGATCCATAATAAGTCATGTTAAAGAAACATGAAAAAGATACAAGGAAACAAATTATACAAAGATGTATGAGAAACAAAACAAGCCAAAAGAAAAGCAAATCTAATCCTAGTTAAACTAGAACTCTAAGATTTGCTTGAAGTAGATGTCTTGGAGATAAGCAATCCACATGCTAAAATAAAATACAAGGTGGTGGCGGAAGGAGGTGGTGGTGGCTTGGTAATGATCTCATAGTCATAGTGAAGAGGAGGCCTGACTAAGAGATTCTTGATGTAACTCAACTCCTCATAGATATGAGTCATAGCAAGATGTTGATATTGACAACAATGATAATATGTCCCATGATGCATGACATTATCATGTGAGGGAGGAAGAACATAAAAGGGTAGTGGTGGAAAAGAAGAAGTTCCACAATCAATATTCTTAGAAGAAGAAGAAATATGATTTTGAGTGTTCTTGGGTGAATTTAGATTGAAAGAGATTAGGGAAAAGGGAGGAGAATCAAGGCTTTCATTTGGTGAATAAGACAGTTTGATTTTATAAAGGATGCAAAATACTTAGGGTTAAGTAAAGAAAGCACAAGATAATTTTAGGGTGGTCAAAGGTTTGAAATAAAGATTCCAAAAAGCGTTGGACCGAATTTGGAGTTTCAAAAAAATTGAATTTTGAAGTCTCTGTCCGCGGTTCCTTATTTCTACCTGCGGTTCCATGTATATAAGGAGCCGCAGGTTATATAGAGAACCGCCTCCATAGGTCGAGTTTTAGAGGATGAGGGGAATTTTCCAATTCAGAAAATTCCTAATTTTCTAGTCTAACTCATCATAGAGACATTCTAAAAGCAATGGTAGACTAAGAAACATATAAGGACTCAACAAAAATGATTTTGACCAAGATACATGAATTTAAAATAAAATCGATATTGGAGGTGTGTTAATCTAGACATATAGTCATGACACAATGATCCTCCATAGTTCAATTTTGTTCTTGCTATATTTGAGAGGCTCATACATATGAATTATGTATGCTCGATATCAATAGCAAGAAGCCATGAAACGTTTTTAGATTGAATTAACAATGAAAAAACATTTATCGACCATTTTTGAAAGAAATTTGAGAATTTTGAAAATAAGGAGAGGAATTTTTAAAAGAGCTTAAGTGACTCAATAACTCAAAGAAAGAAAACACTCAAAAGAGAAAAAGACTCGATTAAGAAAATGCGCAATTAAGGTATATGTTCCATCAAACCAGACCTAGACGCAAATAATTAAAAGTTTCCCTCTTAAGTAGCTTAGTGAATATGTCGGCTAAGTTTTCCACCGAGGGCACCTTCTCAATCAAAATGTTCCCCTTTTGAACGTTCTCCCTAAGGAAATGATGGCGAATCTCTATGTGCTTAGTTCGCGAATGTTGCACGGGATTCTTGCTAAGGTCTATTGCGCCCTTATTATCACACATGATGGGAACATCATTGAGTGTAATCTGGTAATCAACAAGCTCTTGCTTCATCCATAGAGCTTGTTGACAAGCTTTACCGACACTCACATACTCGAATTCCGTGGTTTATATAGCAAGAGCGGTTTGTTTCTTGGAGAACCAAGAAGTTAAGCAACAACCCACGAAGGTACAAACTCCACTAGTGCTTTTCCGATCCACATAGTCTCTCGCGTGATCTGAGTTCGCGTATACTATGGTTTCTACGCCGGTCCCTTTAGGATAACATAATCCTAAATGTATAGTGCCTTTAATGTATCGGAAGATACGCTTAACCGCTTCAAGGTAAGAGGTTTTAGGAGCCTCTTGGAAGCGAGCACAAAGGCAAACACTATACATGATATATCCGGTCGACTTTCCGTAAGGTACAACAAACTACCAATCATACCTCTATATTTGGTGTTATCTACCGACTCACTATCATCATCTACGGTGAGTTTAGTATCCGAGGCCATAGGGGTGTTCATTGGTCTAGAGACCTCTAATCCAAATTTCTTTAGCATTTCTTTAACATAAGTAGATTGATTAAAGAAAATACCATCGTCCATTTGTCTAATTTGGAGTCCTAAAAAGAAGTTAAGTTCTCCCATCATGCTCATTTCAAACTCGTCATGCATGATTTTGGCAAAGTCATCACACAAGCTTTGACAAGTTGAACTAAATATAATGTCATCAACATATATTTGTACGATTATGAGGTGAGAACCTTTCTTCTTTGTAAAGAGTGTATTGTCCAGTGTCTACCATTCCCATGGTGTACTCATGTTTTACAAGAAACGCTTTAAGTCTATCATACCAAGCTTTGGGTGCTTGTTTAAGACCATAAAGAGATTTCTTAAGCTTGTAAACATGATCCAATTTCTCAAAATCAATAAAGCCGGGAGGTTGAGCCATATATACCTCCTCATTAATCAAACCGTTAAGAAATGCACTCTTTACATCCGTTTGTTGAAGCTTAAAATCTAATGCACAAGCATAAGCTAAAAGGATCCTAATTGACTCTAATCTTGCTACCGGTGCATACGTATCATCATAATCAATCCCTTCTTGTTGATTATAGCCTTGAGCTGCAAGTCTAGCCTTGTTACGAGACATAACACCGTTCTCATCTAGCTTATTCCTATACACCCACTTGGTTCCTATGATGGTAGTACTTATAGGTGGAGGAACAAGTTCCCAAACGTCATTCGCAATGAATTGATTCAGTTCTTCTTGCATGGTGATGACCCAACTCTCATCCATCAAAGCTTCTTTAGCATTCTTTGGTTCAATCAATGCGACAAAACAAAAGAAGTTACTTCGATCTTGGACTTGAGATATAATGGTCCTTTGATTAAGGTCGCCTATGACGTTTTCGAGAGCATGATTCTTAGACTCCCTAATGTTTACTCCCTTTTCAACATTAAGGTCTTCAACTCCAACTTTTCTAACCTCTTTGAATTTAATTATGTCTATTTCATCTAAGTCATCATCTACCAAAGGTGGTGTCTTAGATGAAGGTGGGATTTCATCAAATGTCAGGTTAAGTGACTCTTCAATTACACCCGAGGTTCTATTGAGGACTATGTAGGCTTTACTAGTTTGAGAATAACCTAAAAATATACCTTCGTATGACTTTGGGTCGAACTTAGTAAGGTAGTCTTTGGTGTTGAGAATGAAGCACTTGCGTCCAAACACCTTAAAGTATTCTAATGAGGGTTTCTTACCTTTAAGAATCTCATAATGGGTCATACCTAGAAAGGTCGAATAAGAATTCGGTTGAGAATATAGGTCGATGTGTCAACGACATTGCACCAAAAAAATTTAGGCAAAGATTGCTCGTTTAACATGGTCCTACTCATCTCTTGGATAGTCCTATTCTTTCTTTCAACTAACCCATTTGATTGTGGAGTGCGAAGAGCCGAGAATTTATTGGTGATACCATGAGCTTCACAAAAGGCACCGAATTGCACTTCGTTATCAAATTCCCTACCATGATTCGACTTAATAGAGACAATTAAACATCCCAGTTGATTTTGGATCCTTCGACTAAAGGTTTCGAAATGATCGAAAGGTTCATTCTTAGTAGCCAAAAATCTAGTCCAAGTGAATCTAGAATAGTCATCAACTATAACTAGGGTATAAAAGTTACATCCATAACTCCGTATGGCGGAAGGTCCAAAGAGATCCATATGTACAAGCTCTAGGCACCGAGAGTTCGATACCAAATTCTTGGCCTTGTGACTTGAGTGAACTTGCTTCCCAACTTTGCAAGCATCACAAAAGTGACTACCAAACTTAATCTTGGGGAGATGTCTTACCTGTTAATGCAAGTGATGCCTAAAAACATTATTAGTGTTAACTAATCTTTCTTAGTTTTGATCACAACAAACCATACAACACATTTAGTGTAAAACACAAAATGAATTATTTAACTAACACTATCATCAAGGTAATAATCATATCACTAACCTTTCTTAATCATACTTAGTGATCATCAAAATGATTATCCTTAAAACTCACTTTTGTTAATATGACAAAAGTCTTTTTAATAAACTTTCTTTTTTAGAAAATGTTTTATTAAAATGGAAAATGAAAATTTGAAAATAGCATATTCCAAATGTTGTTAGAATATCCTTTGAAGGTTTCAAATACCTTAGATATTCCCACCCCACTAAAAGACAAAAAACGGAGCGTAGTCTAGTAGCGGTACCTTAAGTACCTACGCGGTTCCTTAGCGATATGGAACCGCGGGGTGAGATAAGGTACCGCGCATAGCTAGCCGTTATAGATCCGGTATACTTTGTCTCCTTTAAATAGTGGGTCAAATCTCATTTTCCAGCAAGCCTCTTGGACGTTTTTCTCAGCCCTCTTTCTATTTTCTATAGCATAATCATTAGTAAATGATCACTTAAATTGTTAAGGATGTTTACATATGATTATCCTCTTGATCCCCTCCTTTACCTTGTCCAATGAGAATATCACTCACTCACTAGTGTTGTGATAAAGATGAATCTATGAGCTAGTCATATTCATCATGATACCCTTTTTGTTTTAGGTCAATCCAATGTATTTATGAATACTTGGACTAGTTGTGTTCATCCAAGTTATTTGTGGATACTTGGATTTGTTGTGTACATCCATTTCATATGTGTTTTCTTGGATTTGTGTTGTGTAAATCCAAGATACATGTGTGTACTTGGATAAGTCTAGTTGAGTTGTAACAGATTTGATTAGGAGTTCTCACTAAACTATAAAGTGATGTGGTTGTGTCTTGTGAGTTCTCACTAAACTATAAAGTGATTAGTAGTTGTGTTGTGTGAAGTTTTCACTTAGCTTCAAAGTGAAGAGTCGTGAAGATTGGTTCTAGCTTTCGATTAGAACTCGACATCTAGCCTTGTGTCGTAAAATGGTGAAGTAAGCAACGTCGTGAAGATTGGTTCTACCTTAAGATTAGAACCCAACATCTAGCCTTGTGTCATTAAATTGTGAAGTAGGCAACGTTGTGTAGATTGGTCCTAGCTAAAGATTAGGTCTCGACATTTAGCTTAGTGTCGGAAAATAATGTAAGCAACGATGTAAGGTTTTCTCCGCCAAGAAGGGAGCTTGTGGATATAGTGGAAATCTCGAGTAGGTGTACTCGAGGAGTGGAGTAGAAACGAGGATAGAGCCTCGTTGTCGAACCACTATAAATCTTGGTGTCTTCCCACTAGGTTGTCTCCTTCCTTACTCTTTACTTATTTCATTATCATTACACTTACCTATTATCTTTGCTAGTGCATTTGAATTGAACCTAATCATTATGCAACTTAGCCTCAAGTAAAAGATAGTTTTGATACAAACCAAATTGAAAGTAATTTTAATTTGGTCACCAATCGAAGAGAAACTATTCAACCCCCCCTTCTAGTTTCTACAATTGGTATCAGAGCGATGGTCACTCAAGATCTTTAAAGTATATTGTACTTTGAAACTTGGATCGATCCATTGTCTCCTAAAATTAGAAGGTCAAGTTATACTAAAGTTTCTCTTTGGTCAAAACTATGTTTTCTTTGAAAATAGGTCTTTTAATTGATAATATTGCATCCCACTTAAGATTAGTAGCCTTTACGCATTTTAGATATACTCTTGAAATGTATCTACTAGTTTGCATCTTGCTTTGTGTAGGTACTCATGAAGATCAATCACTTAATTGGTTGTGGATTGAGTTACTTGAACTTGTAGAAGACTCATCTTCATTGATCTTTAACATCTTTGAATGATGATACCAAGATGATTGGGAATGATGCTAGTCCTTGAAGACTTAGTACTCATCATAGTCATTGATTGGGCATAGCACTTATTCCTTCATGGATTTCTCTTTATGGCCAAGGTACGCTTTCGTTCTTCCACACGCCCTTTGATCATTCTTTTGATCATTACTTGACTATGTGCTTGTTCTCGGCATCCTTGCCTTGACATTTATTTGTGGTTTGTGTTTCTTTTCCTTTATCCTCTCAAACCTTCATTGCTTGGATACTTGACTCACTATGGTGATGTAGAGTGAGTTAGTAGAAGCTTAAAGTATCAAGCATGATTTCCATGGTTTGCACCCATACGGTTAGTAGGCCCTTCATGGGAGAGAAAGTGAATCAATGCCTTGCTCATATATTGACTTAGACTAAGACTATTATTAAAAGTGATCTTGCCTATGTTTCAATATTTGCTTTGTGTTTGTTTATTACCAAAGCCGTTTAACACTTCGCCGGAAAGGCACGTCTTTAACCACTATATATGACACAAGCTCTTCGTTTCCATCATTTGAAGATTGTCATTATTCCCTTGAGAATTTTTCCTAGTCTTGATTCACTTCCCTTGTCTTCTCTCCACTTAGTCGTTTTGCTACGAGTAGTCGTTTGTCCGTTTCGGTTCTTTTCGATCTCGATTTAACTCGTAATCCTTCGTTTAGGCATATTACTTAGTGTTATGATGATCCAATGATATTTTATAAGGCTCATGACATATTTTTAAGTGTTTTAGAAAAAATTGTTTTTAAAAATTTGGCATCCTTCATAGATAAAAACCGACCTCTGGAGGCGGTTCTTTATCTCAGCGGCTCAAAAGCGCGGTTCCTTATCGATAAGGAACCGCGGGCAGAAACTTTTGTCAGAGCGCTAGTTTGAGTATTTTATTATTTTTCAAACCAAACCCTCTCTCTCCCAAAAACACACAGCCGACGGGTTTCTTGTTTTCCACCATTGTTGAAGCTTCCAAAACCTTCAATCACTCAAATTAATTGATTCCAAGTTGTGGGTTTCACTCATCCTTCATCTAACATCAATTAATTGTAAGTATTTTCTTTCAATTTCATCTATTTTGTTCTAGGATTCATCCTTTCATAATTGGGGATTTTTAAAATTGAAATTGAATTAAAACCTTAATAGGAATGTGGGTTGACATGGTTATTTTACTATGATTCCTTAGGTTCATATTCATTAAGATTTTACTAAAACCCAATTGTAGAACAAATCCGAATTTTGGCTAAATGATTTTGGTTAAAAGATGGATTTGAGATGAACCCATGAACAAGTAGGTAATGACATTGTTAATGCTTACCTAAAAACCTTGTTTTGCAAAACCAATGTTCTAATCCATTGTTGATCTAACATAGATCATGTGTTCTTGGTTAATGATGGAATAGACACATTGTGAACATGAAAATGATATGGATTCAATCCTATGTTTATCAAGAAATTGATATAACACGCTTTCATTTTTCGATTTATTTATAAGTGATTGAAAAGATATTTTCTTATTTAGGTACTAATCATGCCTTCTCAATATCAAAAAGATCATCAATTCACTAGAAACTATATGCCGGACATTTCCCAAACCTATGCTTCCCCTCAACTTCAAAACTCTTTTCCGTCCCTTTCCTCTCGTAATTTCCATGAGGGTAGGATTGTAGATTCAAGAATAGCGGGAGATAATTATATCAACTCTATGTTCGAGCTTATTGGGTTTGATTGTTTTCTCTACATAGACGAGGTAATTTATCCCTTGTTTCTTCTTGAGTTCTTTAGTACTTACTCAATGCTTGAAATCAACGACCAAATCTTTATTCGTTTCTTGTTGAATGGTCAAATCATTCAATATTCCCTCGATGACTTTGGTGATATTCTTGGTGTGCCATTTGAAGGCACTTGTCGTTTTACGGATTAGTGGAGACTAGATGCTCTCTTGGAGTCTAACGATAAACCTCCAAATGACACCACCGAAGTTGATCTAAATTTCATCCTTGAAATCATCACGAAAGAGCGTAGTGGAAACGTTGTGAGAAGCCTTCATACAAATGTGCGAAATGTGAATAGGTATGAAGTGCTCTCAAGCGACCTTAAGGATTACATGCTCCAATGGGCAAACATCCTTAGGGAAAATGTGTTTTGTCTTGGTGGGAACCGAGATCATATCCCGGCTTGCATGGGGCATATGTTGTTTTGCCTTTTTACTTCGACGTATAAATTATGCTCTTTCAAAACCCAAAACAAATCTCCCTTATGCTATGCTTCTTACTCGCCTCTTTAGAAGGGTTGGTCAAGATTTTCCTCAACTCGATCTTTCTCGCTTTCACCCGGTTCAACGGGTTATGATGCCTATTCAAAAGGCGTATGAACGAAAGCCAAGAAGTGACCGTGGTTCGAGAAAATCCGACCATCAAGAGCCGGATGATGAGGACACCGATATGCCACCAAGTGATGGTGATGGCGTCGGTCCTAGTTCTCATTTTGACTCTTCGAGTAACTCCCATCCATCCTCAAATCAATTCGAGGATGATTTTGAAGACTTAGCTCCTCCTCCTCACCCTTCTAGTGATGTTCCGGAAGATTTCAATATGGAGCATCTTTATCGTGAGAATCTTAGAACTCGGTGAGAATTACATGAACACCGAGTGGAGACAAGAAAAGGATTCAAGTATTTGGGAAAGATGATCAAAGGTTTAGGAAAGAAAAGGAGGTAAAGACTTTGAAGTTGTGTCAAAGTTTGGATTTGATGGTTAAACATTTGGTTATTAACACTTTGGTTAAGTTGTTTATTAACTTTTGTTGCATGTTTGGATTATTATTTATTTTGATCCTTAATGTTAATTATGCCACCATGTTTGTGATTTACATAGCTTTGTGCATCTTTGTGATAGTTAGCTTACTTAGGGTTTGTTTCTTTTTTTCCCTTTTCATATGGAAGGTGGACCCTACATCATCTAAAACATCATAATGGGGAGAGAGGGGCTTTAGTTGCCTTGTACATATGGAAGATTTAATAAATTTTTAATATTAAATTAATATTTGGTCTCACTTCTTTCCCCACTCATGCAATTTAGTGGAAAAAGAAACACCCCCTTAGATTATGATCTGTAGTTAACTTTGGCTTATGAATCTTTTGGGAAAAATCTGGGTTTTTCAAAAACTAGGATGAAAGATTTTTTGAAACCTCTGGTCGCGGTTCAATATCGACCAGCGGTTCCTTATCAATAAGGAACCGCAGGTCCTAGATAAGGAACCACCGGCCACTGTGCACGACAGCATCTTTTGCTTTACACTGTTTTCTTAAATCTGTGTAAACCTTGCATGATTTTCAGTAATAAACTGCACATTTCCAAAACTAGCTTACCTAAATTCATTATTCACCTAAAATGATTTTAACCCATTACTAGTTTGGATCATCCCCTCACCCATTTAAACCCACCTTGTTTGCCATGTTCTTCACACATCAAACATACCTCCCTTAACCCTAAACAACCATGGTGTGTACCAAAACCTCAAACACTTCCAAGACCTCCACCCCAAGGAAAACACTCAAAATAAGGATTAAGGTAGCCTAGCCTAACTCCTCACCTTTCCACACACCTAAGAAGGAGATTGTAACACCCCCAAATTTGTACAACTCAATACAGTGGAAGACTAGTTGGTGTTATGGGATAGCACATTACTCACATCATAGACAACGCATAAATATCGCGTCGTTTATTAATAAAGCATTTCCATTCGTAAATATCAAATTTACATAGGTCCCAAGTCATTGTATTTAATACAGGTTTTACAAACATTTGAATGGAAATTATAATTTAAGTGCGGGCCATGAATTCTTGTCGTCTTCCCAAGAATTACCTTCAAGTACCTGAGATAAAAACATGTTAAAAGAAAAGGTCAGCGATAACGCCGAGTGAACTCATAGAGTTTAATAAAATCCATCAATATAATATCAGTATAAGATTATTACTGAAAATCATTTTTTACAAATCATTTTAATAGGCCATAAAATAGCCAAAGTCATTTTATACAATTCTTCATCAAAATCATAATATAGGCGTTTGCCTTACAAATCATTATACGAGCCAATGTCGTAAAAACATCATACAATACGTCTTATGACGTTGTATGAAAATAAAAACCGTTATATGAATATGGTTATGAAAACCAAAACACGAACATAATATCAATAGTATGACCCTGTATTGCTAGTCAGGCAATACATCGTAATCCGGCGCGTGTAGCAGTATTTTGTTAATTTGGATTATTATAAGCCGCATGAAATTGTTACCTTAACAAAACAAACAACGGGTAGCTAACCCGATACTCAATTTGCCCATATAAATTAGCGTGTCATCATAAAGGTCACGCTATGGAAATCTACTCATACATAAATTCGATTACCAATCAATGTGGCACGACGGGGATCAACCGTCAAGGCGCGAACTGGGGTGATCGTTCCCAAATAGTACTATTATATGCACAAGCATCTACCAAATCCCGGTAGTTCACAATTCATGCTAATGGGACTTTTAGTGACATAACCTAACTTTAATAATCTATTTATTTTCATCTATCGGGTCCTTTAATCATTTATCGGGTCATACAATCGGGTCATACAATCATTCGGGTCCAAGTCAATAAACAAACAATCGGGACAAATGGTGTCCTATTTTATAAAAACTAACATGTTATCTCCCTCGCGGGTTTATAAAACATTTATAAAAACATTTAAAAGAGTGTGAGGCTATGAACTCACGTTGATGTGGGAAGGCGGGTTATCGGCAATTCGGACGTACGGTACGTGCTTAAATCACGGAAACCTAGACAAATAATACTCGTCTTAGACTCATGTCCAATGACTTAATAAAAATAACAATTATGTATACATATGATGATTATATATATATGATGATCAAGTGGATTTACATATTCTCATTTACTCATTTTAGTGTTTACGTATTGGTATCTTCTTACTAGTTTACTAGTTTTACCTATTTACGTGTTTTAAGTCCAATAAACTTATTATAAGTTCTTTAACTTGTATTAATCCATTTTATACTTATATTATCAGTATTTAAACTTTACAAGTTGGGCCCAAATGGGTTAAGCCCAATAAGTTCTTTTTATAAGAGTTTAACTTATTTAGTCCAATTATTAGTCCAATATGTTTACTTAGCTCGTTAATGTCCGTATGTCCTATAGTTCGGGTTTTATCGGTTTTTACTTGTTATATATGTTTATATATCAGTATATGAGTTTTATAAAGTTTACATTAGACGGGTCCAACCATCTAAGTTTTATTTAACAAAAACGTTAATTTTACGGTAATAGCCGAAAAAGTCGTAAAAATCATGTTTATAGTTTTATAACTTATAAAACTTAACAAGTTACCAATTTTATAAAATGTACACTTATTTACCCTTGTACATATTTATATAAATGAATTATATAAGTTAGTGGGTTTTAATTATATTTTATACTATTTTCGTTTGAGTGCTTATATAATACTATTATACTTTAATTTCAAAAAACTGATTTTTATCTTCATGTTTACCAAAACTGCCATATCTAGAGTTTTATATGGAGATAGAAGCTCAAATTTTTATGACATAAACTACATGATATGTGCTCCATTTAACTCTTTATAGCTACTATTGAATCATCCTCTAAGTATTTTCTAAAAATCGTCCAAAACAGTGAACTCAGATTTGTAGTTTAAACTTGTTTTGATCATATCTCACTCATTACAATGATTCCATTGCATGGCCAACTCTCACATGTGTACAAGACCCATAGCTTACTGTAAATTGATTCTACTTCATCATTTTATCAGTTTACCATATGATTTTGTACTGTTTTATACAGCCATCTAAATTAAGCAAGATTTTAACCTTGTTTCTTATAGTTTTTCATCTTTTTAAGCATGTTTATCAACACCAAATCCACACAATATTTTTATCATCATATAATCATCATATACTTATACAATATGAAATAAAATACATGATTACATAATAAAAATAACAAGAGGATGAGGAGGACAATCTTTATACCACCATGATGATGTAGGTTGATCAAAACATGGATTTTTGATGGAGAAACTTGTGGATAACCCAGACCATCTTCAAGACCACCAATATTCATAAACTCCTTGTGGAAAATCATCCCCAAGACTCCATGTAAACTCCTTCTTGGATGTTATAACTTGCACCAATCAATAGGGCTTCAAAAGGGCTTCAACATGTGTATGAATAACATGAGATTTTGTGGTTAATTTTGATCAAATGAGGGTGTTCTTGGTGAGGATGGGACGGCATAAATGGAGTTGAGAGAGAGAGGAGAGTGTTTTGCATGGATGAAAATGAGAAGAGTGGTTTGGTTGCTAGTTTTGGTAAGTTGGTAGCTTACTTTGTAAGCTTATGCTTACAAGTGTAAGTAGTAAGCTACCACTTTGACACATCAAGGTGTGTTGGTAGCTTAGTTAGGCCGGTTTGAGTGGGGGTGGGAAAAGTGTCCCACTTGTCTCATCCCCATTTATTTACGGGTACTCCTCGATTCTAGTTTCCTCGATTTGCGTGCCCTCGGGTCGTTTTACGAAAAACGTTTTTATAAATTATGAATCAACGGCACAAAACGAATTTAATAAAAACTGTCTCATCAAAAACGGAGTTCGAAAACGTAAATACGTAATCCTAGGGTTTCCGGTTTAGTCGTAAAGGAAGTTAAAATAAAATCGTAAGTCCTAATCTCTTCTCGTAAATTTGTGAGTTTATGAACCAACACAAATTTAAAACTCCAAAATAATATTCACGGATAAATTTATTTTCTGAAATGTCGGACTGTCACCAAGGACGGTGTATGTAAACGTAAGCACGTAACGCTGAATCCTCCGGTTTAGACGTAGTCGACGCTACTTCAAGACGTAAGTTCAAATTACTTCCCAAAAATAAGTGAGTTCATATTATAACATTAAAATAATGTTTTCAAATAAATATTGAGAGTAAAATATCAACCATAAATTGACGGATTGTCACAGCATTTACCCCTAAACAGGATCTTTGTCCTCAAAGATCATCTTACTACTCGCTTCTTATAGAGTTAAAGTCATGTGGGTATTTCCTCCACATTCGGTCTTTTCTCACAAGTGTAATTCATTACAATACGCGAGTTTCATTAAACATAACTACGGGAATAAGATCAGGCTTAATGTTGACTTACTTTCTCTATCCATGATGTTCACGGGTTTTTGATGAATGCAACTTTTCGCCGATCTAAGCTTTATTAAGAAGAATTCAGAATTTTCACTTGATATATATTTATCAAGTTCGATTTACGAAACATCATTCACGCAGTCCGTGAAGTCCTAGGGTAGATCCAGCTTATATGCCTTTCAAACAAAATTTTACATCATCTCAATGGTCCCATACAACGGGGACTTATATCCCATGATCTTTCAGATCATTAATTCATTTTTCCAAGGTTAAAATTTTTGGCATAACTTCGCTACCCATCTGACACTTCAAGATCTACATTTCATATTCACATAACCTCTTGCCCACTACTGGCAGTCAATAATCAGATCCTAATTTCAACAATCATTTCAGGTTTCGCGGGTCGGGTATTTTGTAAGGTTAGGTTCGCCATCATAGGAAACCTTAAACCTAAAAGACATGTCCAACTCACAATGGGTGTATGTCGGGTGTCTTTATCTCAACTCCTGCTTACAGATGCTCTAATAATTGGATCATGACAAGATTCGATCTCGATCCTAATACGATAATTATCAATGATAATCTCTCTAAAGGAAAATGATTATACGGTTTATTACTAAAGGTCATTCATTCAAACATAAAACAGCACCTATATTACTTTGTATCGTTACTTTACCTCGTCCCTTCGATTGGGGTGGTACATAGTACTCTTATCAAGGTTCGTTCTCAATGATTTCTGAGCAAATCTCTAGAAATTCGATGCGAAGCGAGGATCTTGATAAAGATGTTCGATACAGGCACACTATGTTTACATAACTCTTTTGCATTTATCATTAACGGGAATGATATTAGCAGATTTGGTCAGCCTGTCGATAATGACCCAAATCGAATCAAATTCAGATGATGACCTTTGCAATAGCTAGACGTTTACTAATGTATGAGGCGATGTCTGCCTTCATGATTTGTCATTAGTACACTTCTTCTGATAATGATACATTAAATCAGAAATAACAGGAATAGAATACTTATACTTACAAGATGACTACATCTCAAAATCTCTATATTTAGACAATCACAAGTGGTCTTTTATCCATTTAACGTCATTGGCTTCTCCATTCTAAGGGTTCACATTAGACGCGAATTCCTTTTATTATCTATATTATCCTTTTTACAAGCATCGGCTATATTTTAAATTGTTCGGCAATTCATTTTGCACATTCATTATTAAGAAGTACATCGTAATTGATTCTTTATCCTTTCCTGATGATATAATTATCATGTCCGTATTTATTCAAAATTTCTTTCTTTATATTTTCTAAGTTCTAGTCTCGTCTCCACTATTATTTTTATCCGTTTTACTCAATCCGACGTCTAAAGCGTCGATAATTATTACAACTAATTAAATATTAAATATTTAAATTTTTTTTTTGAAACATAACGTAGAAATTTTAATTTTTTTTAGTTCGACCAATTATAAAAATGTTCAAAGTAAATATGAATTTAATTAACACGATTTTTGCTGATTTATCGAAAATAATTAATAAGATTCGTAAATGTTTGAAAAATCTTTGGTTATACTTTGGTCAAAATTTTCTTAGTTGAAAAGAAAAAAGTGTCGTTTCAAATTTCAAGTCATGGTTTAAATGTTTTTCCTCAATCCTTCTTAGGTTGTCTTAAGGTATGCAAAAATATTTACCCCTAAACAGGAGTTTAGTTAAATGATTTGTGTATAAGAAAATAATCCCTTAAAAATTTCTTTGATAAAATATCTGTCAAAATATATTAGCACTTTCTTTTTAGTATAACTCAAAGTCTTAAATGACTTCTAAATTTTTGAAGAGTCAATTTATATTCCATTATCTATTAATCACACGGTTAAATCATGTAAAGTATTAAGTCTTAAGTCTTATGTTAAATATTCAGGGTACAATTTTTAATTGTTCGGCCAATTCAGGGCAATCTATAATTAATTATTAACTTCATTCTTATTCTTGTAAACAAACAAATGGTCTTTAATAATCACGAGCATGAATTTATCAAATTACAGTCTACACACGAGATTCACCAAATTTATGAATGCTACATGTGTATTAGTCAATCCAAACGTCACCATGTGAAACTCATAATGTTCATTACAAGTACAGGATGTAGTGATTGGAATACATAATCCTTTTTCGCAGATGCGAAGTTGATGATAACTATGCCATGGATCAAAAACCTTGTAAATGATCGAACAAATCTTCCATTTCGAGTTATGGATATCGTTTTCGATTGTCAATTTACTCAGTTCACAGTAATCTATAAATATAAGGAATGATAACACCATAGCTCTTCATGATGACGAGCTCGGTAGAATAAAATCTTTCTCCGACAACTCTCTCAGTTGTACGGTAATTCCTTAAATTCAGATGGTGCTAACGTACAGTGCACAAGTCGCAAGTGCAGTACCGGAAATATAATCAATACAAATTTCAACTTGTTTTAATGGCAAAAGTCTAGGCAATTCACCAGCAAATATCTCCTAAAGTTTTAGCTAACGGAAACATCTTTTAATAAACTCATATTAGGTTCTTCTAGATTACAATATCTATGACTAATTCACAACCATTCACGTTATAATTTCAAGTCTAATGCAGGATATGGTCATCCACCAAGAATTATTTGGATCACTTTTGATAATCAACATCTTATCATTTAGGGGAATTCTACTCGAGTTCCCATCAATTAAGACAATGTCGTCATGTCATAATCAATCAATCCATTCTACTGGCACTATTAACTTTTCAGTTTTATTACCGTCGATAAGATGTGAACTTCTCAAAATACTAATATAAACTCGTAATCCTTCACAAATTCAGGGATATTAGGATACACAACCACTATTAAAAGAGTAAGGTCAACGCATAATCTATGCGAGAGAATTTCAAATCAGACACAGACAAAAACATTTAACGAATATGAATATATCCCATGTTTTCATAATTTGAGTACGCATTCGAAAGCTCCTCTGATCATTACCCAGGTCATTCAAATGAAATCAAATCAGAAGAAATGATAGGAACGTCAATACATCCAGTCGGGTATCAACACTCGGTAATCAGATACTTTTCCTAAGAATCTCACTACGGGAGAATTGGACAAAAAAGAATTGTCAATTATCAAATAAGACAATTTCCACAGATGAGTAAATTCGACTCAAAAGAATAGATTCTACAGGCACATATGTAGGTGTCCCTAACATTATGTCCTTATTTTTCACTTCTTGCAGATCTCATAAAATTTTATCTTTCACATCTTCAAAGAAAATTTAGTGTTTATTAATCAGTTTTATGGTGACTACTAATCAGCCTTGCATGGTCCATTCCAAATTGTATGTAGGCGCGCAACTATATACAATTTCAAGATTAACGATGCAATACTCAGTTCGTCAAAATTTTATCATCATGTTTATAATAAAAACATTTTCATGCTCAATTCTTAAATAAGAATCAAGAATAAATTTACAAAGATTTTCTTTGTTACGGAAATAATTAAGTTTCCAAAGCGTCTCATGAACAACTTCATTTTGATATCAATCACTTATAAATCTCACTTTGAATAATCCTATTGTGTTGAAAATTAAATTTTCTCAAAGGATACCGTTTTAACTTTATAAAAACAATGTGTGATCTGCAAAAGAGTGATGAAAGCTTGTTCACCAAGAACTAACTACAATATGATAGGAAATGAGCTTTAGCCAAATAATCATGAGGTTCATGATCTCGATGGCACTCAAAAAGAATAATCCACAACGTAACTCAAATCGAGATGAGTACTTGTTCGATGGTTGCATCACTAATGCGAACATTAGGATGAAGCACTAAAAGATAGATAACATCGATACATGTAGAATTTAGCAATCAAAGGTAGTCTTTTCATTAATCACAAACAAATCAAAATTGTACCGTAACACATTACGTGTCACTATGTCATACAATTCCAAGAACTCATCCTACCAACTGATGTCTCAGTTAAGTTAGGGATTTTTAAAAAATACCACAATGAATACTAATCTAAAAGAGTCATTAGGTGTCCCACCTGTCTCGGAAGATCCATCAGTCCCAATTCAGAAGACGATTTCTTCAATTTATTTTTGGACACTGGGCATCCTCGTCAGTGGACAATGGCCTAGGAACAACCATTAACACAAACTAACAATCAATTAAAACCTTATAATTCAATCACAAGACTTAACGACTTCCTCTTTAACAATTTCATATTCCATCTGGGTTAAATTTTACTTTATTCAAGTTTCAATCAACTTATACTCAATTCGATATCCTACCTCATATTCCAATACTTTCAATCTTATTCTTAGATCTTAAAAGGGCAATAAAAGCTCGAGATGATCAACACTTAATTCCAATCCTATAACTCTTACAACAATAATTATCAAATGAGTCACTATCATGAGATGACTCACACATTCAATTATACTTCTTGGAAATGTATTAGTGGCATGAGGCTTTTGGGTAATGGTTCCAATGACAGCCTCAAGTGCAACATTCACCCTTTCTATTTCAATTTAAGAATTGGATGACAACGAATCATATGACATCTTTCTAGGTGGTAATGTTTTGTCAAATTCCACTCTATAAGGAATGATCGTCATGACATCGATATCAGATTTAATCTCGCCAATTCTTCTTCAATATCACAATCAACTAATATCTACTTTTCTACGAATATCAACCATTTTGTTGGGATCATAAATATCCACAACTTGGTTTAGATCTAGGATAGCTAGAATTCCTACGAGAATAGCTTCGATTGATTTACTAGGGGATTTAGGGTTTCTTGTGACAATCTACATCGTATAAATACCTCGTATAAATATAAAAATAATCATCAACAATCATGTAATAAAATTACATCATATATATATATATATATAATCCAAGTTATATATATATATTAAAATAACACTTCTCAGTCTGGCCTTGTCGGTAACTCGGGAATTCTTCGGCACCGTTATAGTCAAAAGATTTTTAGACATTTTGTGAAAAATGTTTATAGTTAAAAGATTTTGAAATGTTTTATTCAAAACCTTAGTTTTAAAAATCTTTCGTTCTCTATAACGAGAGCTCTGGTACCAAACTGTAACACCCCCAAATTTGTACAACTCAATACAGCGGAAGACTAGTTGGTGTTACGGGATAACACATTACTCACATCATAGACAACGCATAAATATCGCGTCGTTTATTAATAAAGCATTTCTATTCATAAATATCAAATTTACATAGGTCCCAAGTCATTGTATTTTTGGAAACCATAAATCACGGATCGATTAAGCTTACTAGGATAATCAACGTTCATATGATAAGCATAGCGGAATTAGAACATTGATTATGAACAAGGTGTTTCTTTTCCAACGATTACTTGTATTAAACTTCAAACGATTACAAGTAACAAAGCCTAGACGTGTTTATAAGAACACACACGTCTAGAACACACGACACACGCTTTATGACTACATTGTGAATTATGAGATAAATAAAACCTACGGTCATTGTATTCTATATATACTAGAATACAAGACTTTTCTTACAAGAAAACTTTAATTACATTAGAAGTCCCTCCATCTTTTGCTAATAAGTCCTCCTTGTTGTATGAAAGGGCTCCATATTCTTGTAAAGCTTGATATTTGCATATAAGTCCTTCTTGTTTCATTATACTTGTTTTGTCTCATCAAATTAATTCCCAACAATCTTCCCCTATTTGATGATGACAAAACCAATCTTCAAATCTTGATCTTTCACGAATGAAACAAGCTTCCCCTCAAAGTAAGATTTCTTGTAAAACATATCACCACATAAAAATAAGTTGTATACCTTGATATTTGAATCTTCTTCCCCTTTTTGTCTCATTCAATAGGGGTCTTCTAAAGATAAACAACTAATAAACGCTTCCCCTTAAGTGGTGCATGTAAATGAATCACGAACCATGTAGACTCTAATTGTAGATTACGAATGAAGAAAAACGAATATAACCTATTTGTTGAAGAAGTGGAATCTCCCAAGCTTGTACCTTATATCTTGCACTATCCATGTGACGTCGAACTTATATGATGAGAGTAAATATAAGCAGACCTCGATCTCTTGTCAAAATCCTCATCCTTTGTGAGACACTGAGCACGATAATGTAACTCCTTCAAGTGATAGCAAGGTATCTAGTTGCTAGATTTGACAAGTCTTCGTCACCAAACATATAAACGAACAAGCAAGTTATCTCAAAAGAAAGAGGCAGGAATCTTTTGAGATATGATAAAATATAAACCTGCGAAAAACAACTCCAACACCAAAGAAGCAATAATCAATCGTCTTCATCGAAACCTCCAATTTGCAATGAAAATCATCTAAGTACAATATCATCCTCTTCTTTTATGCAACTGCTGCCTCTGTCGGCGTTCTGCTTCTAATCCAAGTCGGTATATAACCGCAAGGTTAGCCTTGTCACATAATCAAATAAAACGTCATTACACCAAACACAATCTTCAAAAACAAGCCATAAAATTTTAAACAGTCAGTTCAGTCCGATATCCTTTGTCGTCCAATATATCATCAGTATGTTTTGTCCGAAATCGGACAATACGTGTCAGCGTTTGAAAACCATATATCGGACAACACGCTGTCAGCGTCTAAAAATAACGTGTCAGCGTCGTCTCTGTCAGCGTGTGTTTTATTCTTGTCAGCGGCTCGACTCAGCCACTGACACCATCTGTGGCTAAAAACATAACCTCACTGTATACCACTTTCTTTTTTAACCTTCGTCTACTTCTTTCTTATAACATATGTGATGTTTATTCCAAACACCTACATGTCACGTTCACCATATTCACCACATAAATTCACATCCGTGATTTACTTTATCTTGACATGCTTTTTCCACTTTTCTTGACTACTACTATACCAACTCACGTGATCTTATTGTGCACAAAACAAGACTTTCACTCTCGTTTGCACAATATTGATATACATCATGGGATATGTCGCTTTCTGTTTAGACCATCAATGTAAATCACGACTAAATATATACAAAGCATATAAGACCAAAAAGCTTATATACAAAGTATATATAACTTTCAATACTGATGTGTCCCAATCACTTAACTTCTTCCTTTTCTTTTGTCAATTGTCTCAAAAGTAAGCATCACTTTCAAAACTCTTTTTCCAAATCAATGAACAAAACTCATTATATAGATCAGACCTGTTAGGATAATAAGACGTGGTCTCCTTGTTCCATCACAGCAGCTTTACTATAACATCAGAAACGCATGTCCCTTTTATTTGTAATCCCACGTGAAAACATATACTTTTAAACCATCAGTGGACCACAACTTAAACACTCGTCCATATTACCATATCTTAAAGATACATCACGTGGTTTTGATGAAACAAAAGTTTGAATCACAGAATGTCTCTTTCACTATTGTATATCACATGTACGAGTAAGTAGCATATAGACAATAAAGTTTACCTCATGAGCTTGCTACTTATGTAAGTCACGTCACAATCATCCACTTTTGATTGGTTGAACAAACATCTTCATATTTGCACATTGAAAACTCACGTCTTGTAAATATAATACCATCATAACCTTCAACCAGTCATAATACATATAACATTGGGACCACATCGACTTTCAACACACATCCAATAAGCGTATATGTCTCTATCTCCTTTTTCACTGTATTAACAATATCACATGCGCCAATTCTTTCTTGTTTAAATAGGACATACCTTATTCTTTGTTGCGTTCACACTGAAACAATTCTTGTACAGACATTGTCAATCAAAGCGTCTACCATTTTTTTTTCTCATCACACGTCACTATCTCTGCTTCTTAAACAATCAGGGAATCATAATGCATTAAACGAACCAGCAGCAATCACAAGTTAGGGTTTGCATCCAACATTCTAAAACAACAAACGAACCCTTGATTGTTCGCTGCTACATCATTACAAACCCACAATCACCAACTGTTCGCTGCCAGATCTTGGAAAACACACGTAGAAACATACCTAGGGTTTATAATCGAAACTCTAATAATCATTCTTGCTACAACAGTATATATATCATCACGAACACACAGTAAAACCATTTTTCTGTTTTAAAGTCGATCTAGGGTTTAGGGGAAGAAACCCTAAATCTTTTTTTTCTTTTAATAAGAACAAAAACATAATATTTATACCTTCCTCTGTAGCCCACTTCGACTATGTATATCTCCTTCATAAGATCTCAGATCAAAGATCCCTCCGGTGAGATTCAAGACATACATGCCAAGAACCTACAGTTCGAATTTCACGTCGATCCAACGGTTAACGAAAGAGTTATGACTGTTTGAACATGGCTGCACAGTGAGATCCGAACTTAAAAACAAAGACGAATTTTTAAGCTTCGATCTTCATTCTTCGACTCGAACACCTTGTTGGTCCTAGCATTGAGAGCCATGAGTCTCTGATACCAATTATGGAAACCATAAATCACGGATCGATTAAGCTTACTAGGATAATCAACGTTCATATGATAAGCATAGCGGAATTAGAACATTGATTGTGAACAAGGTGTTTCTTTTCCAACGATTACTTGTATTAAACTTCAAACGATTACAAGTAACAAAGCCTAGACGTGTTTATAAGAACACACACGTCTAGAACACACGACACACGCTTTATGACTACATTGTGAATTATGAGATAAATAAAACCTACGGTTATTGTATTCTATATATACTAGAATACAAAACTTTTCTTACAAGAAAACTTTAATTACATTAGAAGTCCCTCCATCTTTTGCTAATAAGTCCTCCTTGTTGTATGAAAGGGCTCCATATTCTTGTAAAGCTTGATATTTGCATATAAGTCCTTCTTGTTTCATTATACTTGTTTTGTCTCATCAAATTAATTCCCAACAATAATCAATAATAAAGTAGTATTCCTGAGAATGACCTTCAAGTACCTGAGTTAAAACATGTTAAAAGAAAAGGTCAGCGATAACGCCGAGTGAATTCATAGAGTTTAATAAAATTCATCAATATAATATCAGTATAAGATTATTACTGAAAATCATTTTGTATAAATCATTTTAATAGGCCATAAAATAGCCAAAGTCATTTTATACAATTCTTCATCAAAATCATAATATAGGCGTTTGCCTTACAAATCATTATACGAGCCAATGTCGTAAAAACATCATACAATACGTCTTATGACGTTGTATGAAAATAAAAACCGTTATATGAATATGGTTATGAAAACCAAAACAAGAACATAATATCAATAGTATGACCCTGTATTGCTAGTCAGGCAATACATCGTAATCCGGCGCGTGTAGCAGTATTTTGTTAATTTGGATTATTATAAGCCGCATGACATTGTTACCTTAATAAAACAAACAACGGGTAGCTAACCCGATACTCAATTTGCCCATCTAAATAAGCGTGTCGTCACAAAGGTCACGCTATGGAAATCTTCTCATACATAAATTCGCTTACCAATCAATGTGGCACGACGGGGATCAACCGTCAAGGCGTGAACTGGGATGATCGTCCCCAAATAGTACTAGTATATGAACAAGCGTCTACCAAATCCCGGTAGTTCACAATTCATGCTAATGGGACTTTTAGTGACAAAACCTAACTTTAATAATCCATTTATTTTCATCTATCGGGTCCTTTAATCATTTATCAGGTCATACAATCGGGTCATACAATCATTCGGGTCCAAGTCAATAAACAAACAATCGGGACAAATGGTGTCCTATTTTATAAAAACTAACATGTTATCTCCCTCGCGGGTTTATAAAACATTTATAAAAACATTTAAAAGAGTGCGAGGCTATGAACTCACGTTGATGTGGGAAGGCGGGTTATCGGCAATTCGGGCGTACGGTACGTGCTTCAATCACGGAAACCTAGACAAATAATACTCGTCTTAGACTCATGTCCAATGACTTTATAAAAATAACAATTATGTATACATATGATGATTATATATATATGATGATCAAGTGGGTTTACATATTCTCATTTACTCATTTTAGTGTTTACGTATTGGTATCTTCTTACTAGTTTACTAGTTTTACCTATTTACGTGTTTTAAGTCCAATAAACTTATTATAAGTTCTTTAACTTTTATTAATACATTTTATACTTATATTATCAGTATTTAAACTTTACAAGTTGGGCCCAAATGGGTTAAGCCCAATAAGTTCTTTTTATAAGAGTTTAACTTATTTAGTCCAATTATTAGTCCAATATGCTTACTTAGCTCGTTAATGTCCGTATGTCCTATTATTCGGGTTTTATCGGTTTTTACTTGTTATATATGTTTATATATCAGTATATGAGTTTTATAAAGTTTACATTAGACGGGTCCAACCATCTAAGTTTTATTTAACAAAAACGTTAATTTTACGATAATAGCCGAAAAAGTCGTAAAAATCATGTTTATAGTTTTATAACTTATAAAACTTAACAAGTTACCATTTTTATAAAATGTCCACTTATTTAACCTTGTAAATATATATATATAAATGTATTATATAAGTTAGTGGGTTTTAGTTTACATTTTATACTATTTTCATTTGAGTGCTTATATAATACTATTATACTTTAATTTCAAAAATCTGATTTTTATCTTCATATTTACCAAAACTGCCATATCTAGAGTTCTATATGGAGATAGAAGCTCAAATTTTTATGATATAAATTACATGATGTGTGCTCCATTTAACTCTCGTATAGCTACTGTTGAATCATCCTCTAAGTATTTTCTAAAAATCGTCCAAAACAGTGAACTCAGATTTGTAGTTTAAACTTGTTTTGATCATATCTCACTCATTACAATGATTCCATTGCATGGCCAACTCTCACATGTGTACAATACCCATAGCTTACTGTAAATTGATTCTACTTCATCATTTTATCAGTTTACCATATGATTCTTTACTGTTTTATACAGCCATCTAAATTAAGCAAGATTTTAACCTTGTTTCTTATAGTTTTTCATCTTTTTAAGCATGTTTATCAACATCAAATCCCCACACAATATTTTTATCATCATATAATCATCATATACATATACAATAGGAAATAAAATACATGATTACATAATAAAAATAACAAGAGGATGAGGAGGACAATCTTTATACCACCATGATGATGTAGGTTGATCAAAACATGGATTTTTGATGGAGAAACTTGTGGATAACCAAGACCATCTTCAAGACCACCAATCTTTATAAACTCCTTGTGGAAAATCAGCCCCAAGACTCCATGGAAACTCCTCCTTAGATGTTATAACTTGCACCAATCAATAGGGCTTCAACATGTGTATGAATAACATGAGATTTTGTGGTTAATTTTGATCAAATGAGGGTGTTCTTGGTGAGTATGGGACGGCATAAATGGAGTTGAGAGAGAGAGGAGAGTGTTTTGCATGGATGAAAATGAGAAGAGTGGTTTGGTTGCTAGTTTTGGTAAGTTGGTAGCTTACTTTGTAAGCTTATGCTTACAAGTGTAAGTAGTAAGCTACCACTTTGACACATCAAGGTGTGTTGGTAGCTTAGTTAGGCCGGTTTGAGTGAGGGTGGGACAAGTGTCCCACTTGTCTTATCCCCATTTATTTACGGGTACTCCTCGATTCTAGTTTCCTCGATTTGCGTTCCCTCGGGTCGTTTTACGAAAAACGTTTTTATAAATTATGAATCAACGACACAAAACGAATTTAATAAAAATTGTCTCATCAAAAACGGAGTTCGAAAATGTAAATACGTAATCCTAGGGTTTCTGGTTTAGTCGTAAAGGACGTTAAAATAAAATCGTAAGTCCTAATCTCTTCTCGTAAATTTGTGAGTTTATGAACCAACACAAATTTAAAACTCCAAAATAATATTCACGGATAAATTTATTTTCTGAAATGTCGGACTGTCACCAAGGAAGGTGTATGTAAACGTAAGCACGTAACGTTGAATCCTCCGGTTTAGACGTAGTCGACGCTACTTCAAGATGTAAGTTCAAATTACTTCCCAAAAATAAGTGAGTTCTTATTATAACATTAAAATAATGTTTTCAAATAAATATTGAGAGTAAAATATCAACCATAAATTGACGGATTGTCACAGAGATGGTTCCTATCCTCATTTCTTCATCAACTTCCCCACCTCTTGCACCATGCAAGACATCATCCACCCATGGTACTAACCACTCCATTGGTTCTACCTCCTCTTCATTCAACTCAAGAATGAATGAGCTCTCTTCACCCTTCACTAAGAAAATTTTAAGTGTGACAATCCGTCAATTTATGGTTGATATTTTATTCCCAATATTTATTTGAAAATATTATTTTAATGTTATATTATGAACTCGCTTATTTTTGGGAAGTAATTTGGATTTACGTCTTGAAGTAGCATCGACTACGTCTAAACCGGAGGATTCAACGTTACGTGCTTACGTTTACATACACCGTCTTTGGTGACAGTCCGACATTTCAGAAAATAAATTTATCAGTGAATATTATTTTGGAGTTTTAAATTTGTGTTGGTTCATAAACTCACAAATTTACGAGAAGAGATTAGGACTTACGATTTTATTTTTACGTTCTTTACGACTAAACCGGAAACCTTAGGATTACGTATTTACGTTTTCGAACTCCGTTTTTTATGAAACAATTTTTATTAGATTCGTTTTGTGCCGTTGATTCTTAATTTATAAAAACTTTTTTCGTAAAACGACCCGAGGGCACGCAAATCGAGGAAACTAGAATCGAGGAATACCCGTAAATTAGCGGGATGGGACAAAATAAATTATCCCACCCCACTATACACATGGGACGGCCACACAACACCACCATATCACAAGATGTGGCAAGATGTAGCTTATTATTTACACTTGTCTTCCTAAGCTTACAATGTAAGCTACATACACATCAAAACAAGCTACCAAAAACCACTTACTCTCATTTCACACATGCAATACCACACACATTTCTCTCATCCTCTCCCTATGTGTCGTCCCAACCTACACCATAAACACCACTTCTGATCAAAATTTACCATGAAATCTTATGTTATATACACATAAGTTGAAGCCCTTTTGAAACCCTATTGATTGGTGGTGATTATAACATCCAAGGAGGAGTTTCCATGGATTCTTGGGGCTGATTTTCCTCAAGGTGTTCATGAATAATGGTGGTCTTGAAGATGGTCTTGGTTATTCACAAGTTTCTCCATCAAAATCCATGTCCAAATCACAACCTACATCAACTTAGTGGTATAAAGATTGTCCTCCTCATCCTCTTGTTATTTTTGATTATGTAATCTTGTATTTCTTTTACTTGTGTATATGTATATGATGATGAATGATGATTAAAAATATTGTGTGGGGATTTGGTGTTGATAAACATGCTTAAAAAGATGAAAAACTATAAGAAACAAGGCTAAAATCTTGTTTAAATTGTTGGCTGTATAAAACAGTAAAGAATCATATGATGAACTGATAAAAATGGCATAGATTAATGGATATACAGTAAGTATAAGATGTCATACACATGTGAGAGTTGGCCATGCAATGGAGTCATTATAATGAGTGAGATATGATCAAAACAAGTTTAGAGTACAAATCTGAGTTCACTGTTTTGGACGATTTTTAGAAAATACTTAGAGGCTGATTCAACAGTAGCTATAAAGAGTTAAATGGAGCACATATCATGTAGTTTATGTTATAAAAATTTGAGCTTCTATATCCATATGGAACTCTAGATATGGCAGTTTTGGTGAACATGAAAATAAAAATCAGATTTTGGAAATTAAAGTATAATAGTATTATATAAGCACTCAAATAAAAATAGTATAAAATGTGAATTAAAACCCACTAACTTATATGATAAATTTATATAAATATGTATAAGGATAAATAAATGGACATTTTATAAAAATGGTAGTTTGATAAGTTTTATAAGTTATAAAACTATAAACATGATTTTTACGACCGGCTATTACCGTAAAATTAACGTTTTTGTTAAATAAAACTTGGACGGTTGGACCCGTCTAATGTAAACTTTTATAAATTCATATACTGATATACAAAACATATATAACAAGTAAAAACCGATAAAACCCGAACTATAAAACATACGGACATTAACGAGTTAAGTTAACATTATTGGACTAATAATACGACAAAATAGGCTAAAACACTTATAAACTTATTTATTGGGCTTAACCCATTTGGGCCCAACATGTTAAATGTAAATACTGATAATACAAGTATAAAATGGAGTAATACAAGTTAAAGAACTTACAATAAGTTTATTGGACCTAAAACACGTAAATAGGTAAAACTAGTAAACTAGTAAGAAGATTACCAATACGTAAACACTAAAATGAGTAAAAGAGAATATGTAAACCCACTTGATCATCATATATATATATATAATCATCATATGTATACATAATTGTTATTTTGATAAAGTCATTGGACTAAAGTATAAGATGAGTATTATTTGTCTAGGTTTCCGTGATTGAAGCAAGCGCCGTACGTCCGAATTGCCGATAACCCGCCTTCCCACATCAACGGGAGTTCATAGCCTCGCACTCTTTTAAATATTTTTATGAAATGTTTTATAAACCCGCGAGGGAGATAACATGTTAGTTTTTATAAAATAGGACACCATTTTCCCGATTGTTTGTTTATTGATTTGGACCCGGATGATTGTATGACCCTATGAATGATTAAAGGACCCGATAGATGAAATAAAATGGATTATTAAAGTTAGGTTATGTCACTAAAAGTCCCATTAGCATGAATTGTGAACTACCGGGATTTGGTAGACGCTTATGCATATAATAGTACTATTTGGGGACGATCACCCAAGTTCGTGCCTTAACGGTTAATCCCCGTCGTGCCACATTGATTGGTAAGCAAATTTATGTATGAGAAGATTTCCATAGCGTGACCTTTGTGACGACACGCTACTTTAGATGGGCAAATTGAGTATCGGGTTAGCTACCCGTTGTTTGGTTTAGTAAGGTAACAATGTCATGCGGCTTATAATAATCCAATTAACGAAATACTACTATACGCACCGAATTACGATGTATTGCCTGACTAGCAATACGGGGTCATACTATTGATATTATGTTCGTGTTTTGGTTTTATATAACCATATTTTTATAACGGTTTTTATTTAATCTATACAACGTTATAAAACGTATTGTATGATGTTTTTACGACAATGGTCCGTATAATGATTTCTAAGGCAAATGCCTATATTATGATTTTGATAAGGATTTGTATAAAATGATTTCGGCTATTTTACGGCCTATTACAATGATTTGTACAAAATGATTTTCGGTAATAATTTTATACCGATGTTATATTGATGGATTTTATTAAACTCTATGAATTCACTCGGCGTTATCGCTGACCTTTTCTTTTAACATGTTTTATCTCAGGTACTTGAAGGTAATTCTCGGGAAGACAACAAGAATTCATGGCCCGCACCTAAATACTTATTTCCATTCAAATGCTTTGTAAAACATGTATTAAATACAATGACTTGGGACCTATGTAAATTTGATATTTATGAATGGAAATGCTTTAAATAAACGACGTGATTTTTATGCGTTGTCTATGATGTGAGTAATGTGCTATCCCGTAACACCAACGAGTCTTCCGCTGTATTGAGTTGTGTAAATTTGGGGGTGTTACAGTTTGGTACCAGAGCTCTCGTTATAGAGAACGAAAGATTTTTTTTAAACAAAGGTTTTGAATAAAACATTTCAAAATCTTTTAACTATAAACATTTTTCTAAAAATGTCTAAAAATCTTTTGACTATAACGGTGCCGAAGAATTCCCGAGTTACCGACAAGGCCAGACTGAGAAGTGTTATTTTAATATATATATATATATATATATATATATATATATATATATATATATATATATATATATATATATATATATATATATATATATATATATATATAACTTGGATTATATATATATATATGATTTAATTTTATTACATAATTGTTTGATGATTATTTTGATATTTATACGAGGTATTTATACGACGTAGATTGTCACAAGGAACCCTAAATCCCCTAGTAAATTAATCAAAACTATTCTCGTAGGAATTCTAACTATCCTAGATCTAAACCAAGTTGTGGATATTTATGATCCCTACAAATGGTTGATATTCGTAGAAATGTAGATATTAGTTGATTGTGATACTGAAGAAGAATTGGCGAGATTAAATCTGATATCGATGTCATGACGATCTTTCCTTATAGAGTGGAGTTTGACAAAACATTACCACCTAGAAAGATGTCATATGATTCGTTGTCATCCAATTCTTAAATTGAAATCGAAAGGGTGAATGTTGGACTTGAGGCTGTCATTGGAACCATTACCCAAAAGCCTCATGTCACTAATACCTTTCCGAGAAGTCTAATTGAATGTATGAGTCATCTCATACTAGAGACTCATTTGATAATTATTGTTGTAAGAGTTATAGGATTGGAAATTAAGTGTTGATCATATCGAGCTTTTATTGCCCTATTAAGGTTTATAAATAAAGATTGAAAGTATTGGAGAATGAAGTAGGATATCGAATTGAGTATAAAATTGGTTGAAACTTGAATAAAGTAAAACTTAACCCGTATGGAATATGAGATTGTTAAGAGGAAGTCATTAAGTCCTATGATTGAACTATAAGGTTTTAAATGATTGTTAGATCGTGTTAAGTGTTGTTCCTAGGCGATTGTCCACTAACGAGGATGCCCAGTGTCCAATAAATAAATTGAAGAAATCTTCTTCTGAATTGGGACCGATGGATCTTCCGGGACAGGTGGGACACCTAATGACTATTGTAGATTAGTATTCATTGTGGTATCTTTTAAAAATAATCCCTAACTTAACTGAGACATCAGTTGGTAGGATAAGTTCTTGGAATTGTATGACATAGTGACACATAATGTGTTACGGTATAATTTTGACTTGTTTGTGATCAATGAAAAGGATACCATTGATTGCTAAATTCTACATGTATCGATGTTATCTATCTTTTATTGCTTCATCCTAATGATCGCATTAGTGATGCAACCATTGAACAAGTACTCATCTCGAATTGAGTTACGTTGTGGATTATTCTTTTTGAGTGCCATCGAGGTCATACACCTCATGATTAATTGGCTAAGCTCATTTCCTATTATATTGTGGTTAGTTCTTGGTAAACAACTTTTCATCACTCTTTTGTAGATCACACATTGTTTTTATAAGATAAAACAGTATCCTTTGAGAAAAATTAAATTTTCATCACTAAAAGGATTATTCAAAATGAGATTTATAAGTAATCGTTATCGAATGAAGTTGTTTATGAAACACCTTGGAAAACTTAATTGTTTTTATGATAAAGAAAACCTTTGTAAATTTATTCTTGATTCTTATTTAAGAATTAAGCATGAAAATGTTTTTATTATAAACATGATGATAAAATTTTGACGAACTGAGTATTGCATCGTTAGTCTTGAAATTGTATATAGTTGCGCGCCTACAGACAATTTGGAAGGGACCATGCAAGACTGATTAGTAGTCACCATGAAATTATTATAAACACTAAATTTTCTTTGAAGATTGTGAAGGATTAAAATTTTATGAGATCTGCAAAAAGTGCGAAATAGGGACATATTATTAGGGACACCTACATATGTGCCTGTAGCATCTATTCTTCTGAATCGAATTTACTCATCTGTGGAAATTGTCTTATTTGACAATTGACAATTCTTTCTTGACCAATTCCCCCGCAGTGAGATTCTTAGGAAAAGTATTTGATTACCGAGTGTTGATACCCGACTGGATGTATCGACGTTCCTATCATTTCTTTTGATTAAGATTTCATTTGAATGACCTGGGTAACGATCCGAGGAGCTTTCGAATGCGTACTCAAATTATGAAAACATGGGATATATTCATATTCATTAAATGTTTTCGTTTGTATCTGATTTGAAATTCTCTCGCATAGATTATCCGTTGACCTTACTCTTTTAATAATAGTTGTGTCTCCAGATATCCTTGAATTTGTGAAGGATTAAGAGTTATTATTAGTCTTTTGAGAAGATCACATCTTATCGACGGCAATGAAACTGGAAGGTTGATAGTGCCAGTAGAATGGATTGATTGATTATGACATGACGACATTGTCATAATTGATGGGAACTCGAGTAGAATTCCCCTAAATGATAAGATGTTGATTATCAAAAGTGATCTAAATAATTCTTGATGGATGATTTTATCCTGCATTTAGACTTGAAATTATACAGTGAATGGTTGTGAACTAGTTATAGATATTGTAATCTAGAAGAACCTAATATGAATTTATTAAAAGATGTTTTTGTTATCTGAAACTTTAGGAAGTATTTATTGATGAATTACCTAGACTTTTGCCATTAAGGCAGATTGAAATTTGGTATTGATTATATTCCCGATGTTGCACCTGTGGCTTGTGCACTTTACGTCAGCACCATCTGAATTAAAGGAATTACCGTACAACTGAGAGAGTTGTCGGAAAAAGATTTTATTCTACCGAGCTCGTCATCATTAAGAGCTATGGTGTTATCATTCCTTATATTTATAGATTACTGTGAACTAAGTAAATTGACAATCGAAAACGATATCCATAACTCGAAATGGAAGATTTGTTCGATCATTTACAAGGTTCTAGCGTATGTTTTAAAGATTTGATCCACGGCATGGTTATTTTCAACTTCGCGTCCGCAAAGGAGATTATGTATTCCAATCACTACATCCGGTACTTGTAATGAACATTATGAGTTTCACGTGATGTCGTTTGGATTGACTAATGTTGGGAATAAATTTAGGCCAGAACACTTGAACGCTGACAAGAACAACTCAAGCGTTGACAAGAGCAAAGTGAGCGCTGACAGCATAAGCGTTGACAAGATAAAGTCAAGCGTTGACAGATTGAAGACAAGCACTGATGGAAGATGTGAGCTACACGTATATTATATTCTAGATTACTTCTAGTAAGGATAGAAACGACAATGTATTTTCTATGTTTATCTTTACCTAGAATAGTTGATTCGTAGCTTATTGTACAAGACTTCTTGTTCTATAAAAGAAGATCTTTTAGGTTAATGTTTGATATATCAGTTTTCATAGTATTCGCAAGTTAAACCTTTCATTGTAATCAACACGATTATTCTAATACAAGTGAAAGTTTGTTTAACATCATTGTGTTTTAGATCAAGTGTTAATTCCGCATAACACTTTGTTACTTTATTCATAAGCAAAGGTTTCTCTACGTGTAGTACTTGATCTAATCTCGTATACACAAAGCTAATCGATCTAAGTTTGGGATCAACAAGTGGTATCAGAGCTTGTTGAGAAACTTTTGATCTTTAAGTAACGCAGAACCCTAAAACACCAAACCCTAAAAACCCTAAAATTCTCAAAACCCTAAAAACATCATGTCTGGCACAAATCAACCTCCTGCTTTGCTTCAAAACAACTTCTCAAACCCTAGTATCAAAATTCCCATGTTTGATGCCAGGAACTTTGAACTCTGGAAGTCCAATTTTGAGCAATACATAGCTATTCATGACTACACTCTTTGGGAAATTATCGAATATGGAAACACATTCGATAAAGCAGCAAAGATTACTGCTGCAATTGCCGCAAGGACAGCTGTTCCCAATTGTCCTGAAGCTGATAAAGTGGAAAAGCCTGATGATGGGAGAGCGGTAGCTGTTGAAGATATAGCCAAGAAGAGGGTGGACATGAAAATTTTGAACATCTTGAAACATGCCCTAGGTCATGAGAATCAGCATAAGTACAAACGTTTTGAGTCTGCAAAAGAGCTTTGGGAAGCTCTTGAAGTAGCACATGGTGGCAATGCTGACACAAAAGAAGAAAAGAAGAAGCAACTCTTGCATGAGTATGCTGTCTTTAAAGCTCAACCTAATGAAAATCTCAGCAGTGTGAGAAGTAGACTTCTTGACATCACAAGTCAACTTTCCTTCATGGGAAAACAGATTGATGACCCTGAATTGAATGCTACTTTCCTCAAAAGCCTTGGTGATGTATGGAAGATTGAGACAAGATCTATTCTTGTCAATAACACCCACAAGACTTCCAGGTTTGATGACATCTTCAACAAACTAAGACTGTTGGAGAATGAATGGCAATTGGAAAGTGATAACAAATCTTCAAGCAGCAACATGGCCTTCTTTTCACAAAGTGAAGGCCAATTTGATTCCATGAACTTCTATGGACATTCAGCAACTGGATCTCAAGGTGTCAGCGCTGGATGTCAATCTGTCAGCGCTGGATCATATCCTGTCAACGCTTTGTACTCAAGCGCTGACACACACAATCATGGCGCTGATAGAATTAAACCTGCTGGTTTTGATCTTGATACTGTGTGTGCATTCATTGCTTCTTTGCCTAGTGATTCAAGGATTACTTATGAAGATCTTGAGCAGATAAGTGATGAACAATTGGAAGAGATGGACATCAAGTGGACTATGGCTCTTGTAAGTTTAAGAGCAAACAGGTTCAATAAAAGGTTCAAGAAGAAGATGACCTTTAATGCTAAGGATGTTGCTGGCTTTGACAAGTCCAAGGTAGAGTGCTACAACTGTCATAGGATGGGGCACTTTATGAGGGAATGTAGATCTCCAAGGAGATCTGATGCTGGGAAGCCTTCTAGCCAAATGATTAAGAACCCAGATCCCAAGGCCATGGTTGCTGTTCAACAAATTGATGGTGTTGGAGAATGGGATTGGAGCTGGATGGCTAAGAATGAGGAAGAGGACAGAGCTTTGGTTGCTGAAGTTAAAGAAGAGCATGCTGAATATGCTCTCATGGCACACTCCTCCTCTTCATCAGACAATGAGGTATATGATGATGCTTTCTGTTCTAAGGGTTGTCGTTTAAATACTGAAAAATTAAAACAAGAGATAGTTAAATTATTAGATGAGGCAAGTACTGAAAGATGCAAAGTATCTAACTATCAAATTGCTCTAACCCAAACAGAAAAGACAGTATCTGAGTATAAGAAAATGGAGTTTGATTTAAAAGATCAAATAAACATCTTAAAACATGAGTTATTTCAGAGTAAAGATGTGCAAGATATAGTAAATAGGGTTAATCTTGATTTGATAGCTCAGTTAGAGGAGGCTAACAAAAACAAAGATAATGTGAGTCTTAAAATCCAGAGGTTTGATAAGGCCACACAAACCCTAGGAGAGTGTGTTAGTAAACAAAGAGACTCTAAGGATATGAGTGGGATTGGGATGAATAATTATACTGTTGTTCCACCACCAGCTGGGGATTTCTATGGTGTCCAATCAAAGGACTTATCTTGGACTGGCTTGCCAGAATGCCAAGAGGAGGAGTTCATTCCTCCACCTAGAGTGACTTCCCCAGTTGAGGAATATCAGCAAAAGCTGACTGACCTAGAAGAGTGGAAGAAAGCTAACCACACTTTGTTTGTTAAGGGAGGGTTATTGTGTGAAAGTCCAAATGAGCCCACACCAATCACAAAACCAATTGATGATCCTAAACCTATTAAGATCACACACCCTACCACTGGCAAACCTGTTGACCTTGGCCCACAAAATGTTAGAAAACCTAGTGTTAAATATGCAGAAATGTATAGAAATTCAAGGTCTCCAAAAAGCCAAGTTAGTAACCATGGAACAGGCTTCTTTGCTTCTAGACCTAAGACTATGTCTAGAAAAGCTTGTTACACATGTGGGAGCTTTTCACATTTGGCCTACAAATGTGTCAACGCTTCCAATGTCAACGCTGACAGGAACCATTTCAGCGCTGACAAAAGTCAACATAGGTCAAACACTGTCAGACCCAATACCTTTGTGAACAAAAGTTCACAAGTTGTTAGACCAGCCCCATTCTTTTCTAGAGGGTCTAACACACAAGGCCTAAGACCTTTTTAAAAGTCAAATACTTGGTCAAATAGGCAATGGGTTCCTGTAGCAAACCCTAGGTTCAACACTGATAAGAGCAATCGGGGCGCTGACAGGAGTAATTTCAGCGCTGACAGACACACTGCTAAACCTAGGTATTTGCAACCACAGGGAAATAGGTCTAAAGCTTCTACTAGCTTAACATGGAGACCAAAACAAGACCAGAACCCTAATAATACTGGTATTTCTATGACATGCGACAGGTTTCATTATATTTCTAAGGCATTGTCAACACCAATTGGGGTTAACTGGGAATTTCATTCAAACAGGGATGAAAATGGAGTTGTTATGAGAACCAAGTCTGTTCTTGTTGAACAACCAAATGAATCCAAGTCTTCCAAGGCTTGGATTCCCCAAGAAAACTAATGTGTTTTCTTTATGTGCAGGGCATTCAGAAGAAGATCAATGACTATGGATACTGGGATAGTGGATGCTCAAGGCACATGACTGGCAAGGAAGACTATCTGACCAATTTCTCTCCTATTCAAGATGGTGATAAGGTATACTTTGGAGGTGGCTACGGCACAATCACAGGAAAAGGAACCCTTGTCACCAACAATCTAAGGTTTGATAATGTCTTCTTGGTGAAAGACCTGGATTATAATTTGTTTAGTGTATCACAAGTGTGTGATAACAAAAATAAGGTTCTTTTCACAGATACTGAGTGCTTGGTGTTAAGCAAAGATTATAAGCTCCCTGAGGAGAAATACATAGATTTTAGAACACCAAGGCATAAAGACATATATAATGTGAATCTTAATGGGATTAAGGTAAATAATAAAATGTCATGTCTGTATGCTAAAGCCTCAGTAGATGAAAGTAATCTTTGGCACAGGAGACTAGGGCACATAAACTTTAAGAATATTAATAGACTTGTGAGGCTTGGTTTAGTTGATGGTTTACCTGAAAAGGCTTTCCACAATGACCACTCTTGTGTTGCATGCCTTAAGGGCAAGCAGCACAAGGTCTCATTCAGGTCTAAACAGGTGCACTCTAGTTCTAAACCCCTTCACTTATTGCATATGGACCTCTTTGGTCCAACTAATATAGAAAGTTTGAAGGGTAAATCATATTGTTTTGTCATTACTGATGATTACTCCAGGTTCACATGGACTTTCTTTTTAGCCAAGAAAAGTGAAACTGCCCTAAGTCTGATTAATTTCATTACCCAAATTGAAAAGAAAAATGGTAATGAGGTCAAGATTATTAGAAGTGACAATGGGGGTGAGTTTAGAAATCAGTTGTTAGATGATTTTTGTGCCAAGAAAGGGATTACTAGGCAGTTTAGTATAGCTAGAACCCCACAACAAAATGGGGTTGCTGAAAGGAAGAATAGGACCCTTATTGAAGCAGCCAGAACCATGTTGGCTGATGCCCACTTTCCAATAGCCTTTTGGGCTGAAGCTGTTAACACAGCTTGTTATGTTCAGAATAGGGCATTGGTCAACAAGATACATAATAAGACACCTTATGAATTACTTTGGGGAAGGAAGCCAAATATTGGTTTTCTGAAGCCTTTTGGATGTCATGTAGTTGTTCTAGAAACTAGTGAGGCCCTAGGTAAATTTGATTCAAAAGGTGATGAAGGCTACTTCATGGGTTATTCAGTGCAGAGTAAAGGATATAGGGTTTACATTAAAAAGGAAAAACGTATACTTGAAAAAGTACATGTTAGGTTTTTAGAAAGTAAACCTAGTGATCCTGAGAGTGGTCCAAATTGGTTATTTGACTTAGAACCTTTATCTAGAGCGTTAAATTATATGCCTGTTACTGATCCAGACATTGTGAAGGTAACTTCAAGTGTTTTGGAAAAGAGAATTGGTAATGTTTCAGGTATACAGGTTGCTAAGGAGGATGGACCACCAGCAGTTGAATCATCTCCCACACAAGAATTTGTTACACTTCCTATATGGACAGATGAGTATTATGCTGCTGCTACTGCTGCTACTGCTGCAAGGAAAGATAATGGTGGTGTTCAAATACCACCAAATACAAACATGCATGATTCTTCAGGCGCTGACAAAGGGAAATCAAGCGCTGACACGACCAATTCAGACGCTGATGGCTCCAACGCTGACAACACCAGTTCAGGCGTTGTTAGCCCAAACGCTGACAAACAAGGATCAGACTTTGGAGACACCTTTACACAGCTTTTCTCTTCCCATTTTGAACAGGGTGGACCTTCCAATATCCATGAAGAGATTCCTGTTGATGAAGAAGAATCTGAAGAAGATATTGGCAACATGGAGCGTGAAATTGAGGACACCAGACTTTTTGAAGGAGGAGTTCTCACTTCCACAGCAAAGGATCACCCCACATCTCAAATCATTGGTGATGTTATGGCTCCAGTTCAGACAAGAAGATCCCATCAAGGTCTTGGTGGATTTATTGCCAATATACACAAGAAGGTTGATACCCCTCTTGTACAAGCATGTTTGTTTGCCTGTTTTCTGTCACAGGAAGAACCCAAGAAGATTTTTGATGCTCTCAAAGAACCAAGTTGGGTGGAAGCAATGCAGGATGAGCTTCACCAATTTGCTATACAGGATGTTTGGGAGCTGGTTGATTGTCCTAGGTATGTGAGACCAATTGGGACAAGATGGGTTCTAAGGAACAAGAAAGATGAAAGAGGCATTGTGGTCAGAAACAAGGCACGTTTGGTAGCTCAGGGTTATACTCAAGAGGAAGGCATAGATTATGAAGAAGTCTTTGCTTCAGTTGCAAGAATTGAAGCTATCAGAATTTTCTTAGCTTATGCTTCTTGCATGAATTTTACTGTTTATCAAATGGATGTGAAGAGTGCTTTCCTCTATGGCACAATTGTTGAGGAGGTTTATGTAATGCAGCCTCCTGGTTTTGAAGATCCTGAGAATCCAGACAAGGTTTATAGAGTAAAGAAGGCAATGTATGGCCTTCATCAAGCCCCAAGAGCATGGTATGGTACATTGTCCACCTACTTGGTGGAAAATGGTTTCAAAAGGGGCACCATAGATCAGACACTATTTACAAAGAAGAAAGGAAAACATGTGTTGCTGGTGCAGGTCTATGTTGATGACATCATTTTTGGGTCTACTGATCCAAAAATAAGTGAGGATTTTTCCAAGCTCATGACAGATAAATTCAAGATGAGTGCAATGGGTGAGATGAACTTCTTTCTAGGTTTACAAGTTCAGCAGAAAGAAGATGGTATCTTCATCTCCCAAGACAAGTATGTAGCAGAAATCTTGAAGAAATATGGTTTTTCTCCACATGAGAAGGAGGCTTCCACTCCTATGGATAGACAATACCCTTGGGGAAAAATTGGAGCTGGAAAGGATGTGGATGTTAGGCACTATAGATCAATGATTGGATCATTGATGTATCTTACAGCCTCAAGACCTGACATCATGTTTGCTGTGTGTGCATGTGCACGCCATCAAGTGACTCCCAAAGAATGTCACCTTTTTGCTGTGAAGAGAATTTTTAGGTACTTAAGATGTTATCCAGATCTTGGATTATGGTACCCAAAAGATTCTCCTTTGGACCTTATTGCATATTCAGACAGTGATTATGGTGGTGACAAGTTTGATAGGAAATCCACAACTGGTGGATGCCAATTTCTTGGGAGCAGATTAATATCTTGGCAATGCAAGAAACAAACAGTGGTGGCAAACTCTACAACTGAAGCAGAATATGTTGCTGCAGCTGCTTGTTGTGGACAAGTCTTATGGATTCAGAACCAGCTGTTGGATTATGGGTATAATTTTATGCATACCAAGATTTTTGTAGACAATAACAGTACTTTATGCATTATTAAAAATCCTGTACATCATTCTAAAACCAAACACATAGAAATTAGACATCATTTTATAAGAGATTGCTTTGAGAAAGGTTTAATACAACCAGATAGGGTAGATACTGAAGATAATGTAGCTGATTTATTAACTAAACCTTTTGATGCTGGAAGATTTCAATATTTGGTAACAAATATTGGAATGGTTAATCTCACTTAATATGTGTTTTGGAACCTTTTTGTAAAAGTATGTACAGGATAATGCATTGTTATTGATCTTTGTGATGATTTAGATTTTCCACATTATTTTTCTAACACTGACAAAGGTAAATGCAACGCTGTCAAGTGTTATTTTGCCATTGTTGGAGATATTATTGTCTAACGCTGACAAGAGTTCCTTCAACGCTGATAAGTGTTGTCGGGACGCTGTCAGCAACAAATGTTAGTTTTGTGGTTTTTCATCTAAATGTGCAGGTAATGGTAGCTTTATGCCATTGGATACAGAGTTGCTTATGGAACTTTGAAGAGCTATTTGGACATGTTTTGTTTATGGATGATGGTTGGAATATTTATATTCCTATCTTGACATAAATTTTTAATGTTCATATATATTTTGAGAACTCATGTATCATAGTTTAAGGGGAGGTTTAGGGAACCTTTAGGACTCTTGGGTATTCTTAGAATACTCTCATCACAATTCTAGATTGTGTCCACTGGTGAGTATGGGTTAGTTTTACTAAACCATGAGGCACTGTAGCATGCATAGTATATCAACTTTGCATGCTGCCAAGACATTTTTGACTTAGAATTGGTTATGGTCTGATGAGAGGCTTGGGAATCCTTTTGATATGGGTTTTACCTGGGAGTAACAAGGATTTTATGAGGTAACTTGGTTGTTAAGAATTTTGGTTAGCAAGGGACACTAGAGGACTGTTATGTCTATCTTGCTTATGCAAGTGTGCATAACTGGACAGTGCTTGCCGCCCTATGATAATTATCAGCTTTTGGTTATCTTCTCTAGGATAAATTACTTGTTAAGGTCATTGTTCACTTTTTAAAACAATTTTATTTTTGGACGCTGACAAGATTTTTCCAAGCGTTGTTGTGACCAAAATGGACGCTGACATGGCTTTAGGCGAACGTTGACAAGATTATAGCCGTTGGGCGTTGATGGGTTATATTTGACCGTTGACAAACAATGGGACCTACCCAGTTGTAACTTTTTGACATATTTTCAAGCCGTAATTTTAGGAGTTGTTACTTTCATTAAATGCATGGGATAACTTATAAACTTTTTCAATATTTTCATGATTGATTTTTGAAAATCTTTGCCTATTTTTGGGCCAATCACGTGCATTCTTCCACTCCTATAAATTTGGCTCCTATTTTAAACAGGGTATCTATAATTCTTGTCTAACACTTTTCTCTTATCAACCTTCATCTTTTATACATCAAATTAACAGCTTTCATCAATGGCACCAAGATTTAACTCAGCAGAATTGGATTTGGGGTTCAAGTCTCAACACAACATGATTGCTTATCTTGTTGCTGATAATACTTTGTTCCCTGAATACACACAGATGGTGGAGTATTTGAATGCATCCCCATTAAGGTATGCTCTTTCTCATGCCCCACTCATTCCAGTCACACACATTAAACAGTTTTGGAACACTGTCAGTTCCTCAACAGTTAATGGAGTGACAACATTGAATTCTATTGTACATGGGAGACCTTGGGTGGTTACTGAGGCCTTGGTACGCCAGGCCTTGCATCTTAATGATGCTGATGGTATAACCATGCTTCCCATATCTGAAATAGAACAAGGACTTAGGGCTTTGGGATACCCTATTCCTGATGAAGGTACTCTAAATAAGTACCATAAGCAGGAATTTCCCCCAGCCTGGAAGTACCTAATTCACATTCTCCTTCAATGTTTGAGTCCCAAATGTACTGCACACAATGAGATCAATAGATCCATTGCATCTGCTATTGTGTGTATTGCAACAGGGCAAAATTATAATTGGTCTAAAATGATTTTTGAAGGAATGTGTAAAAACAAGGGGACAAAAATGACTTTAGCTTATCCCCGTTTTCTGCAAATGGTTTTTGATGCTCAAAGATATTGTTCAAGGGATCACAATGACTTTTATAAGATCCCTGAACAAAAGAAGGCTATTTTTACCAAGATGAATTCACCACCTCATAGAGACCTACCATTAACCCCAGCCATGCTTGCTGTTATTGCAGCAGCACAACCCCAACCAGACCCCCAACCACAACTTGAACCTATCCCTGAACCTTTACCCTCACCTGACCAAATGCAAATAGACCAAAATCCCTTTGACGCTGACACATCTAATGTGGGCGTTGATATGCCTATTCCCAACGTTGACACCCAACCATCACAATCCCAAACACCCCTTAACCAACCTACATCTACACCATCTTCCACACCACCAGAATATAGGTTGATGAAACGCCAAAGGACTGCTGGAGTGTTCTCCTCTGGTGGTCCTAGCCATGTAGCAGAGAGAACCACCACCACAAGTGTGGCTGGTGACCTGGATGAGGCTGAGACTATTGGTTCTGGCTTAGAAGCTGGCCAAGACAGTCCCACCATAATTAAGTCCTCATCCATGCCCAATGAACCTAATTTGGGAGGTCAAATTCCCATTTTGGAAGAGGGCAGACTGGAACCAATGACACTTTTAGAATTGACGGCTGTCTGCATTAGCTTGCAAAAGCAAAATGCAGACTTGGTACAAATTGTCAGTAACCAAGGCCTTGAACTCAAAGAATTGAGGGAGAGGATTGTTGTTTTGGAGAGTGCTCATTCAAGGGGAGGTATGGAGGAGTCTTCCAAAGGGGAGGAAGCAAGAAATCTGAGTGATAAGAGCAGTCAAGATGGTCAATCATTGGATATTGCTGAAGCTCTTACTACATTGAAGGAACAAAAAGGTTTTGATACGTCCTTAATCTCTCCAACAAATTTAAATTTATCATTTACAGATATGCTGAGAGAGGTTACACAAGGCGCTGAGGGAAAATATTTAAGCGTTGATAAGACAAGTTTGGACGCTGACAGAAGTATTTTGGGCGCTGATAGAGGAAATTTGGGCGTTGACAGATCTGCATATGGAGGTGATGTATTCCAGTCATCATCTATCATCAAAGATGTTCCTATTCAGGTATTATCATCTACCCTACCAACAATTGAACCAACAGATAAGGGTAAGGGTAAGTTGGTAGAAGAAAATGTTCCAAAGAATGCAGCTCAGGTTGAATTTGATAGAAGATTGGCTGAGCAAATGATGGAACAAGGTGAGAAGGAAAAGTCACCATTTGTTGTGACTTCTGAGGAAGAAAGTGATGGAGGCAGCTCAGATTCAAGTGTGATGATTGTTGAACCAGAAAGACTTGAGTATGGTGATGAGCTTGCTAGGGAAAGGCTGAGAGATTTGAAGTTGCAAATTGATTTTGATATGCCAGAGGTAGTTCAAATGTACAATTCTTGGGAAGAAAGCTGTATGGATAATCCAGACTTGACCATTTCAGATCAGATATGGGGTTTGTAAATTCTTCTTAGAGTTCAGCAGGATTGTAAGGTGATGTTGAAGTACAGGGCAAGCAACATTCTCTCTGAATTGAAAAGGGATAGAAGGAAGCTCTATTTTATGTTGCTCAAATGTCATGGAGTTGGATGGACACATCAGAAGCTGAAGGCTTTGACATTTGATGAGTTGGAACATAGGGCTTATCCTATTTGGGTGAAAGTGCAGGAAGAGAACACTTTCAGACTTCTTTCAGATGAAAGAAAGGAGCAACTTGCAGAAGAGATGGCAATCAAGAAAGCTATGATAGTCCCTAGACCAGTGAAGAAGGGATTTGTTCTTGAGTTTCCAAAAGATATGTCTCAACTGTATCCAAGTGAAGCAATCATTAGAAAGAGCCTTAAGCTCTCCCCATTAGAAGCTTCAGATATGGTGCATGTGTTACCACTAGATTCCAGGAATCCAATTATAAGTTATGAGGAAGATGAATGTGGATTCTGGAAAATTGGAAGATTTGGCAAGGAGGTACACACTTTTACCACTCTTATATCTTTATTTGCAAGTTGTGACAGAGAAGACTTGGTAGACCTTTGGAGGTTGTTAGAGACCAAGTATGAGGCTGAAGCACCAACTTCAGCCAATGGAATAAAACTTTGGACCACATTCAAAAGAATGTGTGGGACAAAAGAAGAAGATCCTGAAATATGGAAGGATCTTGAAGATGACCTCAGTGGTCTTCAATGGAGGTTATATTCAGCTGCAGGTGTATATCATTTGAGTTCTACAAAGTTTGCTGAGTATTTACTTGTAGATGCTCAGTATTTCATATCCAAGGCTGTTTTGGAGAAGATGAAGGACACCCAGTTGGAGATAGACTATACAAGTGACGTGGCAAAGAATTTGATCAGATTTATTTATTACCAATATGATAAGGTTTGTCAGACTCCTCCAAGTTCTTAATGTTTATTCAGAAACTTGATCATAAGAGTGGATATCAATTTTAGGGGAGGATTGTTGGGAATAAATTTAGGCCAGAACACTTGAACGCTGACAAGAACAACTCAAGCGTTGACAAGAGCAAAGTGAGCGCTGACAGCATAAGCGTTGACAAGATAAAGTCAAGCATTGACAGATTGAAGACAAGCACTGATGGAAGATGTGAGCTACACGTATATTATATTCTAGATTACTTCTAGTAAGGATAGAAACGACAATGTATTTTCTATGTTTATCTTTACCTAGAATAGTTGATTCGTAGCTTATTGTACAAGACTTCTTGTTCTATAAAAGAAGATCTTTTAGGTTAATGTTGGATATATCAGTTTTCATAGTATTCGCAAGTTAAACCTTTCATTGTAATCAACACGATTATTCTAATACAAGTGAAAGTTTGTTTAACATCATTGTGTTTTAGATTAAGTGTTAATTCCGCATAACACTTTGTTACTTTATTCATAAGCAAAGGTTTCTCTACGTGTAGTACTTGATCTAATCTCGTATACACAAAGCTAATCGATCTAAGTTTGGGATCAACAAGAAGCAAGAAATCTGAGTGATAAGAGCAGTCAAGATGGTCAATCATTGGATATTGCTGAAGCTCTTACTACATTGAAGGAACAAAAAGGTTTTGATACGTCCTTAATCTCTCCAACAAATTTAAATTTATCATTTACAGATATGCTGAGAGAGGTTACACAAGGCGCTGAGGGAAAATATTTAAGCGTTGATAAGACAAGTTTGGACGCTGACAGAAGTATTTTGGGCGCTGATAGAGGAAATTTGGGCGTTGACAGATCTGCATATGGAGGTGATGTATTCCAGTCATCATCTATCATCAAAGATGTTCCTATTCAGGTATTATCATCTACCCTACCAACAATTGAACCAACAGATAAGGGTAAGGGTAAGTTGGTAGAAGAAAATGTTCCAAAGAATGCAGCTCAGGTTGAATTTGATAGAAGATTGGCTGAGCAAATGATGGAACAAGGTGAGAAGGAAAAGTCACCATTTGTTGTGACTTCTGAGGAAGAAAGTGATGGAGGCAGCTTAGATTCAAGTGTGATGATTGTTGAACCAGAAAGACTTGAGTATGGTGATGAGCTTGCTAGGGAAAGGCTGAGAGATTTGAAGTTGCAAATTGATTTTGATATGCCAGAGGTAGTTCAAATGTACAATTCTTGGGAAGAAAGCTGTATGGATAATCCAGACTTGACCATTTCAGATCAGATATGGGGTTTGGAAATTCTTCTTAGAGTTCAGCAGGATTGTAAGGTGATGTTGAAGTACAGGGCAAGCAACATTCTCTCTGAATTGAAAAGGGATAGAAGGAAGCTCTATTTTATGTTGCTCAAATGTCATGGAGTTGGATGGACACATCAGAAGCTGAAGGCTTTGACATTTGATGAGTTGGAACATAGGGCTTATCCTATTTGGGTGAAAGTGCAGGAAGAGAACACTTTCAGACTTCTTTCAGATGAAAGAAAGGAGCAACTTGCAGAAGAGTTGGCAATCAAGAAAGCTATGATAGTCCCTAGACCAGTGAAGAAGGGATTTGTTCTTGAGTTTCCAAAAGATATGTCTCAACTGTATCCAAGTGAAGCAATCATTAGAAAGAGCCTTAAGCTCTCCCCATTAGAAGCTTCAGATATGGTGCATGTGTTACCACTAGATTCCAGGAATCCAATTATAAGTTATGAGGAAGATGAATGTGGATTCTGGAAAATTGGAAGATTTGGCAAGGAGGTACACACTTTTACCACTCTTATATCTTTATTTGCAAGTTGTGACAGAGAAGACTTGGTAGACCTTTGGAGGTTGTTAGAGACCAAGTATGAGGCTGAAGCACCAACTTCAGCCAATGGAATAAAACTTTGGACCACATTCAAAAGAATGTGTGGGACAAAAGAAGAAGATCCTGAAATATGGAAGGATCTTGAAGATGACCTCAGTGGTCTTCAATGGAGGTTATATTCAGCTGCAGGTGTATATCATTTGAGTTCTACAAAGTTTGCTGAGTATTTACTTGTAGATGCTCAGTATTTCATATCCAAGGCTGTTTTGGAGAAGATGAAGGACACCCAGTTGGAGATAGACTATACAAGTGACGTGGCAAAGAATTTGATCAGATTTATTTATTACCAATATGATAAGGTTTGTCAGACTCCTCCAAGTTCTTAATGTTTATTCAAAAACTTGATCATAAGAGTGGATATCAAGTTTAGGGGAGGATTGTTGGGAATAAATTTAGGCCAGAACACTTGAACGCTGACAAGAACAACTCAAGCGTTGACAAGAGCAAAGTGAGCGCTGACAGCATAAGCGTTGACAAGATAAAGTCAAGCGTTGACAGATTGAAGACAAGCACTGATGGAAGATGTGAGCTACACGTATATTATATTCTAGATTACTTCTAGTAAGGATAGAAACGACAATGTATTTTCTATGTTTATCTTTACCTAGAATAGTTGATTCGTAGCTTATTGTACAAGACTTCTTGTTCTATAAAAGAAGATCTTTTAGGTTAATGTTTGATATATCAGTTTTCATAGTATTCGCAAGTTAAACCTTTCATTGTAATCAACACGATTATTCTAATACAAGTGAAAGTTTGTTTAACATCATTGTGTTTTAGATCAAGTGTTAATTCCGCATAACACTTTGTTACTTTATTCATAAGCAAATGTTTCTCTACGTGTAGTACTTGATCTAATCTCGTATACACAAAGCTAATCGATCTAAGTTTGGGATCAACAAGAATTGATGAGTCCTATTGATCGTTCGACTCAATGGTTATGAACCATATATCTAGGTTTGATCATCGTTCATATGATAACATAGCGGAAAAGAACAATGATCATGACAAGGTGTTTAGACACAAAGAACACGAATTAAAACAATTAGGGATGTTCATTATATTAATAACAAACATCCACTAGACGTGTATACATTGAATCCCACGTCTAGTGCGACACACACTTTAGGTTTACATTGTGAATGATTGATATGATATAAAACCTACGGTCTATGTTTTCTTTATATAGTAGAAAACATAGCTTACAAAGAAAGCTAAAGTAATAAAAAGACTCCAACGGCTTGTTCTTTTGCAACTTGTACTTTTTAGCCCTTGTCTTCTTATTTTGTTGTGTTTTGACTTATCAACTTAATAATTGGACCCAACAATCTTCCCCTAGTTGATGATGTCAAAACACTCTTCTTAAGCATGAATCCTTTGTATGTAGTACATGATCTCCAAGAAGCTTCCCCTTAAGTATAGCACATATTCTTCCCCTTTTTGACACATCAATAGGGAATATGTGAAAGTATGCAATCTTGTAGATTCTCCAAAAGTAGCTCTATGTAATGATCCTGAAGAAAAATAAATAAAGTATTCTTGATGTTGAAGTAGATAACCCAATCTTATGTTCCATGTCTTGTTTAACCATGTGATGAAGAACTTATACCAAATTGAAAAAAAATATAAGTAGACCTCGATCCCTTGTCAATATTCTCATCCTATGTGAGACACTGAGCACGATAATGTAACTCCTTCAAGTGTTATGACAAGTCTTCATCACCATCCATGTAAAGCACGAACAAGTTACCTTTAAAGTCAGTGGCTGAGGTCCACGACTTTAAGATATGATAGAACACAAACTTACGAAAATCTTCTTCAATCATCAAACTTCCCATAAGAATTCTTCCCCTTAAGTTAACACCTCTTCATGAAGAATCTTAATCTTCATATCATATGTAAAAGCATTAAGACGGATAACTCTTTTACAAGGCTACCCCGATTACATAATCAAATCCAATAAATTACTTCACGAATTGTTGCTAACTCGAATTAAAATCATTAATCCCTTTCAAAATATCCGAGCCATAAATATCATCATGATATTCTAAATTATAACGGAGATTCCATGTACCTTTGTGTGTATTTTCCTCCTTTTTGTGTGCTTAAAACGTATCCATTTTCTCAAACAGCAGCTATCCATGTGTCATCCAACATCTCTTCTGTCCAATATCTTGGTCAGATGTATTGTCCGATATCTGACAATACGTATCAGCGTTGAAGCTCATATATCGGACGACACTGTCAACCTATCAGCGTTGACTTATTCTTTGTCAGCGTCGAAACCCTTCCTGTCAGCGCCCAAATAACAAACGTCAGCGCCAACCTAAAATCTTGTCAGCGTCAATAATATACGCTGTCAGCGTTTAGATTTCAAACATCAGCGTTGATGTTAAACCTTGCATTAAACAAAAACGCTTGTAACCATAGCCTTTGTTTCCCTTTAATTTTAATCATGTGAATACATGATTGTCCACCAATGAGAAACTTGTATTCGTGTGAACACAAGTAGCTATCTTCAATCGCAATTTACACACCTTGTGAATGCATTCTTTTGACCAATGAAATTGTGATAACCGTGTGAACACTCTATCTTCAACCAATAGGACTTGAGAGGTTCACGGTAATATAGTGGAACTAGCACCCATGGGATCACAAACCTTAGATGCGCATATAACGAATATTAGGGTTTGTTTTAGCTGTGTGAATGCAACCTCTTTTCCTCCAATTAGCATCAAGCAACCGTGTGAATGCAAGTAATGAGAAACGAATGACATATCCCCATATGAGTTACCGTAGACTAGCATGTATGAGATTCGTTTTAAAAACAGTAACATGAATCTGCATTAACCTTCACGTCTGCAACAAGCGATCTAGGGTTTGGAACTTTGAACATCAAAACCCTAATTAGGGTTTGTGAATAACCTAAGATCGTGTATCTTCACACGTTTTAACAGCCACGAATTTCAATTCTTCCTGCTTTTTAAGTAGATCTAGGGTTTGAGAATCCCTAGTTCATGATTTCATGTGAAAGCAGAAAAACTGAAAATCATTGATCAGCCAACTTCGACGCTTAATAACTTTTGACTGGGGATAAAACTCGACAATCCCTCCGGTGGATGTTTAGATCTATGTATGTAGAACACACATCTAAAATTTCGTGACGATCCAACGGTTAGATCAAAAGTTATGACCTTCTGAATACTGCTGCGCACACAAAATCGTCCAGAAAAATTCAATACGAATTTTTCTTCTTCACCATACACGAACACCTCGTCGGACCTAGATATCAAGAGCCTTAGGCTCTGATACCAATTGATGAGTCCTATTGATCGTTCGACTCAATGGTTATGAACCATATATCTAGGTTTGATCATCGTTCATATGATAACATAGCGGAAAAGAACAATGATCATGACAAGGTGTTTAGACACAAAGAACACGAATTAAAACAATTAGGGATGTTCATTATATTAATAACAAACATCCACTAGACGTGTATACATTGAATCCCACGTCTAGTGCGACACACACTTTAGGTTTACATTGTGAATGATTGATATGATATAAAACCTACGGTCTATGTTTTCTTTATATAGTAGAAAACATAGCTTACAAAGAAAGCTAAAGTAATAAAAAGACTCCAACGGCTTGTTCTTTTGCAACTTGTACTTTTTAGCCCTTGTCTTCTTATTTTGTTGTGTTTTGACTTATCAACTTAATAATTGGACCCAACAACTAATACACATGTAGCATTCATAAAATTGGTAAATCACGTGTGTAGGCTGTAATTTGATAAATCCATGCGTGTGATCATTAAGAACTATTTGTTTGTTTATAAGAATAGAAAGGAGTTAATAATTATTTATAGACTGCCCTAAATTGACCGAACAATGAAAACATGTACCTTGAGTATTTAACATGAAATTAAAGACTTAACCCTTTACATTATTTGAGCCATTTGAGACATTGGGTTTTAACAAAAAGAAAGTGCAAATGTGTTTTGATAAATGTTTTGTCAAAAAGAACTTTTGAGGGATTATTCCCTTATAACCAAAACATTTAACTAAACTCCTGTTTAGGGGTAAATGTTTTTGCATACCTTAAGACAACCTAAGCGGAATTGGGGGAACTGTTAAACCATGACTTGAAATTTGAAACGATAATTTACGCTTTTCAACTAAGAAAATTTTGACCAAAAATATAAACAAATATATTTCGAACATTTACGAATCCTATTAATTATTTTCGATAAATCAACAAAAGTCTTGTTAATTAAATTCAAATTTATTTTGAACATTTTTATAATTGGTCGAACTAAGAAAAATTAAAATTTTTACGTTATGTTTCATAAAAATTAAGTATTTATTATTTAATTAGTTGTAATAATTATCGACGCTTTAAACGTCGGATTGAGCAAAACTGATAAAAATGGTAGTTAAGAAGAAACTAAAACATAGAAAATATGAAGGAATAATTTCTGAATAAATACGGTCATGATATTTATTTCATCAAGGAAAGTGAATGTAGATACTGACATATTATATAGAAAGGATAAAGAATCAATTAGTACATGTTACTTAGTAATGGTAGTACAAATAAATTGCCGAACAATTTAAAAATAGCTGATGTTTGTAAGAAGGATAATATAAATAATAAAAGGGGTTCGCGGCTAAGCTGAACCATTAGAATTGAGAAGCCGCTAGCGTTAAATGTATAAAAGGCCAATTGTGATTATCTAAATATGGAGGATTGTGAGATATAGTTATATTGGAATCTTGTAAGTATAAGTATTCTATTCCTATCATTTCTGATTTAATGTATCCTTATCAGAAGAAGTTGTACGGATGGAAATTTATGAAGGCAGACATCGCCTCGTACATTAGTAAACGTCTAGCTATTGCAAAGGTCATCATCTGAATTTGATTCGATTTAGGTCATCGTTGACAGACTGACCAAATCTGCTAATATCATTCCTGTCAATGATAGATTCTCGATGAAGAAATTGACTCTTTATATTTAAAATAGTGTGTAAACATGGTGTGCTTGTATCGATCATCTCTATCAAGATCCTCGCTTCACATTGAATTTCTAGAGATTTGCTCAGAAGTCATTAAGAACGAATCTTGATGAGAGTACTGTGTATCACCCCAATCGAAGGGACGAGGTAAAGTAACGATACAAAATACTATAAGCATTGTTCTATGTTTGAATGATTGAACTTTGGTAATAGACCGTATAATCGTTTTCCTTTGGAAAGATTATCATTAATAACTATCGCATTAGGATCGAGATCGAATCTTGTCATGATCTAATTATTAGAGCATCTGTAAGCAGGAGATGGGATGAAGACCCCCGACATACACCCATTGTGAGTTGGACATGTCTTTTAGGTTTAAGGTTTCCTATGATGGCGAACCTAACCTTACAAAATACTCGACCCGCGAGACCTGAAATGATTGTTGAAATTAGGATCTGATTATTGACTGCCAGTAGTGGGTAGGAGGTTATGTGAATATGAAATGTAGATCTTGAAGTGCCAGATGGGTAGCGAAGTTATGCCAAAAATTTTAACCATGGAAAAATGAATTGATGATCTGAAAGATCATGGGATATAAGTCCCCGTTGTATGGGACCATTGAGATGATGTAAGAATTGGTTTGAAAGGCATATAAGTTGGATCTACCTTAGGACTTCAAGAGCTGCGTGAATTATGTTTCGTAGATCGAACTTGATAAAATGTATATCAAGTGAGAATCTGATCACTTCTTGATGAAGTTTAGATCGGCGAAAAGTTGCATTCATCAAAAACCCGTGAACATCATGGATAGAGAAAGTAAGTCAACATTAAGCCTGATCTTATTCCCGTAGTTATGTTTGATGAAACTCGCGTATTGTAATGAATTACACTTGTGAGAAAAGACCGAATGTGGAGGAAATACCCACATGGCTTTAACTCTATAAGAAGCGAGTAGTAAGATAAGATGATCTTTGAGGACAAAGATCCTGTTTAGGGGTAAATGCTGTGACAATCCGTCAATTTATGGTTGATATTTTATTCCCAATATTTATTTGAAAATATTATTTTAATGTTATATTATGAACTCACTTATTTTTGGGAAGTAATTTGGATTTACGTCTTGAAGTAGCATCGACTACGTCTAAACCGGAGGATTCAACGTTACGTGCTTACGTTTACATACACCGTCTTTGGTGACAGTCCGACATTTCAGAAATAAATTTATCCGTGAATATTATTTTGGAGTTTTAAATTTGTGTTGGTTCATAAACTCACAAATTTACGAGAAGAGATTAGGACTTACGATTTTATTTTTACGTCCTTTACGACTAAACCGGAAACCTTAGGATTACGTATTTACGTTTTCGAACTCCGTTTTTGATGAAACAATTTTTGTTAGATTCGTTTTGTGCCGTTGATTCATAATTTATAAAAACGTTTTTCGTAAAACGATCCGAGGGCACGCAAATCGAGGAAACTAGAATCGAGGAATACCCGTAAATTAGCGGGATGGGACAAAATAAATTATCCCACCCCACTATACACATGGGACGGCCACACAACACCACCACATCACAAGATGTGGCAAGATGTAGCTTATTATTTACACTTGTCTTCCTAAGCTTACAATGTAAGCTACATACACATCAAAACAAGCTACCAAAAACCACTTACTCTCATTTCACACATGCAATACCACACACATTTCTCTCATCCTCTCCCTATTTGTCGTCCCAACCTACACCATAAACACCACTTTTGATCAAAATTTACCATGAAATCTTATGTTATATACACATAAGTTGAAGCCCTTTTGAAACCCTATTGATTGGTGATGATTATAACATCCAAGAAGGAGTTTCCATGGAGTCTTGGGGCTGATTTTTCACAAGGTTTTCATGAAGAATGGTGGTCTTGAAGATGGTCTTGGTTATTCACAAGTTTCTCCATCAAAATCCATGTCCAAATCACAACCTACATCAACTTGGTGATATAAAGATTGTCCTCCTCATCCTCTTGTTATTTTTGATTATGTAATCTTGTATTTATTTTACTTATGTATATGTATATGATGATGAATGATGATTAAAAATATTGTGTGGGGATTTGGTGTTGATAAACATGCTTAAAAAGATGAAAAACTATAAGAAACAAGGCTAAAATCTTGTTTAAATTGTTGGCTGTATAAAACAGTAAAGAATCATATGATGAACTGATCAAAATGGCATAGATTAATGGATATACAGTAAGTATAAGATGTCATACACATGTGAGAGTTGTCCATGCAATGGAATCATTATATTGAGTGAGATATGATTAAAACAAGTTTAGAGTACAAATCTAAGTTCACTGTTTTGGACGATTTTTAGAAAATACTTAGAGGCTGATTCAACAGTAGCTATAATAGCGTTAAATGGAGCACATATCATGTAGTTTATGTCGTAAAAATTTGAGCTTCTATCTCCATATAGAACTCTAGATATGGCAGTTTTGGTGAACATGAAAATAAAAATCAGATTTTGGAAATTAATAGTATTATATAAGCACTCAAATAAAAATAGTATAAAATGTGAATTAAAACCCACTTATATGATACATTTATATAAATATGTATAAGGATAAATAAATGAACATTTTATAAAAATGGTAGTTTGATAAGTTTTATAAGTTATAAAACTATAAACATGATTTTTACGACTTTTTCGGCTATTACCGTTAAATTAACGTTTTTGTTAAATAAAACTTGGACGGTTGGACCCGTCTAATGTAAACTTTTATAAATTCATATGATGATATATAAAACATATATAACAAGTAAAAACCGATAAAACCCGAACTATAAAACATACGGACATTAACGAGTTAAGTTAACATTATTGGACTAATAATACGACAAAATGGGCTAAAACACTTATAAACTTATTTATTGGGCTTAACCCATTTGGGCCCAACATGTAAAATGTAAATACTGATAATACAAGTATAAAATGGAGTAATACAAGTTAAAGAACTTACAATAAGTTTATTGGACCTAAAACACGTAAATAGGTAAAACTAGTAAACTAGTAAGAAGATTACTAAAAGAGAATATGTAAACCCACTTGATCGTCATATATATATATATATAAAATCATCATATGTATACATAATTGTTATTTTGATAAGGTCATTGGACAAAAGTCTAAGACGAGTATTATTTGTCTAGGTTTCCGTGATTGAAGCAAGCGCCGTACGTCCGAATTGCCGATAACCCGCCTTCCCACATCAACGTGAGTTCATAGCCTCGCACTCTTTTAAATGTTTTTATGAAATGTTTTATAAACCCGCGAGGGAGATAACATGTTAGTTTTTATAAAATAGGACACCATTTGTCCCGATTGTTTGTTTATTGATTTGGACCCGGATGATTGTATGACCCTATGAATGATTTAAGGACCCGATAGATGAAATAAAATGGATTATTAAAGTTAGGTTATGTCACTAAAAGTCCCATTAGCATGAATTGTGAACTACCGGGATTTGGTAGACGCTTATGCATATAATAGTACTATTTGGGGACGATCACCCCAGTTCGCGCCTTGACGGTTGATCCCCGTCGTGCCACATTGATTGGTAAGCGAATTTATGTATGAGAAGATTTCCATAGCGTGACCTTTGTGACGACACGCTACTTTAGATGGGCAAATTGAGTATCGGGTTAGCTACCCGTTGTTTGGTTTAGTAAGGTAACAATGTCATGCGGCTTATAATAATCCAATTAACGAAATACTACTATACGCACCAAATTACGATGTATTGCCTGACTAGCAATACGGGGTCATACTATTGATATTATGTTCGTGTTTTAGTTTTATATAACCATATTTATATAACGGTTTTTATTTAATCTATACAACGTTATAAAACGTATTGTATGATGTTTTTACGACAATGGTTCGTATAATGATTTCTAAGGCAAATGCCTATATTATGATTTTGATAAGGATTTGTATAAAATGACTTCGGCTATTTTACGGCCTATTACAATGATTTGTACAAAATGATTTTCGGTAATAATTTTATACCGATGTTATATTGATGGATTTTATTAAACTCTATGAATTCACTCGGCGTTATCGCTGACCTTTTCTTTTAACATGTTTTATCTCAGGTACTTGAAGGTAATTCTCGGGAAGACAACAAGAATTCATGGCCCGCACCTAAATACTTATTTCCATTCAAATGCTTTGTAAAACCTGTATTAAATACAATGACTTGGGACCTATGTAAATTTGATATTTATGAATGGAAATGCTTTATTAATAAACGACGCGATTTTTATGCATTGTCTATGATGTGAGTAATGTGCTATTCCGTAATACCAACAAGTCTTCCGCTGTATTGAATTGTGTAAATTTGGGGGTGTTACATTAAGCCTATTAGTAATAACTTTGCTAATAATCTTGTAAACAACATTATAGCAAGAAATAGGCCTAAAATCTGTAACCTTAGCAGGTATAGCAATTTTAGGAATGAGAGAAATGAGTGTAGTATTAACCTGCCCAAGCAACTTACCACTGGTAAAGAACTCACGAACAGCCTTACAAACATCAAACTTCACAATCTCCCAAGCCGCCTTGAAGAACTTCGATGTATAGCCATCCGGTCTTGAAGCTTTATTATCATCAATACTGGAAAGCGCCGTCTTGATCTCATCATCAGAAATGGGCTTAATAAGGTTCACAGCTTGATCAATGCCAAGCTTCTTAACAAACAGGCTACCCGGATCTTCAATATCAAAGACCTCATCACATGTACCAAGAAAAGAGCTAAAATGCTTGACGAAACTTTCCGCAACCTTCTCCCCGTACCAAGCAGTACCCTCCTCATCATAAATAACCTGAATTCTGTTCTTACTCACTCTTCCTCTAATGACATTATGAAAATACTTGCTGTTGGTATCACCATCCCTAAGCCATTCTATCTTAGTCTTATGCATAAGGACCCTCTCTTCATCAATCATCGCATGTTTATAAGCACCAGCCAAAATACTCTCCACCTCCATTAAGTCTCTGTCATTAGGATCCTTTTCCATGCTAATCTGAACTTGTTCAAGCTCCAACCGCAAAGCCTTCACTTTATCATAAACATTCCCATTATCTCTGTTAAGTTTCCTCATAAATTTCTTCAAAGATTTTAGACGCTTGACAAGCCTAAACATAGCACATCCCTTAACCTCAATCATCCACTCATCTTTTACAATCTCCTTAAACTCCTTTTTATTCGTAATATAATTCATAAGCCTAAAATATTTAGGCCTAAACACCTCAATCTCTGGCAAACAAAGGATAGCTGGACAGTGGTCAGAAGATAAGAAAGGCTTAAAGTTAGTGAAACTAGCCGGATACTTACAAAGAAACCTTCATTCCCCATGACCCTATCTAATTTCTTAAAAATACCTAGCTCCAGATTTCTCATTCTTTGGACCCAAGTGTAGAACATACCTCTACTTGTGACATCCTCAACACCTACCTGATCCATACAATGCACAAAATCTCTCCTCTCTTCAAAACGAACAAAGACACCACTAGAGTTCTCATTGGTCTTCAAAATGACATTAAAATCACCCATGAGCACCCATGGTCTATCACCAACAACCACATAATGCTCAATAAGATTATTCCAAAGTCTAAGTCTCAGAGTCAAATAAATCTCACCATATACTACAGAAATAAAGATCTTCCTATTCTCTCTTATAAACGTAATCTCAAAATGCATCACTTGGTCAATTTGGGATATCAGTTTAGCATCAATGATATTAGTGTCCCACCCCACAGCAATCCTACAACCCTTAGGACTATCTATAGAATTTGAACACCAAGCCAATCTATCAAACACTCCATCACAAACCTTATTCACCAATTTCTTTCTAAGTTGGGTTTCAATAATTCCCATAAAACTAATATTACAATCTCTAATTAAATTTCTAACTTCATTCTGTCTAAGGGTCCTACCTAAACCCTTAACATTCCTAGAAGCAATATTCGTACACATATCTAAACTGGAGGGGGTGGTGCAGTCATACCTTGCATCTGGCTTAAATCAGTATCCATCACATTTGAGACCATATTGCTTGCCATGAATTGTGCATTAGCACTAGTATCCTCAGCTACATCCTCCTCCATATGACCATTATTGTTATTATTAATAGATTCCAATGCATGTTCAAAGACCTTTTCACCAATTGAAGCCTTGTAAAACTCAATCTTTGCCTTTGACCAAGAATTCAGTTCTTTAACCGTTAACACTCGACCAGTCTTGAAAAAAAGTTCAACCTCAGCAAATTGTTTCCTTATACCAAGCACAGCAATCCTATCCATTTCATCGTTGTATGCTTCTTCATAGACCTCTTGAAAAGCTTCATTCTCTTCTAGATTTTTCTCAACCATAACTACACGATATTTCTGATCAGCAATATTTTTTGACTCAATCGCTATCATTTTATCGCTATGAATAATTTGTGTTGGAAATACGTTTTACGTATTAAGAAGGATCGGTCACTCCATTAATTGTCCATGTAATAGCTCGTAGTTTAGTTAACTTTCTTTATTTATTTAACAAGAACAAGCCTAGCCTACAACATGTGTAGGCCGGCCCAAATGTAAGCCCAAGCCCATGACAAGGGCTTGGGTATATAAACCCTCTCCTTAGATGGAGAGGGTGGTGTGGTTTCATATTTTACACATAGTTCCTTTTAAATTTCTCTCTCTAGAAGTGTGAAATCCACCATCTTTCTATCTCTTTCTCTCTCTAAAAACATAAGCATAGATTTACAAATCAACAAATGGTATCAAGAGCTTGGGATGAAATATAGGTTTGTTTTTGTGTTCTAAACATTTCGTAGATTGTTGGTTTGTTTTTAGCCGAATCTTCACATTCTTTTTGGTGATTGGATCGAAGTTTAAAGTAGTGTAACATAGGGATTCGTGTTAAACTGTTCTTGGTATCTTGGTTTTCGTTAAAACACCATCTTTCTTGGATCAAAAGTGCAAAAAAGGTTGTGTTCTTCATTCCGAAATTCTAGCAGAAACATCCATCGGAAAGTACAAGTTGTACGTGGGCTTCCATCGCAATAACCTTACCATCGGAAAGGGTTTGGTTCTACATTGCGATCGTTGGATTTTATTACTTATTCCGATCTGGCATTCCGATCGTACTTTGCGATCTGAGATTCCGACGGGTATAAGGAAGGTTTTTAAGTCGTTACTCTGCTTGAATTTTGTTAGCTACTTTGCGATCTGAACATTGCGATCTGAGTATTCCGATAGGTTTTGCGATCTGAGTATTACGATAGCTCTTTGCGATCTGAACATTTCGACCGCTCTGCATTGCGATCTAGGCATTCCGATACCATCATCATTCCAACAGTGTTACATTACGATCTGGTATTCCGATCTGGTATTCCGATCTGACATTCCGATCAACATTCCGATAATCACAAATTTTTCCATTAAAAATTTCGAGAACATATTTTAGGGGATTTTAACATTGTTTCTCGATTTTAACTCACAACAACACAAAAATACTTAACCTTATTTCATTGTTCGATCAACTTTGTAAATCTTAACTTATTGAGATGGAGTACACATCTCTTACGGACAAGTCCATCCTCTCGGGTACGGATAATCGTCCACCAATGTTGGTGAAGACTATGTATGAGGAATGGGCTTCCCGTATGGAACTTTATATGTTGAACAAGGAGAATGGACATCTAATTTGGGCATCTGTGCTCAATGGACCATTAGATTATGGTACAGTGACGGAAGGTACGACCACTCGTCCTCGCACAACGGGTGAGTTGACTGGAGATATGAACATTCAAGATAAATGTGATAAGTATGCTACAAACATCATTCTCCAAGCCCTTCCTCCAGATGTCTACAAACTCGTCAACAAACATAAAGTGGCCAAAGAGTTATGGGATAGAATTCGTGTTCTCATGCAAGGCACCTCGTTAACTAAACAAGAACGAGAGTGTAAGCTTTATGATACTTTTGATAAGTTTGCCTATGTGCCAGGGGAGACTCTCAATGACTACTATCTGATATTTACCCTATTGTTGAATGAGCTAAATATCTATGGCATGGCAATTCCTACCTTTCAATTGAACACCAAGTATTTGAACACTCTTCCTCCAGAATGGAAAAAATACGTGACGGATGTTAAATTGGCTAAGGACTTGCATAACACCAATGTGGATCAACTTCAAGCTTTTCTTCAACAACACGAATGCCATGTGATCGAGGCTCGGTTGTCTACACCTCAAGTTCATGATTCACTTGCAATGTATGCTTCTCAACAAAACATGGCTTATACTTATCAACAACCATCATACTTGTAGCAGCCACCACCACACATCTATCAGCAACCACAGCAACCATCTTATCAACCACCAATGATGCCACAACAAGAATATCAACAAAGTGTTCATCAACAATCTTTTCAACAGCAACCACCATATCAAACATCACCATCACAAACCAACACTTCTCCATTGGGCTATACTCCTCAGCAAGGATATTTTCCAATTGAAGCACAACCAGCACAAGCTTTCTACTCTAATGAACTTCCACCAATCCAAGCACCGGTCTTTACTCCAAATGATACGCCAGCTGATGTTTTAAACCATCTCACCGCCTACTTGTCAAAACTTGTTGCAACTAGAGTATTTCCACCAACAAACAATCAACTCCGCACCTCATCAAATCCTCGACAACAAGCCACTGTTCAAGATGGTCAAGTGACGGTGCAACCTATTTAGGGAAGGCAAAATTCATATGGACCTCCTACAAGGACTGGGAACAATCAAGCTGTGAATTCTCAAGCTAGTGGAAATGGGAGTCCTATTGGTCCTAAGAAGGTTGTGACTTGCTACAATTGCCGAGGACAAGGTCATAGGGCTAGGGAATGCACTCAGCCGAAAAGGAGAAGGGATGATGCATGGTTTCGTGAGAAGATGTATTTGGTTGATGCTCAGTCTAAGGGGAAGATTTTGGATTCAGAGGAGTTGGCATTTCTGGCAGACCCAGGGGCAGCAGATACTGAAGGGATTGCAGTTGTTTCCACTCCTAATGCAGCTTATCAAGCGGACGATCTTGATGCATACGATTCGGATTGTGACGACATTCACTCTGCCCAAGCTGCTCTCGTTGCTAATCTCTCTCACTACGGTTCTGATGTCATCAGTGAGGTACCAACCACATCTAATAATATTGATGATAACCAACATCAAGTTGGGCATGAAAATGACAACCTCGAACAGCATTCGGGAACTAGTAACTCAAATGATGTGGTACCCAATCCTACACATTTGAGTGAACCTCAACCAAATGCTACGACGGGTATGGAATCTTATGCTCAACATGATTTGGTCATGGTGCCTAAACATATTATTGATCAAATGCATATGGCCCTCAGACAATCCGTAGATACGAATTCCACCCTAACTGCTGAGCTTGTGTTGCATAAAGAAAAGGTCAAATCTTTTGAAATGGTCCCTCAAGCAGAGAAAATAACATGTTCTGAATTTGACCAATTTCGTTTTGAAAAGATTGAACACTTGAAAGAAATAGAATCATTAAAAGCTAATCTTTCTAATGAATTAAAAGAAAAGGAGTCGGTTGTCAATGATTTTCAGAAACTTAAAATGGATTTCGAAACTCTCGAGTCTAAAAAGTTTGAATCCGAAATTAATGCCACCAAACTTCTTAAATTCAAAGAACAACAGCTTTTAAAGCAATACGCTTCCACAGAAAAGGTTCATCTTTTAACTAAATCATTTAAAGAATTTGAACTTAAGCGTCTTCAAGATTTACCACCTAATCCCGGTTATGCAAAACAAGCTCAGGAGTATATTCCCGGTCTTTATGATATGACTATAATTGGCAAATCGAAAGAAGCACCTTATGTTCGTAGTACTGAGGAGACAAAATCACTTGAGGATGAAACTCATTCTAAAATGCTTTCAAAATTCCATACAATTGATTATGATCAACATAACAAAGATCAATTTTCGAAAAAAACACGCATTCGCTTACAAAAGGAATTAGCAGAATTAACAGTTCTTGTGCCCCAAAGTTTGTCAAATGAAAACCTTCCTAGTACGTCTCCTACACTCGTCAAAAAGGATTTAACGAAGTTAATTCCACCGGTAAGTAAGGCGTCCGTTAACTTAAATACGGTTCACCAACACTTAGCCGATTTTGACAAGGTCATTTTGGAACGTACGACGGCCACGGCCATAACGGAAGGTGAATGGAACTTTGAGCACACTAGAGCTGCGTTTCGAGATGAAATTGTTCCGTTTGTAAACAATGTTAAAGCTTGTCTTCGTAATATTGATCAAGATTTGTTTTTGGAAATAGAAGAAGTTAGACGTGTTTTCAATGAAATGGAAGATGCTTATGAAAACAGTTTACTTGAAATAGAACGGGTTTCACGCCATAATGATCTGCTTCTTAATCAAGTGATGTCTCATGATATAGTTTCTGTCTGTGTGAATACAAATGTTGATAATGATTCTATTGTGCATAATGTTGAATCTGTGGATACTGTGGTAGATAGTATTTGTCACGAATCTAGCGCGGAATTTTTAAAGCTTCAAGATTCATATTCATCGCTTTCAAAACGTTTTGATGAGATTCAAACACATTGTATTTCGCTTGAACGCAAGCAACAATTTATTCAAGAAATCTTTGAAACGTCATTCGAAGGTGTCAATATCGATGATGCAAACTTTGAAAAGAATTTTGATTGAATTTACAATCAAAAAAGCGTCAGCCAAGTGACAAGGTTGCTCAATCTTTGCCGATAGACATAGAGAAATCTAAGGAGCTTAACTGTGTGAACGTACTTGAGGCTGCTGAGAATCTTAAACTTGATCTAGATAATCGAGTTTCCAAGATTTTGTCCAAAGTTGATAACTTAAAACAGAAAAATACACGACTCTTCGATTCAGTACAGCCCGCATGTGTTGATACCACTGCACAGAATCAATCATTGATTGAACAATTGAATCGAAAGTCGATGGAAATATCTGATTTGAGGGAACAGATTTGTGATAAGAACCTGGTCTTGGCTGAGTTAAAGGAAACACTTCGTACTCTCAAAGGTAAGAATGTTGTGGATAACGCAGCCACTATCTCAGCATTGTCCTCTAGTGCAATCAAAAGAACCCTTATTGCCGTCACACCACTTAACAAGGGCCCTAGGACTAAACCATCTCAAACTTTGGTCACTAAAGATAAGGCGGAATCAAAACCAGCTTCTAATATTCCTGTATTGCCTTCTACAGGAGTAAGCACCACTACTAAGGCTCAAAGATCTAAGCTTAAGAGAAACAAGAAGAATGATAGGATCTTGCCCCCATCTAGTAGTCAAGTGAAGAAGAAAGTAGAAGCACATCCTAGGAATGTTATTTCTGTTTTGAATAAAAAGAATCATGTAGCTAAACCTAAAGGCTCTGCGGTTGTGCAGCGTTCTAAGCCTAGTGTGAATTCTAATTTGAAATGTTGGAATTGCAATGAATGTATGTTTTCTAGTCGTCATGATTCTTGCCTTATTGACCATGTGAATGAGATGCATGCCCGGAAAAATGGATTAGAATGGAAACCGACTGGGAAAGTGTTAACCCAAGTTGGCTGGATGTGGCGCCCCACTGGTAGAACTTTCACTATAGTAGGAAATATGTGCCCTTTGACTAGGATCACTCCCACTACAGCGAAGAAAGCGTACCCTTTAACTAGGAGTACCAAGGCTACCAAAACACAAGCGTGTCTTCTTCTACTTTCTTCTTCACTTGACTACTAGATGGGGGCAAGATCCTATCATTCTTCTTGTTTCTCTTAAGCTTAGATCTTTGAGCCTTAGTAGTGGTGCTTACTCCTGTAGAAGGCAATACAGGAATATTAGAAGCTGGTTTTGATTCCGCCTTATCTTTAGTGACCAAAGTTTGAGATGGTTTAGTCCTAGGGCCCTTGTTAAGTGGTGTGACGGCAACAAGGGTTCTTTTGATTGCACTAGAGGACGATGCTGAGATAGTGGCTGCGTTATCCACAACATTCTTACCTTTGAGAGTACGAAGTGTTTCTCTCTCTAAAAACATAAGCATAGATTTACAAATCAACAAATGGTATCAAGAGCTTGGGATGAAATATAGGTTTGTTTTTGTGTTCTAAACATTTCGTAGATTGTTGGTTTGTTTTTAGCCGAATCTTCAAATTCTTTTTGGTGATTGGATCGAAGTTTAAAGTAGTGTAACATAGGGATTCGTGTTAAACTGTTCTTGGTATCTTGGTTTTCGTTAAAACACCATCTTTCTTGGATCAAAAGTGCAAAAAAGGTTGTGTTCTTCATTCCGAAATTCTAGCAGAAACATCCATCGGAAAGTACAAGTTGTACGTGGGCTTCCATCGCAATAACCTTACCATCGGAAAGGGTTTGGTTCTACATTGCGATCGTTGGATTTTATTACTTATTCCGATCTGGCATTCCGATCGTACTTTGCGATCTGAGATTCCGACGGGTATAAGGAAGGTTTTTAAGTCGTTACTCTGCTTGAATTTTGTTAGCTACTTTGCGATCTGAACATTGCGATCTGAGTATTCCGATAGGTTTTGCGATCTGAGTATTACGATAGCTCTTTGCGATCTGAACATTTCGACCGCTCTGCATTGCGATCTAGGCATTCCGATACCATCATCATTCCGACAGTGTTACATTACGATCTGGTATTCCGATCTGGTATTCCGATCTGACATTCCGATCAACATTCCGATAATCACAAATTTTTCCATTAAAAATTTCGAGAACATATTTTAGGGGATTTTAACATTGTTTCTCGATTTTAACTCACAACAACACAAAAATACTTAACCTTATTTCATTGTTCGATCAACTTTGTAAATCTTAACTTATTGAGATGGAGTACACATCTCTTACGGACAAGTCCATCCTCTCGGGTACGGATAATCGTCCATCAATGTTGGTGAAGACTATGTATGAGGAATGGGCTTCCCGTATGGAACTTTATATGTTGAACAAGGAGAATGGACATCTAATTTGGGCATCTGTGCTCAATGGACCATTAGATTATGGTACAGTGACGGAAGGTACGACCACTCGTCCTCGCACAACGGGTGAGTTGACTGGAGATATGAAGATTCAAGATAAATGTGATAAGTATGCTACAAACATCATTCTCCAAGCCCTTCCTCCAGATGTCTACAAACTCGTCAACAAACATAAAGTGGCCAAAGAGTTATGGGATAGAATTCGTGTTCTCATGCAAGGCACCTCGTTAACTAAACAAGAACGAGAGTGTAAGCTTTATGATACTTTTGATAAGTTTGCCTATGTGCCAGGGGAGACTCTCAATGACTACTATCTGATATTTACCCTATTGTTGAATGAGCTAAATATCTATGGCATGGCAATTCCTACCTTTCAATTGAACACCAAGTATTTGAACACTCTTCCTCCAGAATGGAAAAAATACGTGACGGATGTTAAATTGGCTAAGGACTTGCATAACACCAATGTGGATCAACTTCAAGCTTTTCTTCAACAACACGAATGCCATGTGATCGAGGCTCGGTTGTCTACACCTCAAGTTCATGATTCACTTGCAATATATGCTTCTCAACAAAACATGGCTTATACTTATCAACAACCATCATACTTGTAGCAGCCACCACCACACATCTATCAACAACCACAGCAACCATCTTATCAACCACCAATGATGCCACAACAAGAATATCAACAAAGTGTTCATCAACAATCTTTTCAACAGCAACCACCATATCAAACATCACCATCACAAACCAACACTTCTCCATTGGGCTATACTCCTCAGCAAGGATATTTTCCAATTGAAGCACAACCAGCACAAGCTTTCTACTCTAATGAACTTCCACCAATCCAAGCACCGGTCTTTACTCCAAATGATACGCCAACTGATGTTTTAAACCATCTCACCGCCTACTTGTCAAAACTTGTTGCAACTAGAGTATTTCCACCAACAAACATTCAGCTCCGCACCTCATCAAATCCTCGACAACAAGCCACTGTTCAAGATGGTCAAGTGACGGTGCAACCTATTTAGGGAAGGCAAAATTCATATGGACCTCCTACAAGGACTGGGAACAATCAAGCTGTGAATTCTCAAGCTAGTGGAAATGGGAGTCCTATTGGTCCTAAGAAGGTTGTGACTTGCTACAATTGCCGAGGACAAGGTCATAGGGCTAGGGAATGCACTCAGCCGAAAAGGAGAAGGGATGATGCATGGTTTCGTGAGAAGATGTATTTGGTTGATGCTCAGTCTAAGGGGAAGATTTTGGATTCAGAGGAGTTGGCATTTCTGGCAGACCCAGGGGCAGAAGATACTGAAGGGATTGCAGTTGTTTCCACTTCTAATGCAGCTTATCAAGCGGACGATCTTGATGCATACGATTCGGATTGTGACGACATTCACTCTGCCCAAGCTGCTCTCGTTGCTAATCTCTCTCACTACGGTTCTGATGTCATCAGTGAGGTACCAACCACATCTAATAATATTGATGATAACCAACATCAAGTTGGGCATGAAAATGACAACCTCGAACAGCATTCGGGAACTAGTAACTCAAATGATGTGGTACCCAATCCTACACATTTGAGTGAACCTCAACCAAATGCTACGACGGGTATGGAATCTTATGCTCAACATGATTTGGTCATGGTGCCTAAACATATTATTGATCAAATGCATATGGCCCTCAGACAATCCGTAGATACGAATTCCACCCTAACTGCTGAGCTTGTGTTGCATAAAGAAAAGGTCAAATCTTTTGAAATGGTCCCTCAAGCAGAGAAAATAACATGTTCTGAATTTGACCAATTTCGTTTTGAAAAGATTGAACACTTGAAAGAAATAGAATCATTAAAAGCTAATCTTTCTAATGAATTAAAAGAAAAGGAGTCGGTTGTCAATGATTTTCAGAAACTTAAAATGGATTTCGAAACTCTCGAGTCTAAAAAGTTTGAATCCGAAATTAATGCCACCAAACTTCTTAAATTCAAAGAACAACAGCTTTTAAAGCAATACGCTTCCACAGAAAAGGTTCATCTTTTAACTAAATCATTTAAAGAATTTGAACTTAAGCGTCTTCAAGATTTACCACCTAATCCCGGTTATGCAAAACAAGCTCAGGAGTATATTCCCGGTCTTTATGATATGACTATAATTGGCAAATCGAAAGAAGCACCTTATGTTCGTAGTACTGAGGAGACAAAATCACTTGAGGATGAAACTCATTCTAAAATGCTTTCAAAATTCCATACAATTGATTATGATCAACATAACAAAGATCAATTTTCGAAAAAAACACGCATTCGCTTACAAAAGGAATTAGCAGAATTAACAGTTCTTGTGCCCCAAAGTTTGTCAAATGAAAACCTTCCTAGTACGTCTCCTACACTCGTCAAAAAGGATTTAACGAAGTTAATTCCACCGGTAAGTAAGGCGTCCGTTAACTTAAATACGGTTCACCAACACTTAGCCGATTTTGACAAGGTCATTTTGGAACGTACGACGGCCACGGCCATAACGGAAGGTGAATGGAACTTTGAGCACACTAGAGCTGCGTTTCGAGATGAAATTGTTCCGTTTGTAAACAATGTTAAAGCTTGTCTTCGTAATATTGATCAAGATTTGTTTTTGGAAATAGAAGAAGTTAGACGTGTTTTCAATGAAATGGAAGATGCTTATGTAAACAGTTTACTTGAAATAGAACGGGTTTCACGCCATAATGATCTGCTTCTTAATCAAGTGATGTCTCATGATATAGTTTCTGTCTGTGTGAATACAAATGTTGATAATGATTCTATTGTGCATAATGTTGAATCTGTGGATACTGTGGTAGATAGTATTTATCACGAATCTAGCGCGGAATTTTTAAAGCTTCAAGATTCATATTCATCGCTTTCAAAACGTTTTGATGAGATTCAAACACATTGTATTTCGCTTGAACGCAAGCAACAATTTATTCAAGAAATCTTTGAAACGTCATTCGAAGGTGTCAATATCGATGATGCAAACTTTGAAAAGAATTTTCGATTGAATTTACAATCAAAAAAGCGTCAGCCAAGTGACAAGGTTGCTCAATCTTTGCCGATAGACATAGAGAAATCTAAGGAGCTTAACTGTGTGAACGTACTTGAGGCTGCTGAGAATCTTAAACTTGATCTAGATAATCGAGTTTCCAAGATTTTGTCCAAAGTTGATAACTTAAAACAGAAAAATACACGACTCTTCGATTCAGTACAGCCCGCATGTGTTGATACCACTGCACAGAATCAATCATTGATTGAACAATTGAATCGAAAGTCGATGGAAATATCTGATTTGAGGGAACATATTTGTGATAAGAACCTGGTCTTGGCTGAGTTAAAGGAAACACTTCGTACTCTCAAAGGTAAGAATGTTGTGGATAACACAGCCACTATCTCAGCATCGTCCTCTAGTGCAATCAAAAGAACCCTTATTGCCGTCACACCACTTAACAAGGGCCCTAGGACTAAACCATCTCAAACTTTGGTCACTAAAGATAAGGCGGAATCAAAACCAGCTTCTAATATTCCTGTATTGCCTTCTACAGGAGTAAGCACCACTACTAAGGCTCAAAGATCTAAGCTTAAGAGAAACAAGAAGAATGATAGGATCTTGCCCCCATCTAGTAGTCAAGTGAAGAAGAAAGTAGAAGCACATCCTAGGAATGTTATTTCTGTTTTGAATAAAAAGAATCATGTAGCTAAACCTAAAGGCTCTGCGGTTGTGCAGCGTTCTAAGCCTAGTGTGAATTCTAATTTGAAATGTTGGAATTGCAATGAATGTATGTTTTCTAGTCGTCATGATTCTTGCCTTATTGACCATGTGAATGAGATGCATGCCCGGAAAAATGGATTAGAATGGAAACCGACTGGGAAAGTGTTAACCCAAGTTGGCTGGATGTGGCGCCCCACTGGTAGAACTTTCACTATAGTAGGAAATATGTGCCCTTTGACTAGGATCACTCCCACTACAGCGAAGAAAGCGTACCCTTTAACTAGGAGTACCAAGGCTACCAAAACACAAGCGTGTCCTTTAACTAGGAACACCGACACTACTGTAGGAACCAAGTGCCCTTTAAATAGGTCTACTCCCACTGTAGTGCCCGCGAATAATCCAAAACCTAAGAAAGTTGTAACAGTAAAACCTGTTAGTGCTAAAACTCACATTAGAAAACGCAGGAAATCTAAGGGTCTCAAAAATGTTAGCAATTATGATACTTCTATATCTGTATCTGCTAACACTCCGGAACCAATAGTTTCCAATGCATTTTCTACTGTTGTTATTGAAAACAGGTGGTCCAAATTGTTCTCTGGTATTTGGACTCTGGTTGCTCCAAGCATATGACCGGAGATCGCTCTCAGCTCAGAAATTTCGTCAGCAAGTTTCTTGGTACGGTTCGATTTGGAAATGATCATATTGCAAAGATAATGGGTTATGGTGAATATCATATTGGGAATGTTATAATTTCAAGAGTGTATTACGTGGAAGGTCTCGGTCACAACTTATTTTCCGTGGGACAATTTTGTGATGCAAACCTAGAAGTTGCTTTTCGAGAGCATACCTGCTTCATTCGTAATTTGGAAGGGGTTGATTTATTGAAAGGTACTCGAGGGAATAATTTGTATACTTTTTCTCTACAAGACATGATGGTCGCTTCTCTCGTATGTCTTCTCTCCAAAGCATCGAAGACTAAGTCATGGTTATGGCATCGACGGTTATCTCATCTTAACTTTGACGCTATTAATCACTTGGCGAAAAACGAACTTGTTCGTGGTCTTCCTAAACTATCATTTCACAAGGATCATTTGTGTTCCGCGTGTACAATGGGGAAAAGCACTAAGAAGTCTTACAAACCCAAGACTGAAGACACCAACCAAGAGAAACTTTATCTTTTGCATATGGGTCTTTGTGGGCCAATGCGTGTTGAAAGTCTTAGTGGCAAAAAGTACATCCTCGTCATTGTCGATGATTACTCTCGGTTTACATGGGTGAAATTTCTTAAAGCAAAAAATGAGGCACCTAAATTCATCATCAGATTTCTCAAGATGATTCAAGTGCGTCTCAACACTACTGTCCGACGCATTCGTACAGACAATGGAACCGAATTTGTGAATCAAATTTTGCGTGATTATTATGAAGAAGTTGGCATATCTCATGAAACATCCGTTGCACGCACTCCACAACAAAACGGGGTCGTTGAAAGCCGAAATCGCACACTTATGGAAGCTGCTCGAACGATGTTAATTTACGCAAAGGCTCCATTGTTTTTATGGGCAGAAGCAGTATCTACAGCAGTGTACACCCAAAACCGGTCACTAATTCGTAAACGCCATGGTAAAACACCTTATGAGCTTCTCCATGGAAAAGTACCAGATTTATCATATCTTCATGTATTTGGTTCTCTTTGCTATCCAAACAATGATGGTGACAATTTGGGAAAACTTCAACCAAAGGCTGATATTGGTATTTTCATTGGTTACGCACCCGCAAAGAAGGCATTCCGAATCTACAACCGTAACTCTCGCAAAATCCTTGAAACTATGAATGTTGATTTTGATGAGCTGACAGCAATGGCTTCTGAGCAAAGCAGCTCTGAACCCGCACTTCATGAAATGGGACCCAGTAACATTAGTTCTGGTCTTGTCCCAAACAACCCTACTTCATCCTCATTTACACCACCTTCTAGGACTGAATGGGATAAGTTGTTTCAACCGTTCTTTGATGAATTCTTTACTCCTCCAGGTATTGTTGCTCCAGAACCTGAGGTAATAGCTCCGGTAACCGAAGTTGTCGCTCCAGCCACCGTTGCATAATCAGACACATCTGCACCTACAATTGGTCAAGATATACCATCCACAAGTAATTCTCAACCAACACATGTAACAACTACCCACGTCATGCCTATTGATGATGAAGAGGATGATGATGATCACGATTTGGAATTCGCTCAAATGCGTGAACTTCCATTTTTTGGTGTACATATTCCCGGCCCTAATCAAGAAGGGTCGTCCACCACAGAGGAAGCTCCTTCTACAGTTTACTCCAATCCACGGATTCGTGAACATGACAGCAAGTGGACAAAGGATCATCCTATAGATTCTATTATTGGTGACCCTAATCCTCCTGTATCCACACGAAGTCAGTTACAAGAAAGTGCAATGTTTTGTCACTTTGATGCTTTTCTTACTGAAGTTGAACCTAAGACATGGAAAGAAGCTTTTACTCAATCCTGCTGGATAGAAGCTATGCAAGAAGAACTTAATGAGTTTATACGTCTTGAAGTATGGGAACTTGTCCCATGCCCGGATCAAGTGCAGTTACTCACTTTGAAATGGGTTTACAAGGTGAAACTCGATGAGTTAGGCGGAATATTGAAAAACAAAGCTCGACTAGTAGCTCGTGGATACAAGCAATTATTGGGCGTCGACTTTATGGAATCCTTTGCACCTGTTGCCCGTTTGGAAGCTATTAGACTATTCCTCGCTTATGCAACCCATATGAATATGATCGTCTATCAGATGGATGTGAAGACGGCATTTCTTAATGGTGAAATCAAGGAAGAGGTCTATGTTCAACAACCAGATGGTTTTGTGAATCCTAATTATCCTAATCATGTGTACAAGCTTAAGAAGGCTCTCTGTGGGTTGAAGCAAGCTCCACGCGCATGGTATGATCTTTTGTCACAATTCCTCATTACGCAAGGCTTCGCTAAAGGTAAGGTGGATCCAACGCTGTTCATTCAGAAACGAGGTAAAGATATGATTATGGTACAAATATATGTTGATGATATTATATTTGCAGCCTCGACCCAAACTTTATCCGACGAATTTGGGAAACTCATGTCTTCCAAGTTTAAGATGTCAATGATGGGCAAGGTATCATTCTTCTTAGGTCTTCAGATATCTCAGAGTCCCAGAGGCATCTTTATCAATCAATCTAAATATGCCCTTGAATCGCTTAAGAAATATAAGATGGAATCTTGCGACCCCGTGGATACTCCAATGGTGGAACGAACTAAGCTTGATGCAGATCCACATGGAGTTGCCGTTGATCCGACACTTTATCGTGGAATGATCGGTACTCTTCTGTATATCACAGCCAGTCGACCTGATCTTCAGTTTGCTATATGTATGTGTGCCAGGTATCAAACTAGGCCTACTGAGTTACACTTAGCTACTGTTAAAAGGATCTTTCGATATCTTGAAGGAACCATTAATCGGGGACTTTGGTATTCGAAGGACTCTTCTATTGCACTAATGGTATATGCAGATGCGGATCACGCGGGTTGTCAAGATACAAGGCGTAGCACGAGTGGAACTTTGCAACTACTAGGAGATCGACTAATCAGTTGGGCATCGAAAAGGCAGAAAAGCGCTGCAATTTCAAGTACAGAAGCAGAATACATAGCTATGTCCGGTTGCTGTGCTCAAATTCTTTGGATGAAATCGCAATTAACCGACTATGGTCTAGGTTTCAACAAGATTCCGATGTACTGCGACAACAAAAGTGCAATTGCCTTATGCTGCAACAATGTTCAATTCTCCCGGTCGAAGCATATTGACATTCGCTACCACTTCATCAAGGAGAAAGTGGAAAATGGAGTAATAGAGCTTTACTTTGTCCGATCTGAGTATCAATTGGCGGATATTTTCACGAAGGCTTTAGATCGCGCTCGAATTGAATTTTTGGCCGACAAGCTAGGAATGAGAACCTTCTCGCCTAAGACTCTAAAGGAACTAGCAGATGAAGCGAAAGAATAGTCTTGGTAAAACTATTCTCCGTATCCTTGGTGATCATTTGTATATATTGTTTATATTTTTATCCACAAAAGCAAAATACAAAAATATAAAACCATATAAAAACCATAAAAATTGAAAAATATAGAAAAATCCAAAACTATTTTTACTTTACTTTTCAAAGGCATGTCTTTTGGTACGATAATATTTACGGCCTTAGAAATGTTGATTAATATTGACACGGCGCCATAAATAGAGTTCGTACAAAAGTTGTAAATATTTCATAAAACATGCCTAAATGGCTTGTAGTTATTTCAGACTGCAACCCGGTTTTCACATTAAAGTCAAGTATTTCTTATGAAAGCTTTGGCTCACAATGGGAATTAATTTTCTCGGGCAAGGTTTACTTTAAAACCTTGTAAGGGATCAAGTTTACTTTATAACTTGATCTAACACAAATCTATGTACGTTTCAGTGCATTTATTTGTTAAAACAAGAGAAGTCTTGTTTTTATGAAGCTATCATCTCTACAACCATGCTATCTACAATTGGTATCTACATACTCGATGATGCGACTACTCAACCGACGACTACAGCTCTTTCAATAGAACACGGGTCAACAATTGAGGGAGAGCAATTGTCAAGCATTCAGAATCTTTGATGCCGAACGTGCCAAGTTCACAAGTTGGTGTCAAGACAACAATACCAATCGTACATGTGGAGTCAAGAGATGACTTCAGACGTGACGAGGCGACCAACATATGCTGACAAGAACCATCTGATCTTATCATATGATGTTCTAATCTATCAGGTCCAACCTTGTCAATTATTTCTTAATATGGTGAATATGTGATCATGTTACAAATCGATATCATATCTCATACATTTGGTATCATGAAGATAAAACGGACTCGCATTTTTCTTCCCAAAACCCTTGTTAAAACTTCATTAAATCAATTGATATTAAAAACATCGATTGGGTTAATATTTTTAATATGGGGGAGAAAATGTGATTTAATATGGGATATTATCACAAATGGTTTGACTTAATGTGCTGGCTCATCCCGACATGTGCGAAATGTTTTCGAATATCGTGGCATATGTTAAGGGGGAGCAAAATGGATTTGCTATATCAAAATGGATTTTCATGGTGACATATACTTACCCAAAACCCATTTATTTCACGACGATGAAGATTGTGGTGACGATGGTAGGATAGGTTAAGTCCAATGATTCTTCTAGAACCGTAGGAATCTTCCCAAGGACATTCCATAGCTAGAAATAGTAGTCCTTAGGAAAGGTGGAGAAAGATTGTGAACGTAGCTGAATGCCGACCAAGTACTTAAGTTAGCACTGGAACAATCACAACAAGGTTCTAGTTATGACGTATTGGTAAGCATTGAAGGGGTTGAAGAATGAAAAAGAATTGTAAAGATAAAGGGTGTAAAGAAAGAAGCCCTCCTTACAACTTTAGGCAGAAACCGGGTCAACACATATGCTATTGAGATCATTTTAATGATTCTCGATATTGAAGACAGACATCATGGACCCAGTGATGCAATGCACAACCCATCCCAGCTAACTCAGATATCTCTTAAAAGATATTTGTTTTAATCACACGGAGACAACACGTTATCTATTGATTTATTCACTCCGAATAAATTGGTATTGAAAAGGTGGCACTCCTCTCCAGCCTCCGATCACTAAAATCCAAAATGCACGATCGAGTCTAGAGCCATTTGAGATCATCAAATATCTCATTAGGACACACTTTCATAATTCCTTGCTTCTTCACACACTGTGAAAAGTAAGAAAGATCTTAAGAGTCCTCTGCAAAATCTTCATGATCTTGCCTGAACATCCGAGTAATACGAAAGTATTTACAATGAAGATGGAAATCCTTCTTGAGCGAATATTAAAAAGCTCATGGTAGGTGACTTGTGCGATTCTTTACGAATCAAACTTGTGATAACTGGAAAGCAACAGCTGTTTAATTCTTAACTGAATTTAAACACGTTCCAGGCCTCTACGCAATATCTTAGTGATCTTGCCAGAACACTCAGAGTGATACCTTAGTGTTCACAGTGATGAGTGGAAATCCTTCTAGTGTTAACCTCAAACAGCACTTGGTAGGTAACTTGCAAGATTCTATACGAATCAAGCTCGTGACAACTGGAAAGCAACGATGGTGCGGTTCTTAATTGAATTTCACTTGTTCCAGGAACATGAATTGACGGATTCAAATCATACGGATAATTATTATCCAAATGATTCACTCTTTATGTTCGCAGTCAGCTTTGGACGGTCGAATAAAGAGAACGGGTTTACCCGCGAAATCCTTTCAGGAAGTTACTTAATTGAAACTATCCGTCACGGGTACGATATCTAATATCATCCAACGGTCTTCACCGACCGGAGGTAAAATGCTACCGATTTAGGGTAAAGGGACTCCAATCCCGGTAAAATATATTCCCAAAAAGCGTTGAAGTACAATGGAATGTAGCTGCAATGCTACATTAACCTCAAGCACACAGCTTGAACAACCACTATATCATATGACATGCCATATGATAATTACATTACAAAACTAATGACTCCTATAGGAAAGAACCACCTAAAGGAACATAAACAATGAAAAAACAAACATAATGATTAATGAGAAGTGCGAGTATCCGGCTGACGAGTTCCATGGCGATCATCAATCACAATGTCTTCATCAGTCTCACTATCCGCATTAAGCACATCATTAGAATGACCAAAGCCATCCTCCCAATCAGTCCCATCATCCATTAAACCACTCAAAACACCAAAAGAGTTTTTGCTGCTCGTACCCGGTTGACTAGAATCAAGAGCCAAAGACTTGTTATTAAGAAATCCACGCTTAAGAATAGAACCAGCTTTCTTAGGAGCATTCTGAACAGTAGTACCTGTAGAATCATTTTTCTTAGGCTTATTCGCCTTAGAACTATCCCCTTTCTCAACAGCACGGTAATAAAGATTAATAGGTGGTTTAGTGAGTTTAATACCAGCAACCTGGAGTTGCTTATTCTTACCCTTTTTCTTTCTATTGTTCACAACCTCATAACCCTCATTATCAATCTCATTAGCTACCTTATTATCGTCCACATTAACAATCGTATTAATGACATCCTTAGGCAATTTCGGACATTCAGCATCATGATGATCAAATATACAGCACATCGAGCAGCGGGGGGGAGTCCACTCGTATTCTATACCAATATTAGCCATCGTATGTCCCTTATCCTTACCAATAGGAATAGCAACAACTAAAGAATCCTTAGGAGGATGATCAGCAGAAATCTCAATTAAAACACGTGCATAGGTACTCCTTCCCCATGAAGATAGGCACATCTCACTTGTATAAGAATCAAGAAGAATAGGCCTCCCAATCTGAGTAGTGATTAGACTAAGACCCACCTCCGAATATGCAACTATGGGAACATGATGCAATTTGACCCACACCGGTGCTTTCCTAATCTCCTCCTTCACAAGTAAAGAATCCGGAGACCATATATTCAAAATCAGTGGAACCATACGTATTAACCATGGCCCACTCTCTATAACTCTTTCCATTCCAACTTTAGAATCAAATTGAAATAAAAAGAACTCACCATGAAGTTGGACACGCTTGATTCCAAATTTCGCCCACGCTTTCTTAACATAGTTTTCAACCAAAGGAAACGCCAATCTCTTCCCTATAAAATGACCATATAATGTATGCGTCAATCGTGCCCTAACCTGATCAACCACATCGAGAGGAATAGTAACCGCTGCCCCTTCAACATGTTCTTCATTACGGAGTTCTTTTACACGTGCAACTCTTTTAGCTTGACCATGTAACATGGACACAAAAGAGGGTTTTGGAACAGCAGTTGATGGTGCAGGAGCCCTACATGGAGTAACAACCCTTGTATCACTCTGCTCGGATGGAATCGTATCAGCCATACATGGAGTAACACCCCTTGTATCATTCTGGATATCATGATCATTAGCCATACTAGTCGTTCCAACCTCCTTCAATACTGGCTGCTTGAGTGAACTTGCATCCGTATGTATCTGGTTTGAGCATTCTGTCCCATCACCATCATGTATCTCGGTCGATACATGTTTGGGCTCACCATCTGACCTTTCTGTAGTGTCACCCCCAAACGATGGAAGAACACCACTCGATTCATAATCATTAATCATGACTCCATCCTGACGCGACGAGGTAATGGAAACCCTAGACACCTCAGAAGTCTTGTCAGGACTATTTATGTGATTCGCTTGTTTTAAACGCGACATGCGCGCATGTAACCTGTCCATGTCGATCGGCGTAACAGCGATCTTCTTCTCCATGACACATTAACCAGATCGAAACACCTCTCTCTAATACACAAAACAATCAATCGAAACAGAAAAACTACCTAGGGCAAACGAAACCCTAGATCAAGGACCAATCACAGCGCACCAAACCAAACCCTAATACATAAAATAATAAGAGATTAAAAAAACCCTAATTTCTTAAAAGGTAATAAACGGCGGCTACCAAGAGTTTTATCACTAAATCAAAAAAACCGATCATAATACGAATCAAATCTTTCAACCAATCAAAGACCAGTCCCACGCATTGAAAGGATTCTGTTTGGACAACTGATTTAAATAATCAAGAATCACAAAAGAAAACAAATCAAGACAATGGTACGGTTATGATAGGTGGAAAACAGATTGGAATTAGACAGTTTGCTTAATTAAGATGAACGGAAACCATGGTGGAGGCAGCCGGAAATCACCAAAAAGAGAGAGAAAAAATTAGGGTTTTTTTATCGTTTAATGCTACCGATTTAGAATGAAATGTTCAAAGCCATTTCGTTCGTGTCTACTTATGTTGCGGCATTTGAAGACGGTGGCGTTGCGGGATCCAAGAAGAAGTCGTCCCCGCATGCTTATACTTTATGCACTTAATATCTCATTTAATTCAAGAAAGCATAAAAGTTAAGTCTTCCGCTGTATCAAACTCTGAAGCTTTCAAGAATTACGAAGGTATAAGTGTGTGTGGGACATGGTGTCACGAAGAGGCGAAGATCACAAGTGATGGATGCACGAGATCAAGGCAAGAGATTGATGCTAAAGATTGATATCAAAGATCACATCAGCATGTTCACCAGAAAAGAAAAAGAAAAGAAAGACGAAGACTACGAGCTCAAGACAAGCATAGTATGCTAGGTTCATTTCATTATTGTAACTCGGGTAACGCCCTTGTTTGGAGTGACCTCCCTTAGGGGGAGATTGTTGGAAATACGTTTTACGTATTAAGAAGGATCGGTCACTCCATTAATAGTCCATGTAATAGCTCGTAGTTTAGTTAACTTTCTTTATTTATTTAACAAGAACAAGCCTAGCCTACAACATGTGTAGGCCGGCCCACATGTAAGCCCAAGCCCATGACAAGGGCTTGGGTATATAAACCCTCTCCTTAGATGGAGAGGGTGGTGTGGTTTCATATTTTACACATAGTTCCTTTTAACTTTCTCTCTCTAGAAGTGTGAAATCCACCATCTTTCTATCTCTTTCTCTCTCTCTAAAAACATAAGCATAGATTTACAAATCAACAATTTGCTTATTCAAAAGGCTGATTTTTTCCCTAAGCTCTCTAACAGATGCCTTCTTAATCACCTCTTGCATTTTCTTGATAAAATACTCCCTTAACGCATCATCCCAACAGTTCTTCTCTGCCACATATATCAACACTCCCATTTCACAACACATATCTATCTTTCTTCTCATATTCTCCCACTCTAAAGTTTTATCAACGCCTTCCTCATCACCTAATGCAGCAAACCTATTCTGATCTTCACTTCTAACCCCCTCATTACTTTCCTTTCTATTTCCTTTTGTTACCCTCCCTTTCATAACATCACCATTATCCTTCTTACTACCATTCGCAACCTTATCTATGTCCATACGACTAACATCCTTAGCAGCAATATCAACCCTGGTCTTATTTATATCTCCATTTCCTGCCTTCTTAACCTGAAAAACTTGCTCTACTCCATCCCTATTAAACCTCTGATCCCCCAAGCCTCTTCCACCTCTACCCATACCACCCCTACCCATTCCACCTCTACCACGTACATTGTAACCACCCCTACTTGTACCTGCACCAAAATTGCTCCGTTGGTCACTATTTACCACTCCACTATTGTTATTACCCCTTTTATTGTTAACAACCTTCCAACCTTCCTCATCACCTTGACTCCCCTCATTCACCTTATCCTTACCCTTATCAACAACAGTCCTCGCCTTCTCAGTCTCATTCAACACATGCTTGGAACAATTAGTAAAATAATGCCCAAAAACATTACAGTGAGAACAAACCGGGGGTCTCCAAGGATAATCCACTCTCAATTCCATCTTCTTACCCAACAACTCGTATGTCACTTCCACTACTTCCGGTAAACCTCTCTCAGCTTCAACTTCAATCAATACCCTCGCAAAACTAACCCTCCCATACGCCCTATCACACATTGACGTAGTGATTCTGTCCATCATAATAGGGGTGCCAATACAACTAGCAATCCTACTAATTCCCTCATTACACCAAGCCTCAAGAGGGATGTCCATAATCCTAACCCATAACGAAACCTTAGTAGGTTCAGGTCTAACCATGCACATGCCCGGTTCCCACTTCTGAACAAATAACAGAAAACCATTAACAATCCAAGGACCATTCTCCAACACATATTGCATACCCTCTTCAGTTTTAAACTTAAGAAAATACAACCCACAATCATTAGTGATCACTTCCGCAAAATTATATCCCCTCCACATTATTCTAAGGTGTCCCATAATATCCCTATAGTTCATCTTCATACCAACAAAATACCCAACTAATGTTAAATCCCATTTCTTACTTCCTACTTCCACCACAGGATCTAAATTAGCACTCACTATACCCTTAGCATTCACACTTACAGGGTAAGTTTTAAGCATATTACTACTATTTTCCATAAAACCTTGAACCGCTTGTTTAAAAGCATTTAATAACACATTATTAGTACCTTCGTCCATACAGTATCACCTATAACAGCAACATTCTCTACTTCACTACCCTTACCATTAGAAACCTTAAGGCTAGGCCATTTTTCACTATTATTAAAAGAAAAACTGGCCTCAGCCCTGTTCCCTTCATCAATCAATTTATCACCCCTCTTAAGCATTCTAGGACTATCACCCATAACAATCTTACTCAAAATTGGGTTCTCAGCCACAGGAACTGGCATAGGACCCAACACACCATTCTCACTACCAGATTTATCACTATTATTAGCCAAATTGAAGATAACATTAACTTGTTTTCTCTAAGGCTCACTTAACATTTCATCAATCACCTCTTGCTCAATACTAGCATAGGCCTCACCTTCAGTTAATGACTCATTAACACTTCTAGCATCCTGACTAAGTGTTTCAGAGCAATCAACCGACCCACCATCTCTACCTTCCCCAGCATCACGGTTACCATCATTAACAAGCCCTTCTATATCCATTCCCTCATAATTCTTATTAACCCCCTTTTTAAAACTAGCATGCGAGGGTTTAGATACCTGTTTAGACTGTGTATTCCCTACAAACAAACCCGTCTCCTTGTTCCTAAGCTTATTACCCCTCTTGGTGTGAACAATCTCATCCACAGCCCTAGGAGGCATTTGGGATGATTCATTACCAGGAGGTTTCTGTTTCACCATGATAACGATACCAAATCAAGCAGAGAGATAGAAGATGAGAATCATGGTGAAAAAACATGTTTAATGGACGAATTAATTGTACGAGGTAAAAGATGAACAGTATGTGTTTTTAAGTGTGTGTAACGTAAACCCAGGAATAGTAATAACTAATTTTTAAAAATAGCAAATGAAGTGTTTAATAGATGAATTTTATATCAATAAGTAGATCAGGAATAGTAGAACAGTAATCAAAAATAAAATTAATGATCCAAAGGTTAGATCAAAATTAAATGGATGATTACTTAATAAAATTTTATTGTTTTTAGAGAGAGAAATAACATAGAGAGAGAAATAGCATGAGTTTCTTACATGAAATGTCAAATACTTGTTGCTTAGTTTTGTATATTATTCACCCTTTTAGGCTTCCCAAGGATAAACAATATCATTGTTGTTTTGATCAAAGGGCGTGACGTGTTGTTACAGAAAACTCATATCTAGACCGTTATATTATAGTGTGCCATCGAGATGTTGTTTGTCTGGTGCATTCACAACTACTACAAATGCTAACAAACTAGCTTTTACACCAGGTAAAACACGACAAAAACTAAAAAAAATCCCTAGGTGTGTTTTATCCATCTAGAATCCGTGCAAATACATTTATCCGAATTCTATGGTCTATATGGACTGGAAATCATTTCTCCGGTTTTTAATAGGTTTGGATATTTTTCCGCTTTTGCATTTTTGGTTGTTTTGACCGGTTTTGATCGGTTTTCGACCGGTTAAGTCGATTTGACCAAGGGTTGCCTAGATAAAACGTACATCTTTTTTCAGTCTTTCATGTTCTTAGTCGTGGTCTTGAAACGGAGTCATGTAGCACATGTTACGGCCTTTTTATAGCAGCCCGTGTTTTCTGATAATTTCAATCTAAATCTTTTTATGTATGTTAGCGATTATGTTTGGCATTCTATTTCTTTACATTATGGAATTAGTAAAACTAACTCCCTTTTGTATGTTTTTGTATATGTATGTTGTATATATGTATTTTTATTATGTGAAGTCGAAGCGCAACAGATTGTAAGTAACTCTACAAATACACACACAAATAAAGAAAGAAAAAAAGCGAGTTTAATGTGAAGCCAAGAGCAAAGATCATTAAACTACACTTTCTCTCTCTAGAATTCTTTCTAAAAAAACCATTGTCATTTTATCATGAATTCATCATCAACATTTGATTCGTCCCTTGGATTAGGTTGATGTTTATAGATCCATGTTCATCTTTTTATTCTACACCTTTACATATAACTTTTCACCATTAAACATTTCTTAATCTCATTTTATTTCCACTTTCATTAATATTTCTGGGTTACTGTTGGTAGTGGTGGGTTCACACACATTTATTGAACGCCGCTGTTTTGATTTACCTAGTATCTCATTAATTCTCCTTAATCTTTCATTAATATCACAACCGGCATAGATTTCATTTCATTTCACCAGATCCATCATCATTTTTCATCATTTTTGCATCATTTTTCAACAAAAAAATTTATGAATTGATTTTTCTTTCATTATGAAAGATCCTGATCTTAAACCACCTAATATTGAATCATCTAGTTCATTGTCTAAGTTGTCTCAGAAAACAGATAAGGATGGTATTGTTAAGCCTGGTAAGAAGAACAATAAGAAGAATGATATGGGAACTAATACTAGAAGCAGCTCGGGTAAGTTTACTGTTGAGAATAGTAGTATTGTAGGAATGATGTAGGTATTGAAGAGGAAGTTTTAGTGGTTGATGCCAGTAGTAGTGATAAAGGGGTAGGTAGTGAGATCCCTAGTGTTCAAGAGGTGGGTATGGAGGATAGGGAGGTTAGTGGTAATGGTGGTGGTGTTAAGACCCAAGAGGTTAAGCCTATTGAGGTTCCTGCTAAGACAATTGAAAAGAGTAAGGGCAAGGGTGTTAGTTTTGCTAGTTTGGTGAGTGGTATGGCTAGTGAGGGTAGTAATAGGTTGAAGTTAATGCATGTGGTTGTGGATGGTAGTGGTAGGAAGGTTGTAGACTTGGATCCTGTTGTTAATGAAGGAAGTAAGAAATGGGAGCTCACTGTGGTAGGGTATTTTGTAGGGATGAAGATGAGTCATTGGGAGATCTCTAGTCACTTAAGAAGAATGTGGAGAATGTTTGATTTGGGGGAGATTATAGTTATGGAGGATGGGATTTATTACTTTAAGTTCAAGTCTGAGGAGGGAATGAATAATGTGATTGAAAATAGTCCTTGTCTTGTGGATCAAAAGCTATTGTTTGTGCAAAAATGGGTAGCAGGGATGTGCCTTGCTAAGCCTGAACCATCCAAAATTCCACTTTGGGTGAAGATATTTAATATCCCACTTGAACTTGGAATGGGGATGGTATAAGTAGAATTTCTAGTAGGTTAGGTACCCCTATTATTATGGACAAAATGACTACCTCCATGTGTTACAAGGCTTATGGCAGAGCTAGTTATGCTAGGGTGTTAGTAAAGATTGATGCTAATGAGGGTCTACTTGATACCATTGATGTTTGTTATATGAGTATTGGGAGGTCTATGGGACCTAGGGTTGAGTATCAATGGACACCCTTTTTGTGCTCTCACTGCAAGGTGTTCGGGCATTATATTGAGAGGTGTGGTGTTAAGGTTAATGTCATAGATGAATTGGAGAATAAATATGTTCCTGTGAGTAATCAAGGTAGGGGTAATGCTGAGAATGAATGGAAGAATGTGTCATATAAAAGAGCTGCTAGGAATGGAAATGAGGGTGTACAAGGAAATAATGAGCAAGGTGGTAATAGAAGTTTCAATAATGGAAGGAGTTTTAATGGTAGAGGTGGTATGGGGAGAGGTGGATATAGAAATGCTTACACTCATGAGAGAATGAGAGCTAGTTCTTCTAAGGGGGTGCTTTATGTGAGTAAACCAACTCCTAGTGTTAGTAATCCTACTTCTGATGCTGATGGTTTTGTGCCAGTTAGTAAGAAAAGTAAGCATGTTGTTAAGAAGGAAGTTGTTAATAGTGATGCTTCTTAGAATGGAGTGGAGACTAAGAATAGTTTTAAGCTACTTGAAAGTGATGATATAGAGGTGACAGTCAATGGTGCAGGTGATAACAGCAAGAGTGAAGCATTTTTGCAAAGAATGGTAAAGCAATGATGTATAATGTAGTGTTTGTTGATCCCTAACTCAGATCTTAAACCTTAATAGCTTGTTTAAGGGTTGTGATAGAAAGAATAAATTCAATCTAACACTAGAGAAACTTTGCAAGGTAGAGTAACTAAACAAGATGCGGAATATAGTGTTTAGCACAAGAACAATATGACTAAAGCAAATGTTGAACTTTAATATATCAATGATATACGAATACCCTATAATGGTATTAGGGTTTACAAAACCTTAAAGTATGATAATGAAAGACAATAGAGAGAGACACACATTGCATGCTAACCTAGTGAGTCCTTTTATAGGCATAAGGACTCACGTACAGGATCACTACGAACAAACTTGGAAACTATTAAGGAGTAGTAACAGAAACGCGTAAAAATCTATTCCAAGTTTATCTCTGACGGCATGGCCTTTGACTTCAGCAGGGGAACCAATCCCCCTGTCTTTGTTATTTAGCAGGGGGAACTTACTCTAGCAGGGGTAACAAGTATACATAGATTTATTCCCAACAATCCTCCCCTAAACTTGTGCTTTCCCCTAAAGACAAGTTTCTGAATAAATCCTAGTTGATGAGGATGCTTACAAACTTTCTGGCCAAATCTGACTATGCATCATCCTTACCAGATCATAAGCAACAGGCGTTATAGCATCTACAATCAAGTTAGCCTGTGCTAGTTTATTCAAAGTTTCCTGAGTGAAGGGATAATAACGATGATTAATCAAGTACACACTTACTCCTTCCATTACTACCTCATAGACCCCAGAATTGGTAAACAACTTCCAATACAACAAATCTCCTTTATTCACTGCATCAAATATAGGATCAAATAACTCATGTTCATGCATCCTATGCATGCACTCCCAGATTACCCAATCCTTCTCCACACCATCCATGGTAGGAGGTTTTGCAGCAAAAGTCTTTTTCAAAATTTTCCACAGATCTTCTAAGTCCTCACTATCCAAGGTTTGAAACATGACATCTAGACTTAGAAATGTATGTGTTGTATTGTCAGCTCTTGTAAGCTTCCACCAAGTCCTCCATTTGTGTTCATAAACAGCATACTTTATTATAGCAAACTTCTTTCCAAGTTCACTAGGTGAGATATCATCATTTTCCTGTAGAATTAGCTGTTTATCAATTTCTTCATTTGAAGGACGTTGAGACTCCTTAGTAACTGTGCCAACTTTTTTCCATTCTCTTGAGTCTTTTGGCTGCTCTTTGCACATTAAGTACAAATGTGACAATCCGTCAATTTATGATTGATATTTTATTCTCAATATTTATTTGAAAATATTATTTTATGAACTCACTTATTTTTGGGAAGAAATTTGGATTTACGTCTTGAAGTAGCATCGACTACGTCTAAACCGGAGGATTCAACGTTACGTGCTTACGTTTACATACACCGTCCTTGGTGACAGTCCGACATTTCAGAAAAATAAATTTATCCATGAATATTATTTTGGAGTTTTAAATTTGTGTTGGTTTATAAACTCACAAATTTACGAGAAGAGATTAGGACTTACGATTTTATTTTAACGTCCTTTACGACTAAACCGGAAACCCTAGGATTACGTATTTACGTTTTCGAACTCCGTTTTTGATGAGACAATTTTTATTGGATTCGTTTTGTGACGTTGATTCATAATTTATAAAAACGTTTTCATAAAACGACCCGAGGGCACGCAAATCGAGGAAACTAGAATCGAGGAATACCCGTAAATTAGCGGGATGGGACAAAACAAGTTTATCCCACCCCACTAACTAAAAGGGAAGGCCAAGAGGACACCACATCAAAGATGTGGCATCCTTACACACTAGTAGCTTACAAGTGTAAGCTTAGCTTAACACTTAAGCTTATTTTTACCCACCAAACTAACAAAACCATCCAACCTTTCCCATTACCACCATTCATACATGCAAACAACTCTCAAAACTCTCTCTCTATATATATATTTTCGTCTACCACCACCACTAAACACCCTAATTTGATCAAATTTAACCACGGAATCATATGTTATTCATACATATGATGAAGCCCTTTTGAAGCTCTATTGATTGGTGGTGATTTTAACATCCAAGGAGGAGATTTCATGAAGATCAAGGGCTGATTTCTCAAGGAGTCTACAAATATTTGGTGATCCTAGAAGTGGTGTTGATATCTCATAAGATTGGTTACCCAAAACCAAGTCTTGTTCATCAAAAACCTCATATTTTCATCACTAATGGTGGTATAGAGATTGTTCTTCCTATCCTCTTGTTATTTTTATTATGTAATCTTGTAATTTCTTTATTTATGTATATTTATATGATGATGAATGATGATTAAAAATATTATGTGGGGATTTAGTGTTGATAGATTTGATAAACATGGTTAAAAAGATGGAAAACCATATATAAAAAGGTTAAAATCTTGCTTAATAAGTTGGCTGTATAAAAACAGTAACTAACCACATGTTAAACTGATAAAATAGCAAAGTGGAATCAATATACAGTAAGTATAAGATGTCATACACATGTGAGAGTTGGCCATACAATGGAATCATTATAATGAGTGAGATATGATTAAAACAAAATTGGTGTACCAATCTGAATAGTCAGTTTTGGACGAACTGTTAGGAATATTTAGAGTTGGATTGAGCAGTAGCTAAAACTAAGTTAATTGTAGCACATATCATGTAGTTTATGGTGTCCAACAATGAGCTTCTATCTCTTTGTAGAACTCAAGATATGGTAAAAATGGTGAAAGTGAAAGTAAAAATCAGATTTTGAGAAATTAAAGTTTAATAGTATTATATAAGCACTCAAAATTATATTGTATAAAATGTAAAGTTAAAACCCACTAACTCTTGGATTTTATTTATATAAATATGTACAAAGATAAATAAGTGGACATTTTATAAAAATGGTAACTTGTTATGTTTTATAAGTTATAAAAACTATAAATATGATTTTTACGACTTTTTCGGCTATTGCCGTAAAATTAACGTTTTTGTTAAATAAAACTTAGATGGTTGGACCCGTCTAATGAAAACTTTATAAAACTTATATACTGATATATAGACATGTATAACAAGTAAAAACCGATAAAACCCGAACTATAGGGCATACGGACATTAACGAGCTAAGTAAACATATTGGACTAATACTTGGGCTAATAATTGGACTAAATAAGATAAACACCCATAAAAAGAACTTATTGGGCTTAACCCATTTGGACCCAACTTGAAAGTGTATGTACTGATAATATAAGTACAAAAAGGATTAATACAAGTTAAGAACTTATAATAGGCTTATTGGACCTAAAACACGTAATTAGGTAAAACGAGAAAACTAGTATAAAAGTTATCAACACATAACTTTAAAATGAGTAAACGAGAATATGTAAACCCACTTGATCATCATATATATATATAATCATCATATGTATACATAATTGATATTTTATAAAGTCATTGGACAAACGTCTAAGACCGATTATTATTTGTCTAGGTTTCCGTGATTGAAGTACGTACCGTACGTCCGAATTGCTGATCACCCGTCTTCCCACATCAACGTGAGTTCATAGCCTCGCACTCTTTTAAATGTTTTATGAAATGTTTTATAAACCCGCGAGGGAGATAACATGTTAGTTTTTATAAAATAGGACACCATTTGTCCCGATTGTTGTTTATTGATTTGGACCCGAATGATTGTATGACCCGATTGTATGACCCGATAAATGATTACAGGACCCGATAGATGAAATAAAATGGATTATTAAAGTTAGGTTATGTCACTAAAAGTCCCATTAGCATGAATTGTGAACTGCCGGGATTTGGTAGACGCTTGTGCATATAATAGTACTATTTGGGGACGATCACCCCAGTTCGCGCCTTGACGGTTGATCCCCGTCGTGCCACATTGATTGGTAAGCGAATTTATGTATGAGAAGATTTCCATAGCGTGACCTTTGTGATGACACGCTACTTTAGATGGGCAAATTTGGTATCGGGTTAGCTACCCGTTGTTGGTTTAGTAAGGTAACAATGTCATGCGGCGTATAATAATCCAAAACTAACGAAATACTACTAGACGCCCCGAACTACGATGTATTGCCTGACTAGCAATACAGGGTCATACTATTGATATTATGTTTGTGTTTTGGTTTTTATAACCATACTCATATAACGGTTTTTATTTAACTTTATACAACGTCGTAAGACGTATTGTATGATGTTTTTACGACATTGGCTCGTATAATGATTTTTAAGGCAAATGCCTATATTATGATTTTCGATAAGGATTTGTATAAAATGACTTTGGCTATTTTATGGCCTATTAAAATGATTTGTACAAAATTATTTTCAGTAATAATTTTATACTGATATTATATTTATGGATTTTATTAAACTCTATGAATTCACTCGGCGTTATCGCTGACCTTTTCTTTTAACATGTTTTGTCTCAGGTACTTGAAGGTAATTCTCGGGAAGACGACAAGAATTCATGGCCCGCACTTAAACAATATTTTCCATTCAAATACTTTGTAAAACTTTGTATGAATTAATATGACTTGGGACCGATGTAACTTTGATGTTTATGAATGGAAATGATTTATTATTAAACGACGCGATTTTTATGCGTTGTCTATGATGTGAGTAATGTGCTATCCCGTAACACCAACTAGTCTTCCGCTGTACTGTGTTGTATAAATTTGGGGGTGTTACAGTTTGGTACCAGAGCTCTCGTTATAGAGAACGAAAGATTTTTAAAACTAAGGTTTTGAATAAAACTTTTCAAAATCTATTAACTATAAACATTTTTTAAAAAATGTCTAAAAATCTTTTGACTATAACGGTGCCAAAGAATTCCCGAGTTACCGACAAGGCCAGACTGAGAAGTGTTATTTTAATATATATATATAACTTGGTTTATATATATATGATGTAATTTTATTACATGATTGTTTGATGATTATTTTGATTTTTATACGAGGTATTTATACGACGTAGATTGTCACAAGTAACCCTAAATCCCCTAGTAAATTAATCGAAGCTATTCTCGTAGGGATTCTAGCTATCCTAGATCTAAACCAAGTTATGGATATTTATGATCCCAAAAAATGGTTGATATTCGTAGAAATGTAGATATTAGTTGATTGTGATATTGAAAAAGAATTGGCGAGATTAAATCTGATATCGATTTCATGACGATCTTTCTTCTAGAGTGGAGTTTGACAAAACGTTATCACCTGGAAAGATGTCATCTGATTCGTTGTCATCCAATTCTTAAATTGAAATCGAAAGGGTGAATGTTGCACTTGAGGCTGTAATTGGAACCATTACCCAAAAGCCTCATGCCACTAGTACCTTTCCGAGAAGTCTAATTGACTGATCGAGTCATTTCATACTAGTGACTCATTTGATAATTGTTATTGATAAAGGAGTTATAGGATTGGAATTAAGTGTTGATCATATTGAACTTATGTTTCCCTTTTAAGGCCTAAGAATAAGGTTGAAGTATTGGAAAATGAGGTAGGATATCGCCTTGAGTATAAGTGGTTGAAATTTGAATAAAGTAAAATTTAACCCATAAGGAATAAGAAATTTTTAAGAGGAAGTCGTTAAGTCCTGTGATTGAATTATAAGGTTTTAATTGATTGTTGATTCGTGTTAAGTGTTGTTCCTAGGCCATTGTCCACTAACGAGGATGCCCAGTGTCCAACAAATAAATTGAAGAAATCTTCTTCTGAATTGGGACCGATGGATCTTCCGGGACAGGCAGGACATCTAATGACTCTTGTAGATTAGTATTCATTGTGGTATCTTTTAAAAATAATCCCTAACTTAACTGAGACATCAGTTGGTAGGATGAGTTCTGAGAATTGTATGACATAGTGACACGTAATGTGTTACGGTACAATTTTGACTTGTTTGTGATTAATGAAAAGACTACCTTTGATTGCTAAATTCTACATGTATCGATGGTATCTATCCTTTATTGTTTCATCCTAATGTTTGCATTAGTGATGCAACCATTGAACAAGTACTCATCTTAATTTGAGTTACGTTGTGAATCATTCTTTTTTGAGTGCCATCGAGGTCATGAACCTCATGATTATTTGGCTAAGCTCATTTCCTAGCATATCGTAGTTAATTCTTGGTGAACAAGTTTTCATCACTCTTCTGCAGATCACTCATTGTTTTTATAAGTTAAAACGGTATCATTTGAGGAAAATTGAATTTTCATCACTATAAGGATTATTCAAAGTGAGATTTATAAGTGATTGTTATCAAAATGAAGTTGTTTATAAAACACCTTGGAAAACTTAATTGTTTTCATAACAAAGAAAATCTTTGTAAATTTATTTTTGATTCTTATTTAAGAATTAAGCATGAAAATGTTTTTATTATAAACATGATGGTAAAATTTTGACGAACTGAGTATTGCATCGTTGATCTTGAAATCGTATATAGTTGCGCGCCTACATACAATTTGGAATGGACTATGCAAGACTGATTAGTAGTCACCATAAAACTAATGAATAAACACTACACTTTCTTTGAAGATTGTGAAAAGATTAAATTTTTATGAGATCTGCAAGAAGTGAAAAATAGGGACATAGTGTTAGGGACACCTACATATGTGCTTGTAGCATCTATTCTTCTGAGTCGAATATACTCATCTGTGGAAATTGTCTTATTTGACAATTGACAATTCTTTCCTGTCCAATTCTCCCGTAGTGAGATTTTTAGGAAAAGTATCTGATTACCGAGTGTTGATACCCGACTGGATGTATCGACGTTCTTATCATTTCTTATGATTTGAATTCATTTGAATGACCTGGGTAACGATCCGAGGAGCTTTCGAATGCGTACTCAAATTATGAAAACATGGGATATATTCCTATTCGTTAAATGTTTTCGTCTGTATCTGATTTGAAATTCTCTCGCATAGATTATGCGTTGACCTTACTCTTTAGATAGTAATTGTGTATCCATATATCCTTGAATTTGTGAAGGATTATGAATTATTATTAGACTTTTGAGAAGTTCACATCTTATCAATGGTAATGAAACTGGAAAGTTGATAATTCCAGTAGAATGGATTGATTGATTATGACATGACGACATTGTCTTAATTAATAGGAACTCGAGTAGAATTCCCCTAAATGATAAGATGCTGATTATCAAAAGTGATCTAAATAATTCTTGGTGGGTGACGATATCCTGTATGTAGACTTGAAATTATAACGTGAATAGTTGTGAATTAGTCATAGATATTATAATCTAGAAGAACCTAATATGAATTTATTAAAAGATGTTTCCGTTATCTAAAACTTTAGGAGGTACTTGCTGGTGAATTACCTAGACTTTCGCCATTAAGGCAAGTTGAAATTGGTATTAATTATATTCTCGGTGCTGCACCTGTGGCTTGTGCACTGTACTTCAGCACCATCTAAATTAAAGGAATTACCGTACAACTGAGAGAGTTATCGGAGAATGATTTTATTCTACCAAGCCTGTCATCCTGAAGAGCTATTGTGTTATCATTCCTTATATTTATAGATTACTGTGAATTGAGTAAATTGACAATCGAAAACGATATCCTTAACTCGAAATGGAAGATTTGTTCGATCATTTACAAGGTTCTAGCGTATGTTTTAAAGATTTGATCCACGACATGGTTATTATCAAACTTCGCATCTGCGAAAAAGATTGTGTATTCCAATCACTACATCCGGTACTTGTAATGAACATTATGAGTTTCACGTGATGTCGTTTGGATTGACAATGCACATGTAGTATTCATAAATATGATGAATCACGTGTGTAGGCTGTAATTTGATAAATTCATGCTCGTGATCATTAAGGACTATATGTTTGTTTATCAGAATAAGAATGAGTTAATAATTACTTATAGACTGCCCTGAATTGGCCGAACAGTGAAAACCTGAACCTTGAATAAATAACACGTGATTAAAGACTTGAACCTTTACATGATTTAACCATGATAATGGAATATAAATTGACTCTTCAAAAATTAAGAGCCCTTTTAAGACTTTGGATTTTTCCAAAAAGAAATGGAATATATTGACTTTTCAAAAATAAGAAGTCATTTAAGATTTTGAGTTATACTAGAAAGAAAATGGAAATATGTTTTGACAAATGTTTTAACAAAGGATTTTAAGGGATTATTCCCTTATACACAAACCATTTAACCAAACTTCTGTTTAGGGGTAAATGTTTGTGTATACCTCAAGATAACTTAAGAAGGATTGAGTAGAACCGTTAAACCATGACATAAAAATTGAAACGACAATTTTTGCTTTTCAAACTAAGAAAACTTTGACCAAAGTATAAACAAAGGTTTTTTGAACATTTACGAATCTTATTAAATATTTTCGATAAATCAACAAAAATCTTGTTAATTAAATTCAAATTTATTTTTGAACATTTTATATAATTGGTCGAACTAGGAAATTTAAAATTTTACGTTTACGTATCATAAAAATTTAGGTATCTAACCTTTAATTAATTATAATAATTATCGACGCTTTAGACGACGGATTGAGTAAAACTGATAAAAATGATAGATGAGACGAAACTGAAACTTAGAAAATATGAAGAAAGGTGAACGTAATTACTGACGCATAATACAGAAAGAATATCTGAGTGAATTGTGGACATGATAATTATATCATCATGAGAGGTGAATATAGATACCGACGCATTATGTAGAAAAGATAAAGAACCAGTTAGGACATGTTCCTTAATAATGAACGTGCAAAATAAATTGCCGAACAATTTAAAATATAGCCGATGCTTATAAAAAGGATGATATAGATAATAAAAAGGGATTCGCGGCAAATATGAACCATTAGAATAGAGAAGCCAATAGCGTTAAATATTTTAAAGGCCACTTGTGGTTGCCTAAATGTAGAGATTTTGAGATATAGTTATATTGGGATCTTGTAAGTATAAGTATTCTATTTATGTCATTTCTGACTAGAAGTATCTTTGTTTGAAGAAGTTGTACTGATGGCAATTATGAAGGCAGAGATCGCCTCATACATTAGTAAACGTCTAGCTATTGCAAAGGTCATCATCTGAATTTGATTCGATTTGGGTCATCGCCGACAGACTGACCAAATCTGCTAATATCATTCCCGTTAATGGTAAATGCAAAAGAGTTATGTAAACATAGTGTGCCTGTATCAAACATCTTTATCAAGATCCTCGCTTCGCATCGAATTTCTAGAGATTTCCTCAGAAATCATTGAGAACGAACCTTGATGAGAGTACTATGTACCACCCCAATCGAAGGGACGAGGTAAAGTAATGATGCAAATTAATATAAGTGCTGCTTTATGTTTGAACGATTGACCTTTGGTGATAGACTGTAAAATCGTTTCCCTTTGGAAGGATTATCATTGATAATCATCGTATTAGGATTGAGATCGAATCTTGTTAGGATCTAAATATTAGAGCATCTGTAAGCAGGAGTTGAGATAAAGACACCCGACATACACCCACTGTGAGTTGGACATGTCTTTTAGGTTTAAGGTTTCCTATGATGGCGAACCTAACCTTGCAAAATACCCGACCCGCGAGATCTGAAATGATTGTTGAAATTAGGATTTGATTATTAACTGCCGATAGTGGGCAGGAGGTTATGTGAATATGAAATGTAGATCTTGAAGTGCCAAATGGGTAGCGAAGTTATGCCACAATTTTTAACCTTGGAAAAATGAATTCATGATCTGACAAATCATGAGATATAAGTCCCCGTTGTATGGGACCATTGTGATGATGTAAAAGTTGGGATTGAAAGGCATATAAGCTGGATCTACCCTAGGACTTCAAGGACCACGTGAATTATGTTTCGTAAATCGAACTTGATAAATATCTATCAAGTGAAAATCTGAAACCTTCTTAAGTAAAGTTTAGATCGGCGAAAGGTTGCATTCATCAGAAACCCGTGAACATCATGGATAGAGAAAGTAAGTCAACATTAAGCCTGATCTTATTCCCGTAGTTATGTTTGATGAAACTCGCGTATTGTAATGGATTACACTTGTGAGAAAGGACCGAATGTGGAGGAAATACCCACATGGCTTTAACTCTATAAGAAGCGAGTAGTAAGGTAAGATGATCTTTGAGGACAAAGATCCTGTTTAGGGGTAAATGTTGTGACAATCCGTCAATTTATGATTGATATTTTATTCTCAATATTTATTTGAAAATATTATTTTATGAACTCACTTATTTTTGGGAAGAAATTTGGATTTACGTCTTGAAGTAGCATCGACTACGTCTAAACCGGAGGATTCAACGTTACGTGCTTACGTTTACATACACCGTCCTTGGTGACAGTCCGACATTTCAGAAAAATAAATTTATCCATGAATATTATTTTGGAGTTTTAAATTTGTGTTGGTTCATAAACTCACAAATTTACGAGAAGAGATTAGGACTTACGATTTTATTTTAACGTCCTTTACGACTAAACCGGAAACCCTAGGATTACGTATTTACGTTTTCGAACTCCGTTTTTGATGAGACAATTTTTATTGGATTCGTTTTGTGACGTTGATTCATAATTTATAAAAACGTTTTCATAAAACGACCCGAGGGCACGCAAATCGAGGAAACTAGAATCGAGGAATACCCGTAAATTAGCGGGATGGGACAAAACAAGTTTATCCCACCCCACTAACTAAAAGGGAAGGCCAAGAGGACACCACATCAAAGATGTGGCATCCTTACACACTAGTAGCTTACAAGTGTAAGCTTAGCTTAACACTTAAGCTTATTTTTACCCACCAAACTAACAAAACCATCCAACCTTTCCCATTACCACCATCCATACATGCAAACAACTCTCAAAACTCTCTCTCTCTCTATATTTTCGTCTACCACCACCACTAAACACCCTAATTTGATCAAATTTAACCACGGAATCATATGTTATTCATACATATGATGAAGCCCTTTTGAAGCTCTATTGATTGGTGGTGATTTTAACATCCAAGGAGGAGATTTCATGAAGATCAAGGGCTGATTTCTCAAGGATTCTACAAATATTTGGTGATCCTAGAAGTGGTGTTGATATCTCATAAGATTGGTTACCCAAAACCAAGTCTTGTTCATCAAAAACCTCATATTTTCATCACTAATGGTGGTATAGAGATTGTTCTTCCTATCCTCTTGTTATTTTTATTATGTAATCTTGTAATTTCTTTATTTATGTATATTTATATGATGATGAATGATGATTAAAAATATTATGTGGGGATTTAGTGTTGATAGATTTGATAAACATGGTTAAAAAGATGGAAAACCATATATAAAAAGGTTAAAATCTTGCTTAATAAGTTGGCTGTATAAAAACAGTAACTAACCACATGTTAAACTGATAAAATAGCAAAGTGGAATCAATATACAGTAAGTATAAGATGTCATACACATGTGAGAGTTGGCCATACAATGGAATCATTATAATGAGTGAGATATGATTAAAACAAAATTGGTGTACCAATCTGAATAGTCAGTTTTGGACGGACTGTTAGGAATATTTAGATTTGGATTGAGCAGTAGCTAAAACTAAGTTAATTGTAGCACATATCATGTAGTTTATGGTGTCCAAAAATGAGCTTCTATCTCTTTGTAGAACTCAAGATATTGTAAAAATGGTGAAAGTGAAAGTAAAAATCATATTTTGAAAAATTAAAGTTTAATAGTATTATATAAGCACTCAAAATTATATTGTATAAAATGTAAAGTTAAAACCCACTAACTCTTGGATTTTATTTATATAAATATGTACAAAGATAAATAAGTGGACATTTTATAAAAATGGTAACTTGTTATGTTTTATAAGTTATAAAAACTATAAATATGATTTTTACGACTTTTTCGGCTATTGCCGTAAAATTAACGTTTTTGTTAAATAAAACTTAGATGGTTGGACCCGTCTAATGAAAACTTTATAAAACTTATATACTGATATATAGACATGCATAACAAGTAAAAACCGATAAAACCCGAACTATAGGGCATACGGACATTAACGAGCTAAGTAAACATATTGGACTAATACTTGGGCTAATAATTGGACTAAATAAGATAAACACCCATAAAAAGAACTTATTGGGCTTAACCCATTTGGGCCCAACTTGAAAGTGTATGTACTGATAATATAAGTACAAAAAGGATTAATACAAGTTAAGAACTTATAATAGGCTTATTGGACCTAAAACACGTAATTAGATAAAACGAGAAAACTAGTATAAAAGTTATCAACACATAACTTTAAAATGAGTAAACGAGAATATGTAAACCCACTTGATCATCATATATATATAATCATCATATGTATACATAATTGATATTTTATAAAGTCATTGGACAAACGTCTAAGACCGATTATTATTTGTCTAGGTTTCCGTGATTGAAGTACGTACCGTACGTCCGAATTGCCGATCACCCGTCTTCCCACATCAACGTGAGTTCATAGCCTCGCACTCTTTTAAATGTTTTATGAAATGTTTTATAAACCCGCGAGGGAGATAACATGTTAGTTTTTATAAAATAGGACACCATTTGTCCCGATTGTTTGTTTATTGATTTGGACCCGAATGATTGTATGACCCGATTGTATGACCCGATAAATGATTACAGGACCCGATAGATGAAATAAAATGGATTATTAAAGTTAGGTTATGTCACTAAAAGTCCCATTAGCATGAATTGTGAACTGCCGGGATTTGGTAGACGCTTGTGCATATAATAGTACTATTTGGGGACGATCACCCCAGTTCGCGCCTTGACGGTTGATCCCCGTCGTGCCACATTGATTGGTAAGCGAATTTATGTATGAGAAGATTTCCATAGCGTGACCTTTGTGATGACACGCTACTTTAGATGGGCAAATTTGGTATCGGGTTAGCTACCCGTTGTTGGTTTAGTAAGGTAACAATGTCATGCGGCGTATAATAATCCAAAACTAACGAAATACTACTAGACGCCCCGAACTACGATGTATTGCCTGACTAGCAATACAGGGTCATACTATTGATATTATGTTTGTGTTTTGGTTTTCATAACCATACTCATATAACGGTTTTTATTTAACTTTATACAACGTCGTAAGACGTATTGTATGATGTTTTTACGACATTGGCTCGTATAATGATTTTTAAGGCAAATGCCTATATTATGATTTTCGATAAGGATTTGTATAAAATGACTTTGGCTATTTTATGGCCTATTAAAATGATTTGTACAAAATTATTTTCAGTAATAATTTTATACTGATATTATATTTATGGATTTTATTAAACTCTATGAATTCACTCGGCGTTATCGCTGACCTTTTCTTTTAACATGTTTTGTCTCAGGTACTTGAAGGTAATTCTCGGGAAGACGACAAGAATTCATGGCCCGCACTTAAACAATATTTCCATTCAAATACTTTGTAAAACTTTGTATGAATTAATATGACTTGGGACCGATGTAACTTTGATGTTTATGAATGGAAATGATTTATTATTAAACGACGCGATTTTTATGCGTTGTCTATGATGTGAGTAATGTGCTATCCCGTAACACCAACTAGTCTTCCGCTGTACTGTGTTGTATAAATTTGGGGGTGTTACAACAAACTTCTCAATTGCTAGAAAACTTTCACCTGTTTGATGTGATACCCCTGCTTGTGATGATGCACCTACTTGGGATGATGCACCTGCTTGTGTAGTTTCCAAGGCTATTCCTTCAGCTTTTCTTTTTCTTGATTCCCAGCTTTCTGTAACACTTCACTTTGCCTCCTGAGATACTCAGCTTCCTCAGGAGAGTTCATAGTCATGAAGTCTTCTACATCATATTCTCTTAAGACTGGTCTGACTACCCTTTGTATAGCTTCAAAGCTCATGCCTGTTAAACCACCATCCTTCCCGTTCTCATGTCTCTTGAGCAAGACTTTGTAGTGTTCAAGTCTCCCTTTCTCAGAACTCAAATACTTCTCTCTCTGAATTTGATTTTCCCTCCTTTCCAGATATTCAGTTTGATATTTGTAAACAAGGCAAGTCAACTCATACCCGTCTTCCAAAGGAGCATTTATTAACTCCTTATCCCATTGATCTAGAAATTCTCCAACATGAGGCACCATGTCATCCAACTCTCTATGCATAATTTCAACCTGCTTGAGCATATCTTTAGGCCTCATCTTTTGCATTCTCTGATCCTGCATATCCATCTCCTCTTGTTGTAGCCTGAGAGCTACGTGTGCATCATGTGCTTCTTGAGCCCTTTGCTGTTCAGGAGTTCTATGCTTGTATTTTCTCTTGGGTTGTTCAATCATGATTCCTTTTCCTTTGTCTTTTGGATCCACAGCTGGTGCTGATTTAACTCTAGATGCAGGTTCTTTGATAGTAATTCCCTTCTGAGCTGGTTGCTTTCTGTTCTTTCTAACAAAAGTTTGAGTAATAAGCTTAGCAGGGGAATGACTTACAGCAGTGGGATCAGCAATGGCAGGGGAAACTTTTGAAGCAGGGGCTTCTTCTTGGTTGCCCATGGTTAGCAATGTTTGAGCAATCTCTTTAGTTGCACTCCCCTTATCACTTCCCTTATCAGCGCTTCCTTTCTCAATCCCTTTCTCAGCACTTGCTGTTTTTCCTTGTACACCACCAGGATATGAATAGTACTAAGTAGACTCTTCTGTATTGGGAACTTCCTCCCCTTTGGAAGCATCCTCATCTGTGGATATGATAATTCTGGGCTTTCTCCTCCCCTCAAGTGTAGAAAGTCTGGTTTCCAGGTTATTGATAACCAGACCTTGCTATTTGACATTTTGTACAAGTTGTGCATTCTGCCTTTTCAAGCTCATGCACATTTTCGTCAATTCCAAAATGGTCATAGGTTTCATGTTGCTCTCAACCCTAGAAGGGAATTTCTCCCCTTTTTGGATATCATGGAGTAAGGGGAATCATGGATTCCACTGCTTTTAGCCATTCCGCTGCTTTCAGACAGTGATATAGCAGGGGTTGAGGTTGGCTGTTCTTTTCCTAGAGAAGGGTCATCTTCTTCACCAGCAGCTTCAATAGGAAATAGTGAGGGTACATTCATGTACCTCAGTGGTGACTTCTCTGCACCAGTTGGTTCTTGTGTACCTGAAATGTTAGTATTCTGCAATGCAACAGGTACATAATTCATAGATTTTGAAAGAACCTCTATGTCAAAGAACCAATCAGGACCTGTTTGAACATCTTCAGGCTTGTCTTCAAGAAAATCCACATGAAGATTTTCTGTGATTTTGCTTGTCTTCTTGTTGAAGACCCTATATCCCTTGCTGTTTAATGAATAACCCATAAAATATCCATCATCTCCCTTTGCACTGAACTTGCCTAGATTGTCAATAGTGTTCAAGATGATCACATGACATCCAAAAGGTCTAAAGAAGTCAATTAAAGGAGGTCTTCCATTGAACAGCTGATAAGGGGTCTTGTTGTGTGCCTTAACCACCAAGGCCCTGTTTTGTACATAACAAGCAATGGATACAGCTCCAGCCCAAAAGATAACTGGAAGTTTGGAATCAGACAACATAGTTCTTGCAGCTTCAATGAGTGTCCTATTCCTTCTTTCTGCAACCCCATTCTGTTGAGGTGTTCTTGCAATGCTGAATTCCCTCTTGATTCCTTTGTTTATGTAGAAAGAGTCCAGTTTATGATTTCTGAACTCACCACCATTATCTGATCTCATGGTTACTACCTTCATGCTTTTTGATAGTTCAATCTGATTGATGAACCCAATGAGTACATCAGCTGTGTCACTCTTTTCAAATAGAAAGATTATCCATGTGAACCTTGAAAAACCATCAGTAATCACTAGGCAATACCATTTCTTCTTTATGCTTACCACAGAATTAGGACCAAAAAGATCCATATGCAGTAGTTCCAATGGCTTGGTAGTGGACATACTTGTTTTTGATTTGCAAGATGCTCTGTGTTGCTTCCGTTTAGACAGGCAGCACAAGTATGATCATTGACGAAGGACTTGGAAGGAAGACCATGAACCAGATTATATTTCACTAGTTTGTTCATGTTCTTGAAATTAAGATGACCAAGTCTTCTATGCCATTTCTTACACTCATCAACTAAGGCTTTGGCAATGAAACAGGTTTCATTGTCTTGAAGAGAGATGTCTTTGAGATCAATTGTGTACATGTTCTTTTGTCTTGGTGTTCTGAGTACAATAGGAGTGTCTGGTGGTAAGACAAACTCCTTTCCTAAAACCAGGAATTCAGTGTCAATAAACAAGACAAAATTCTTGTTATCAGTCATCTGTGACACACTGAATAGATTGTACTTGAGTTCTTTCACCAAGTAGACATTATCAAAGGTCATCCCATTGGTGACAATAGTTCCTTTTCCTGCTATTGTTCCATGCCCATCTCCAAAAGAAACACCATCATTGTCATGCAGGGGCACAAAGTTAGACAGATAAGATTTTTGTCCAGTCATGCTTCTTGAGCATCCACTATCCCAATATGCTCTATCATCCCTTGTCCTCTTTGTCACCTGCAAAAAGAAAAACAAATTAGTTTTTCTTGGGGACCCAAGCCATTACAGACTTGATCTACCTCGTGTATCAATGTAGGATAGCTTATCAAAAACTAGAGATACACCATTAGACTGAGCACCCCTTTTGGGTACCCAAATCCAACGAGCTGAGGCTTTCACAGCTTTCCCCCATCTACCCATGTTCCTAGAAGGCAAAACTTTGCTAGTAGGGGCTTTCAATACATGGCAGGGGAAACTTATAGCTTGGGAAAGTTTCTTTAGCAGGGGAAACTTTGTAGTATTTTGTCCACCAGCTTGAAGTTTCACATAATGTCTTATTTGGTCCTTCTAGTTTCCATGGTGATTTCACTCATCAACTTTTAGCCCAACAATCTTCCCCTAGTTGATGATGTCAAAACACTTCCCCTTAAGCATACAACACCAAAGATCAACAGGCTGAACATTCTCTGTAGACACTTCCCCTTTTTGACATGATCAAATAGGGGTCTTGTATGTAAACAACCTTGATTTTCAACTACTAATTAACCAATATCATACATCAAACCCAAGTATTCTGCACCCCAAATTACCCTCCATGAAGTTTTCCGCATCTTAAAATGAATTTGAGAAGTAGAAACTTACATTAGTTGTACTAATACTAATGAGAAGTAGAAAAAAATCTTCACCTTGATGTCATATTTGAATGACTAACACTTTATCAAATGAGCTTCCCCTTAAAGTGTGCTAATCATTTATGAATCTTCAATTCCGTAGGCTTTGAAAGTAATAATCATAAGCGAAGAAAATTCAGTATCACCTATTTGATGTAGTAGTAGAAAAATCCGAATCCATGAGTTATAATGTGCACTATCCATATGACGTCGAACGTATACCAACCATTGATGTATAAGGGGTCTACATGCCCTTGACAAATACGTCATCTTCTAGGAGACACGACCACGGTGATAGCAAGAATGAGCTTAAAGCACCATAAGAAAAATCTCATACACTTGCCAGTATTTATTGTCAATTCTTCGTCATATAATAAAGCACGAATAAAACACGTACTCGAACCATTCTACTTCACCTTCAAATAACTAATAGTCAGTTACCTTCATGATCATGTAAACAATCAATATGAAAACCTTTTATACCTTTACGACCAGTTGCTGTGAATAACCAAACTCCAAGACATTGCTGTACCAAAAACCATATCTGACAACAGGGGGAACTTTTAATAACAGCGGAATCCGTTAATGAAAGCAGTGGGAACTATTAAAGGCAGGGGGATCATAGCATAGGGAACGTTTAATGAAAGCAGGGGGAACGTTTTCAAAAGCAGGGGGAACTTTTAATGCCACTGTTTTTGTTATTAACTGTGCCAAACCCACACTCAATGGGAATGAATTTATAACAGTGGAATAAATAAGAAAAACAGGGCAACTAAGAATTACCCATCTATGAAAATGTATCACTGTTTTTTTTGCAGCTAAACTCCATCTCAGCTACTATACCCACTTTTTGCTTTGTTATATGCGTCCAAAACTCACGTCAATTTAATTCTGAATTTAACCAATAGCAATTAAGCACTCACGTGTCTTCAAATGAATATATAAGGTTTGTTCCACAAACACTTTAAAAACAAAATCACACTTCACGTGGCTTTCCTTGGTATCTTCATATCTCGTGTACATTCAACATAAGTAAATGGCCCACTTCTTTTACTATTCGATCATTTATTGTTCATGACCAATCATAGATAGATCACTTGATAATAATAAGTTCGCTGGGACCACATGTGATTGATTCATAATTCACCAATTTTCTCAATTGAACATTGTGCCTTTTATAACGACAAAATCTGCAAATGTCTCTATCAACATATCGTACTCCATTTGTTTTATCCCAACCTTTTGTAAAACCATACGAATAGAGACAAAGCCACAAACCAGTGCTATTAATTATATCAAACATCTCTTCACCACAGCCAATAGTATCAATCCACGAATGTAAAATGTTTTGAGCACACAATTACCTTCGTGTGAACACAGGTTTACATTCGTGTGAACACAATGTTTCCTTTGGTCCACATTAACCAATATGTTGCATTATTTCTTTTCTTTACCGAATGTTGACCCACATTCTTTTCCACAGCCAATAATATTAATTGCACACCAATTACTCCAAGCAATCACGTGAACTATCATATGGCTTGGACAGTAGAAAAAATGAGAGCAATATTAATAGGTACCTTGGACCACGAAACAATATTCTGTCTTCGATAAAAGCATCAGTATAAACGTCTCCTTTTATTTTGGACAGTGATAAACAACATAGGGCAACAATAAAAACGTCTATTCCTATTTGTTTGCTTTGTTTATTGACAGCAATAATAAACCACAACCTAGGGTTTCTTCACACAGACCCTAAAAAACAACAATTAATTTTTAAACGCAACTTCACTAATAATTGCCTAGGGTTTTACCATAAACCCAAGATCTTCACAGCTACGAAATTAAGCATCTTAATGCTCCTAGATATCGAGAGCCACCCGCTCTGATACCACTTGTTGATCCTAACAAAGATCTTAAACCTTAATAGCTTGTTTAAGGGTTGTGATAGAAAGAATAAATTCAATCTAACACTAGAGAAACTTTGCAAGGCAGAGTAACTAAACAAGATGCGGAATATAGTGTGTAGCACAAGAACAATATGACTAAAGCAAACGTTGAACTTTAATATATCAATGATATCGAATACCCTATAATGGTATTAGGGTTTACAAAACCTTAAAGTATGATAATGAAAGACAATAGAGAGAGACACACATTGCATGCTAACCTAGTGAGTCCTTTTATAGGCATAAGGACTCACGTACAGGATCACCACTAACAAAATTGGAAAGTATTAAGGAGTAGTAACAAAAACGCGTAAAAATCTATTCCAATTTTATCTCTGACGGCGGGGCCTTTGACTTCAGCAGGGGAACCAATCCCCTTGCCTTTGTTATTTGGCAGGGGGAACTTAATCTAGCAGGGGTACGAATAATCAACTAGTAGGGGTAACAAGTATACATAGATTTATTCCCAACAGTGTCTAATTTGGAAGAGGAGATTAATAAGAGAAATGGTTGTAAGAGTCACACTGCTAACCAGAATTCTAAAGTCCTTGTTGACAAAGTTGTTAAGGAGTCTAGTGTGGAGAGGAGTGTTGCAGAGTCTGATCTTTATGATCAAATGCTAAGAAAAGAAGAATAAAGTATTAGTAAGTTAAAAAATGATAGGAATAGGTGTTTGGTGGGCCTTGCTGTTGTTCAACAACCAGTTATTAGCGTGGAAGCTATGAACAATTGGAGTCCTGATATGGTGAAGTGTTATGAGCAGTTATGTGGTATTAAGAGCAAGGGTGGTCTGAAAGGGCTTGCTGAAGCTGTTCTTGGTGTTGATATAGAGGCTGAGGTAGCTGTTGATACCTCTGCACATTCTTCCTTCATGACACAAGATGTGGTTTCTAATGTGGCTTTGGCTGATATGGCTCAGGTGTAGGGTAATTTTGTACCAAACCCCCCTTAATTTTAATGGTGTTAAAATTAGCTTCATGGAACATTAGAGGTTTAACTGATACCTCTAAGCACGATGAAGTAATTAATCTTATAGTTAATAATAATATTAGTATGTGTGGTATTGTGGAAACTAGACCGAATAAGAAGATTGTGCAGTCTGTTTCTAGTAACATTATAAATTTTTGGAATTGGGAGTCTGATAGTATATATTCTAGCAAGGGATGTAGGATTTTTGTTGGATGGGATCCTAGTATCTTCATTGCTACTTTACTTTCTTCTAGTGACCAAGTTATGTATTACTTGGTCACTGTTATTTCTACTACTAAGTCATTCTATATTCGTTTCATATATGGTGAAAACCATGAGAGGGATAGACAAAGACTTTAGAGCAATTTGGTGGATCATAGGGCTATTGTTGGTAATAGTCCATGGATCATGTTGGGGGACTTCAATCTTACTCTATACATTGATGAAAGTACCTCTACAATTCATAACATCAGAGACTATGGTGTCAATGATTTCAAGGAGTGTCTTGAAGCTCTGGATATGGAAGAGGTTGCTATGTCAGGGTTATTCTACACATAGATTCAAAAGAAGAATGATCCTAACTTGGGTATTTTCAAGAAGTTGGATAGGATCATGGGGAATTATCACTTTTTTAATGAATTTAATGGTTGCTCTGCCAAATTTTTGCCATTTCTCATTTCTGATCACAGTCCTACCTTGTTGGTTCTTAATGAAGTATATTTTAAAAAGCCTAAACCTTTTAGATTCATGAATTTCCTTGTTGATAAACCAGAGTTTAAGAAGGTGATTACTGATAATTGGCATATCTATGTAAGTGGATTCCATATGTATACTTTGGCTAAGAGGCTAAAGAACATGAAAAAGCACACGCGGAGGCTTAATAAGAAGAATGGTAATGTGTTAGAAATGTGATGAAGCTTAAAACTGAATTCAGAAGGGCTCAAGTTGAGTTGGAAAGAAATCCTAGTTCTGCTGCTCTCAGGGATAATGAGGCAAAGTGTACTGAAGCCTATAAGTCACGCTTTCCTTGATGAAGAAATATTTCTAAGGCAAAAGTCTAAGATTGAGTGGCTCAAGGAGGTGGACCTTCATAATGCCTATTTTCATAGCTCTATTAGGGGTAAGCTCTGTAGGAGTAGAATTGATTATGTGCTTAATGATAATGATGATAGTGTGAGTGGTGATGGGGTGGCAAGTGTGTTTGTGGATCACTTCACTGGTATTTTTGGTGTGGATGGTGATACTTATCTTGTTGAGGACCCCATAGGCTTGTTTGTTAAGAAGATGAATGCTGATAAAGCTCTTGATATGGTGAGGTATGTTTCTAATGAGGAGATTAAGGAAACTTTGTTTGATACTGATGATTTGAAGGCACCTGGACCAGATGGCTTTACCTCCAAGTTCTTTAAATCTGCTTGGAATGTGGTTGGTAGTGATGTTTGTGCAGCAGTGAGAGAATTTTTCACTAATGGCAAAATGTTGGGTGAGCTTAACAACATAATTATTTCCTTGGTCCCTAATGCAAGACCCTTACAAAGGTTGCTGACTATAGACCTATTGCATGTTGTAGTGTCATCTACAAGTGTGTGAGCAAGGTTATTACCAATAGAATTAAAGGGGATTTGGGTAAGTTGACTGACTGCAATCAAGGAGCTTTAATAGAAGGAAGACAGATATGTGACAATGTCCTGCTCACTCAGGAATTGATGAATGGGTATAATTGGAAGGGTATTGGAAGGAGAGTGGCTTTTAAAGTAGACATTCAGAAAGCTTACGATACTGTGTCTTGGAGTTTATTGAAAATGGCCTTAGAAATGTTTGGTTTTCATAGAAAGATGGTGGATTAGATCATGATATGTCTTACTACTGCTTCCTTTTCAATTAATGTTAATGGTGACTCTTGTGGTTTCTTCAAAGCCAAGAGAGGATTGAGGCAGGGTGATCCTGTTTCAGCTTACATGTTTACAATTGTCATGGAAGTGTTTAACCTCATGGTGAAAAGACAAATTAATCAAGACAAAAGGTTCAAGTATCATTGGGGATGTAAGGACATGGGAATCACACATCTTTGCATTGCTGATGACCTTCTCTTATTGTGCATTGGTGATGCTATTTCTACTTCAATCCTATGAACGGCCCTTGATGAGTTCACTTTAAGCTCAGGGATTTACCCAAGCATGACCAAGAGTACTGTATATATTTGGTAATGTACCAAATGACATTAGATGCAGAATTCTCATGTTAATGCCTTTCAATGAGGGTGCTTTACCTGCTAAGTATTTGGGGGTGCCTCTTACATCTAGAATATTATGCAAGGATGAATGTTTATTCCTTATTGATAATGTAAAGAGAAGGATCAATGATTGGAGAAACAAGACCTTGTCTTATGCAGGAAGACTTCAGCTTATTGCTTTTGTCTGTTCTTCTTTACAAGTGTATTAGGCTTCTATTTTTATTCTGCCAACCAGTGTGTGTGAGTCTATTGATAAACTATTCAAGTCTTTCTTGTGGTCTGGCAATAACTTTAACAACGGTGTGGTAAGTGTGGCTTGGAAAGACATCTGTTTACCTAAAAGTCAAGGGGGTCTTGGTCTCAAGCCACTAGATGAATGGAACATGACCCTCATGTCTAAGCATCTTTGGAACATTTTGACTAACAAGGATTCTATATGGGTTAGATGGATAAACATCAATTGGCTTAAAGGTAAAAATGTTTGGAGCATTGGAACTCTGAACCAAAATTCTTGGTGTTGGAGACAAATTTTGGATTTAAGGGATATGATCAGACAATTTATGCATACTAGGGTGGGTGATGGCAACACTTGCAACTTCTGATATGAGAAGTGGTTTGAAGGTGGTCCATTATGCAGAAATATTAGTCAATGGGAGATCACTCAAGCTCACCTTAACCCTTGTGCTAAGGTCAAAGACATGATTAGTGATAACACTTGGAAATGTCCTAGGGAGTGGTTGATTAAGTTTAAGGACTTCATTGACATTCCTGTACCTGTTCTTAACAATGATGTTGCTGATAAAGTTGTGTGGGTGAACAATAAAGGCAAGGATAAGAATTTTAGTATGAGGGAAGTGTGGAAAGGTGTGAGAAGGAATGCTCCTAAGGTGATTTGGTACAAACATGTATTGTAAAACCCGCATGCTTTTACCATGAATAGTACCCTTAGGATCATACGTACTAGTTAAAACTTTCCTAATATAGCATGATTACGATTACGTGTTAGGATTTTACGTATTACGTACGTGTTAGAACACGATAAGTATTTTATATGCACGATCACGTAATAATTATTTAACAATAATTAATCACGAACATGCGATCATGAAATCATGAACGTAATTAAAACACGAACTATTATTAATTACGTATATACATTTATTACGAGCGTAATTAAATATATTAGATCACGATATTTATGTAACGAGAACACTTAAAACGCGAACACAAATAATCACGAACGTGTAACTTATTAATTAGACACGGAAAATATTCGGGTTACCCTTGTGGGCCCCATTACCACGAATTTAGGAGGAGGGATGGACTTAGCCCATCAATTTTTCACTAAAAAGGAAAAGGGATATTTTTCACTACTCATTTAATCTTTACAGAAGATTTTTAAGAAAACCTAAAAACCCTCCTTCTCCTTCTCTCTTTGTGCCGCCACCCATAGATCACCATACTAGGTGATTCTTTGATCTTTGATCTTGAAGATTTGTTGATTGTTCGTGTTTGTTCTTCGTTCTCTTGATCCACGAATACGGTAAAACCTTTTTAAATCTTTTCTTTTAATTTAATTTTATTTTATTAATTATGAACATGTGATGTTTTTATAAAAACATATTAATTAAACATAGATCTAACATGTTTTGATGATTAATTAAATCAAAGGGTCGATTTAAGGGGTGTTTTGGATTTGGCCGCAGGCTGCAACCGACCCCAAGGGGGTTTCGGTTTGCCTAGCCGACCACCACCAAGACCATATGGTCTTGGTTGGTGCGTGTGGGTCCCACGGCAGCAAGGTAAACACGGGTTACCCCTAGTTGGTTCGGGGTACGGTGTCGATTTCATGTCCGGTTCATGTTTTTAGCTTAGATCCGGTTCATGGTGTATGTTAGTTTCTTTTATGTTTATGAACTTATGTTAAAATTAAATTAATAAAATGATGTGATTAATTTAATAACATGACTTAGGTTATTTAATTATTAATGATCATGAAATTATTTTAACCTAAGTATTTGTATATTTAAGACTTATAATTAATTAATTATTTTAAAACCATGGATATAATTAATTAATTAACATGACTTAGGTTATATTATTAATATATAATAATACATATTTTAACCTAAGTATTTAACTTATTTAATTAAAAACATGTTATACTTTAATTAAATATTTTAACCTATAGTTTAATTTAATTACATGAAATAATTATTAAACTATACATTATATCATATGACTTAGAAAATAATCATGTAAACACTTAGGCTTATATACTTAGCTTATTTAACCAGCTTATTTTTAATTGAAACTTTCTATTTTTAGAAACTTAATTAAATAAGGCAGCTAATCTATTTATAGAAACCATCTATTTTTAGAAACTTATTTATTTCAGGCAGCTAATCTATTTATGGAAATTTATTTAATTAAGGCAGCTAATCTATTTATGGAAACTTTCTATTTTTAGAAACTTATCTATTTTAAGCAGTAAATCTATTTTTGGAAACTTTCTATTTTTGGAAACTTTCTATTTTTGGAAAATTTCTATTTTTGGAAACTTTCTATTTTTGGTAACTTTCTATTTTTGGAAACTTTCTATTTTTGGAAACTTTCTATTTTTGGAAACTTTCTATTTTTGGAAACTTTCTATTTTTGGAAACTTTCTATTTTTGGAAACTTTCTATTTTAGGAAACCTGCTATTTTTGGAAAGTGACTTATTATTACACAGTAAGTATAATAACACATGAAATACCAGAAATACTTAATCAGATTAAACAAAATATAAGATAAAACACAGTTTAAGGCTTTAAAACAGTAAAACATGGTAAGAACACATAAAATAAGCTAAGACATGACATAAAACCAGCTATGTACTTAGTAAGCAGTTACTTATTCATGTACGTATTTATGTAGCACTAGTGATTCGGAAGTAGGATTTCTTGCAGTTCGTCTTTCTCGTTCACTGGACATAAGGTACGGATTCCCATCCTTTCAGTATGGACATTCTTTCCTTACTTAGGATTCCCCGTATGCAGCCAACTGTTTTCCCGTAGTATAAGTATGAGTTTGATTGCTTATGTTTAAATATGATTACCTATAGCCATATACATGCATGACCAGTTTCACCTAGTTATGGAGGTACCATAACCATAACATTAGAGGCACTGATGTTATGACTTCACCACGGCGGAGTGATTGCTCGTGGCGTCCCTTCAGCTTTTGGCCATTTATTTATATTTATCATGTGGGGCGTATGGGTGCATCCTAGTTACATGTTTTATTCTGGATTACATGGTGAATGTGGTGTGTGCCTTGCATCCTTCATAAGGAGCTGATCCCTCCTACCCAAAAACCAGTATATTAAATTAGAGGTAGCCCCTCTAATTTGCATGATGAGGTCACCCCTCCAAGTATTCATGCACGGTGGATTTTCATGACCTATATTGGCTAATGGTAAAATATGTTAAACAGTTTTCATAAGATAAACATAAGGCTTTTCAAACTATAAAACCAGTTTTATGAACATGTTCCAGGTTTTCCAGGACTTATACATTTCCGCTGCTATTAAGTCTCTATTATGTTTTACTCACTTATACTATGTCTATATCCGTGCACTGAGCGTTTTGCTCAGCCGTTACTTTCATTTCTATGTCCCAAAACGGCAGGTACCCTAGGAAAGACTCGAGCATTTGGAGGACGTGCGTAGGATGGAAGCTGCTAGAGACTTCTTTTCCTTTTTGCCTTCATATACTTATGCTTGTTTAGTCTTTCATTCATTTCTTTTGCTTTATTATGTTTTGGGCTTATGTTTGGGAACCTATGTTTGATTCCGGTTATCCCTATGGTCATGTAATGTTTTATACATTTATCCTTGTATGCTTTGATGACACGCCATAATTACGCGTGACATTCCATTATCAAAATAGGGTGTTACAATTATGGTATCAGAGACAAGGCTTCGACCTGTAGGCTCTAAAACTCGACCTGTGACTAGTGGGTAGTCACCAGGAGCTTCCTAAGCCAACGTCTGTTATTCTACGTATTGATGTTTTCAGCGCATTGTTGTTTTAACCATGATGTTTTCAGCACCTTGAGATTTTAACCATGATGTTTTCATTGATATTGTTTTACTAATATGGATGGACAACCGTCATTCATATTTAGTTATGTGTCATTGTTTCATGCAAAATGTTCCTCGTGAACTGTGATTATGTGGACTGAAACCCAGTAGTTCATAATTAGTCACATAAAAAATTTTTCTGATAAGTTTTGACAGATAAGTTTCATTGATTTATGTTTCATGCATCATTGTTGCAGGGATTATGACAAAGTAATGGTTGGTACAGGACTGGCCCTATTTAGTCGCATGTGCTTTTATTGAAACTTTTAACTTTGGGACCGACCCATAGGCGTCCCCTCGCTATGTCTTTTGTTTTGGGACCGACCCATAGGCGTCCCCTCGCACATATAAAGGTTTTATAAACTACATTACGCATTTATGCACTATTTTTCATGCATAAAATTTTTCTCATGATTTAAATTGGCATAAATTTTTTTTATGTCCCCTCATAATTTATTATGTTTTTATGTCAAGTATGTTTTCATACGGTCATGGTTAACTTCAGTTTCATGCTGATTATGTTATACACTTCTTCGTGATAGATGGTTTCATGTTTCTTCATGATAATTCCATCTTCATGTTGATTATGTTTTACGCCTCTTTTGTTATTTACGTTGTCCTGCAAGACATTGCTGGATTTCATTGAATTCTGCTTTCATGATAGTCATGGTTGGTTTTCATTGATCATGCTGTCAGGCAAATCATCGTTGAATTTGGTGTAACCACACTTTAGCGTTTCTCTATGCAACCAGAATGAGGTATATACTGGCATTGCCAGGTTATCATGATGGTTTTCCTAATCGTTTAACTGATATACTTTCTTTAGATCATGATAAATGATCGACTCCATACCGATCATTTCATGTGCATTCCACGTGTACTCCATGTACCGTATTTCATGTGTATCACATGTACCTTAATCCATGTGTATTCCACTTGCAATACTTCACGAGTATTCGCTAGTCGATTCTGAATCACCTCAGGCGTATTTTCAATTGCTGATGTTCTACAATTTTGCTGATGCCGCTCATAACTTGGAGATGTTACTAAAGGTTGATGCTGCTGACGTTCGGAGACGCTACGAGATGCGGATGCTGTTCACAACTTAGAGATCCTACAAGACGAAGACAAAGGCGTCGGAGCAAAGCAATTGGACAAGAAGATGCTTCACCATCAGACGATTTCCATCAATCATTGTCCCTAATTCTTAGTTACATGTCATACGTCATTCAGCTGTCATTTTAGTCATATAAGTGCAAACCAGTACCAGCCGGCCACTCAGCTGAATAGTTACATGAATCACGGTCATGAGAATGACCGTCATGGAACTGACAGACAAGACGATAGTAACCACTACTATGACAGAAACTATCCTAGAAATCACAACCGAGGCTCCGGCCGCGGACGTGATCAGACATACAAATGATCAGTAGTCCAACCGATCCGCCAATTCTGGCATAATAACCTTATATTGTGGTTATACTTGTTTCACATCTCGAGACACATGTCAAGACATCAGTCAAGACACATGTCTCACGTATACTTTCTGAAGACACATGTCAAGACACCAGTCAAGACATATGTCATGCTTATAGTTCCATGACACGAGTCAAGACACATGACTCACGTCCAACTATGGAACATTTCTAAGAAATTCAGGGTACCCTCCAAGGGTATATCCATTTGGTTGTGCCATGTATTAATCAGGTCACAAGAATTTCAATACCGTTACCGGCGCATCAGTGAGAACTGTCATGTTGCCGATGTCACTTTCATTTCTTTCACCATAGTTCATATCTTCATGACCATGAAGGACGCCTTTCGTATTCCCACGTATACGAAGGTTTTCCTTCAGCTTAATGATGAGATCCAAGCTTCTAACGCATTCCCTCGGACATACACGATATGAATTTTATCCTAATCATGGACTAGGAACAGCACACCATGCTACGATTCATAATTATGTACAGTAATGTTCAGGCTCCTGAATACATTCAGTTTGATTTTCCATCGGGAAAATATGTACAAATTATCTATGCTTACAAGCATGTGCGTTGTTAGCCATGGTCGCTAAAATTTTCTAGCTGTCAGTAAGACACGACCACTTAAGTCTTTTACGCATAGCCAGTTGATTATTCCAAAATCTTCCCATACATTCCAGAAGAACTTACAAGGAGAAGGACGGTGCCATGAGATTATGTGTCGACTACCGTCGGCGTAAACAAATCACCATTCATGACCGTTATACTCCTCCACATATTGACAACATGTCCAATCAACCGTATGGTGTTAATCACTTTTCCAAGATCGAACTCATGATCATGCTGCCAACAGTGACGAATGAAACAGCAGGACATGTCCATGACTGCTATTTGTACACGACTCGGTCATGCTAGATTTATGATTTTGAATTAGTCTCATCAATGCTCTAACGGCATTATAAGAATGAGTTTCCATGAACTCATAGCAAATTCATCAGTGTTTTCATTAAGGATAACCTGATTTCCTTTAAGCCTAGAGAAGAATAGGAAGACCATATCTGCACTATGTTGCAAATTCTATGACAAGAGAAATTTCACCCTGGAAATTTTTCCAATATCAATTCTGTTTGATTACAGTGACACGCTGGATCACATGGATTTGCATGGTTAATCTTACCATGACTCTGATTATGGCGTAAAGGAGAGAACCCTACACTACATTAGGTATTCTAGAAAATCCTGCGCTAGGAGAAGTCTAGATTCAGAGACTCAGAGTTTCGCAAACTCCAATGTATCAAGTTCTACGAAGCAAGATAAAGTTACGTTCATATCTAGGTACCTGACATACCAACAGGTTAAGATAGGACACCAACAAACTGGGATGGTTTTCATCATCTGAAATGGTGAATTGAAATGGGACAAGATCTCCACGGATTTTGGCTACGAGTTTAACGCAAACTCCGAGGAAGCATGATGCTATCTGGTTTATTGAAAACAGTTTGATCAAGTCTGCAGAATCCTTACATCCGCAAGGATTTCAGAACCAACAGATTGATCGGACATGTTCCAGCCAAGGCTCATCCGATCACTTGGCAATTCCTCAGTTATCAGGACAGACAAATATTCATAATTATGCTCCTTATTTACTTCACGTCCTTGTTCTAATTCCACGCCTTGCTTTCGCGCTCGCGTTCATGACACTGTTCACGTTCATGATCATATTTTGGCTTACAATTTTACGTTCATTTTTCTTCTCATTCTAGGAAGTTAGCAAGAACTTGAGAGACCAGACCCAAGTTTAGTATAACTGTCTATCCTCAGATAGACGTTTCTCGTCATAATCTATGTCTCACCTTCTAGCGTTTGTCGTTACCGTCATTATATGCTATGATCACGATTGTTTCACATGTCATGTTCATTCCACGTTCCTCATATCAGGATCAAGATATGTTACACATATCATGGATCACGATATGCTTACTCATACTACACTCGCCATATCTCCACGTAGAACGTTCAAAAATTTTCACGTATCACGTTCAAAATTTTTCACGTACTACGTTTCTTTATGTCTCGCGCATCGTTTCTAATTACCTGTTAAGTCAGATTGTCTTGCATAGTAACGTTTCAGTTACCCTTGCACGTTAACTCTTATTTTTCCTCGATCAGATTTAGGGGATCTACCTTCCATAGATAACCAAGAATTTCTTCAGATTCCAAGTCAAGGTCAGGAGGACCAATATTTATCTTTAGTGTCAAGATCTTCTGAAGGAACCGTTACAAGAGGGAGGCCACTTGGAAGCAGACAAGTTCATCTAAACTTCTTATCCGTCTTTCACTTATCAATTAGATATGTCCTTTCAGTCACGTCACGTTTCATGTCCTTTCAAGACATGTCACGTTCCGCGTTCCTTCTGGCAGGTCACCTGTACGTTCATTTACCTTACATACCCTGTCAGTTTGATTCGTGTATGTTTCTCCTTCAGTTACGTTATCTATAATTAGGGGACGAATTATTCTTTTTAGGAGGGAAGAGTTGTAAAACCCGCATGCTTTTACCATGCATAGTACCCTTAGGATCATACGTACTAGTTAAAACTTTCCTAATATAGCATGATTATGATTACGTGTTAGGATTTTACGTATTACGTACGTGTTAGAACACGATAAGTATTTTATATGCACGATCACGTAATAATTATTTAACAATAATTAATCACGAACATGCGATCATGAAATCATGAACGTAATTAAAACACGAACTATTATTAATTACGTATATATATTTATTACGAGCGTAATTAAATATATTAGATCACGATATTTACGTAACGAGAACACTTAAAACGCGAACACGAATAATCACGAACGTGTAACTTATTAATTAGACACGGAAAACATTCGGGTTACCCTTGTGGGCCCCATTACCATGAATTTAGGAGGAGGGATGGGCTTAGCCCATCAATTTTTCACTAAAAAGGAAAAGTGATATTTTTCACTACTCATTTAATCTTTACAGAAGATTTTTAAGAAAACCTAAAAACCCTCCTTCTCCTTCTCTCTTTGTGCCGCCACCCATAGATCACCATACAAGGTGATTCTTTGATCTTTGATCTTGAAGATTTGTTGATTGTTCGTGTTTGTTCTTCGTTCTCTTGATCCACGAATACGGTAAAACCTTTTTAAATCTTTTCTTTTAATTTAATTTTTTTATTAATTATGAACATGTGATGTTTTTATTAAAACATATTAATTAAACATAGATCTAACATGTTTTGATGATTAATTAAATCAAAGGGTCGATTTAAGGGGTGTTTTGGATTTGGCCGCAGGCTGCAACCGACCCCAAGGGGGTTTCGGTTTGCCTAGCCGACCACCACCAAGACCATATGGTCTTGGTTGGTGCGTGTGGGTCCCACGGCAGCAAGGTAAACACGGGGTACCCCGAGTTGGTTCGGGGTACGGTGTCGATTTCATGTGCGGTTCATGTTTTTAGCCTAGATCTGGTTCATGGTGTATGTTAGTTTCTTTTATGTTTATGAACTTATGTTAAAATTAAATTAATAAAATGATGTGATTAATTTAATAACATGACTTAGGTTATTTAATTATTAATGATCATGAAATTATTTTAACCTAAGTATTTGTATATTTAAGACTTATAATTAATTAATTATTTTAAAACCATGGATATAATTAATTAATTAACATGACTTAGGTTATATTATCAATATATAATAATACATATTTTAACCTAAGTATTTAACTTATTTAATTAAAAACATGTTATACTTTAATTAAATATTTTAACCTATAGTTTAATTTAATTACATGAAATAATTATTAAACTATACATTATATCATATGACTTAGAAAATAATCATGTAAATACGTAGGCTTATATACTTAGCTTATTTAACCAGCTTATTTCTAATTATGGAAACTTTCTATTTTTAGAAACTTAATTAAATAAGGCAGCTAATCTATTTATGGAAACCATCTATTTTTAGAAACTTATTTATTTCAGGCAGCTAATCTATTTATGGAAACTTATTTAATTAAGGCAGCTAATCTATTTATGGAAACTTTCTATTTTTAGAAACTTATCTATTTTAAGCAGTAAATCTATTTTTGGAAACTTTCTATTTTTAGAAACTTTCTATTTTTGGAAACTTTCAATTTTTGGAAACTTTCTATTTTTGGTAACTTTCTATTTTTGGAAACTTTCTATTTTTGGAAACTTTCTATTTTTGGAAACTTTCTATTTTTGGAAACTTTCTATTTTAGGAAACCTGCTATTTTTGGAAAGTTACTTATTATTACACAGTAAGTATAATAACACATGAAATACCAGAAATACTTAATCAGATTAAACAAAATATAAGATAAAACACAGTTTAAGGCTTTAAAACAGTAAAACATGGTAAGAACACATAAAATAAGCTAAGACATGACATAAAACCAGCTATGTACTTAGTAAGCAGTTACTTATTCATGTACGTATTTATGTAGCACTAGTGATTCGGAAGTAGGATTTCTCGCAGTTCGTCTTTCTCGTTCACTGGACATAAGGTACGGATTCCCGTCCTTTCAGTATGGACATTCTTTCCTTACTTAGGATTCCCCGTATGCAGCCAACTGTTTTCCCGTAGTATAAGTATGAGTTTGATTGCTTATGTTTAAATATGATTACCTATAGCCATATACATGCATGACCAGTTTCACCTAGTTATGGAGGTACCATAACCATAACATTAGAGGCACTGATGTTATGACTTCACCACGGCGGAGTGATTGCTCATGGCGTCCCTTCAGCTTTTGGCCATTTATTTATATTTATCATGTGGGGCGTATGGGTGCATCCTAGTTACATGTTTTATTCAGGATTACATGGTGAATGTGGTGTGTGCCTTGCATCCTTCACAAGGAGCTGATCCCTCCTACCCAAAAACCAGTATATTAAATTAGAGGTAGCCCCTCTAATTTGCATGATGAGGTCACCCCTCCAAGTATTCATGCACGGTGGATTTTCATGACCTATATTGGCTAATGGTAAAATATGTTAAACAGTTTTCATAAGATAAACATAAGGCTTTTCAAACTATAAAACCAGTTTTATGAACATGTTCCAGGTTTTCCAGGACTTATACATTTCCGCTGCTATTAAGTCTCTATTATGTTTTAGTCACTTATACTATGTCTATATCCGTGCACTGAGCGTTTTGCTCAGCCGTTACTTTCATTTCTATGTCGCAAAACGGCAGGTACCCTAGGAAAGACTCGAGCATTTGGAGGGCGTGCGTAGGATGGAAGCTGCTAGAGACTTCTTTTCCTTTTTGCCTTCATATACTTATGCTTGTTTAGTCTTTCATTCATTTCTTTTGATTTATTATGTTTTGGGCTTATGTTTGGGAACCGATGTTTGATTCCTGTTATCCCTATGGTCATGTAATGTTTTATACATTTATCCTTGTATGCTTTGATGACACGCCATAATTACGCGTGACATTCCATTATCAAAATGGGGTGTTACATGTATGGTACTCTCAATGTATTCCAAGGCACTCCTTTGTACTTTGGATGGCTATTAAAGGGAAACTTAAAACTCAAGATAGATTGTCTAAGTGGTTTAATGTTCAAGACATGGCCTGCCCATTTTGTAATGTCTGCAAGGATTCTCACAGCCATTTGTTTTTTGAGTGCCATTATGCAAAAAGGCTTTGGGAGAGATTAAGAAGATGGCTAAACTTGATAACTTTAGTGATATGTGGGCTATGGTCATTTCTGGTATAGTCAACAAGCCAGCAACCAACAACATTTGGAGCATCATTCAAAGACTTGTTCTTGGAGCTGCAGTCTACTTCATTTGGCAGGAAAGAAATTTCAGGTTGTTTAACAAGAGATTTAGGTCTGAAGAGAAACTCCTTTCTATTATTACTAATACTATTAGGCTTAAGCTTATGAGACTTACCATTCTTAAGGTGTCTGTTGATGTTATTGAAGCCTCTAGGATTTGGAATTTCCATGTGAGCTTAAAATCCAAGGACAATACTATGGGGGGATAAGGGGGTGTTGGGATAACAGGCCTAGGGGGTTTTAGCTTATACAATTGATAGCTGGGTGCTTGGACTACTCTTCTAGGGTTATGAGGTACAGGGTAGGGCCTCACTTTCTTAGTTCTAGTCGTGCCAAGATTTTCTGGTGTGTAGATTGTGCTAAACCCCTTAGTTGGCTTACCTGTTTTAGCAGTCATTGTGCCTATGCAGATGATAGCAGGGTGCTTGGACTACTCTTCTTGGGTTCTATTGTGCAGGGTAGGGCCATGGTTTCTAAGTTCTAGTAGGGTCAAGATTTTCTTGTGTGTAGGTTGTGTACAATGGTTGCTAAGGTGTTTGTGTTGGTTTAGTTTGGTATTTGGAAGGATGCTGAGTTATTGTATTTCCCTGTTTAGATACTTCTTTCTAGCTTCTTGCTTCATTATTTGGGTGTGGGCTGTGTGGACTTGTTTCCTTGGTGCCTTTGTCATCAGTTATTGGATAGTGAAGTGTTTTGAAGATATCAGACAACTGCTGCTTTTGGATTTCTTTGATGATTCAAGCCTTTGATGTTAGATTTCTATTTTGTACTTTTTAAGGTATTAGTTTCCTTGTTTGTGTATTTCAAAGTATTTGTACTTGTTTTATAGCCTTTCTATGCTCCATGAGTCTTGTTCATGGTTGCCATGGTTTGTATCTTTTTTTTTGTAGCTATAATACTTTACCTATTTTAAAAAAATCAATAAACTAAACTCTAATCATGCCGGTAAGGGGTTTAGCTAAATAATAGAATTAATAACGAGCTCACCATTTAAATATAATAAAATGTTGAATCAAATATTTCAAAGACATATAATTCTAAAACATGAGTTTCTTACATATAATGTCAAATACTTGTTGCTTAGTTTTGTATATTATTCATCTTTTTAGGCTTCCCAAGGATAAACAATATCATTGTTGTTTTAATCAAAGAATGCGACGTGTTGTTAGAGCTAACTCATATCTCGACAGTTATATTATGGTGTGTTGTCGAGATGTTGTTTGTCCGGTGCATTCACAACTATTTCAAATGCTAACAGACTAGCTTTTACACCAGGAAAACATGACAAAAATAAACAAAAAAAATCCCTAGGTGTGCTTTATCCATCTAGAATCCGTGCAAACACATTTTTCCCGGATTTTATGTGGTCTATATGGACTGGAAATCAATTCTCCAGTTTTTACTTAGGTTTCGATGATTTTTGCCGCTTTCAACATTTTTGTTTGTTTTGGTCGGTTTGGATCAGTTTTCGACTGGTTAAGTCGCTTTTGACCAAGGGTTGCCTAGATAAAACGTACTCTTTGTTTCAATCTTTCATTTGCTTAGTCGTGGTCTTGAAACGGAGTCATGTAGCAAATGTTACAGCATTTTTATTGCAGCCCATGTTTTCTGATAATTTAAATCTAAATCTATTTATGTATGTTAGCGATTATGTTTGGCATTCTATTTCTTTATGTTATGGAAGTAGTAAAACTAACTCCCTTTTGTATGTTTTATATATGTAACTTTTATTACTACTATTGGTCACTCTTTGGTTAATTGTATGTGATTAACTCACCATCACTAACATGATTTGTGTGACTACATATCATAATAGGTCACACAAACATACAATTCATGTGACCATGGGATGCATATAGTCACACAAAATACACTAATAACATTGTAAATATCACACATATTGTATATTCATTTGACAAAAGAATAAATATTAGTCACTCTTTAAGAAAACTCGTGTAACTGTAAAGTGTTTACCGTCACAAATATTCACTAAACCACCAAATATTGTACCTAGTTCGTCACAAATTTTCGAATATTGGTCACTCTTTTTTTATGGTTATGGTCACGAAGACGAACTTGTGACCTAAAGCAACCTACGGTCGCGGGACCTTTAGTCACAAAGGGTAAAAAACGCATGTGGTTGTAGGCATATGGTAACTCTTTTTGAGTGTGACGGATACAATTTTTTTACTAGTGCCAAAAGCAACTACACTTGGTCGAAAATGATCAAAAACTGGCCAAAAACATCAAAAAATACCAAAACCGACCAAAATCATCCACACCTGAGAAAAGCCCTCTAATACTATTCCCGGTCCATATAAACCACATAGTATCCGTGCAAAAATGATTTCGCACGGATATGAGATGGTCAAAACACATCTTGGGATTCTTTTTGTTTAGGTTTGATCTTGTTTTACTTGGTGTAAAAGTTAGTCAGATAGTATTTGAAGTAGTTGTGAATGCTCCAGACAAAGAACATCTCGACGGCACATCATAATATAACGGTCGAGATATGAGTGTGCTCTAACAACACACCGAATTCCTTGATCAATAAAACAATGATACTCTTTATCTTTGAGAAGCCTAAAAAGGTGAATAATATATAAAACTAAGTAACAAGTATTTTATATTTAATGTAAGAAACTCATGTTAAATTACAAAATGAAAATTTCATTATTTTTAAAAAATATTGAAAAAAGGTGGAACCAAACATGTTTTCTATTCTTCACTTTTTAAATGAAAACTTTTCTAGAGAAGGGATAGTTTTCTCCAACTAAACACACCCTTAGATATATCGGTGACTGATGAGCAGAACCTAGACCTTGTAGTATTATCACATAGTAATGTAAGTCCAAAGGCAGCTAATCCAAATAGTCAAATGTAAAGTCAATCAAATAAAACAACGCCCATGGGCAAATGACAGTTAAATAACATGAAAGACAAACTATATTTAGAAATATCGATTAACACTAAGGTCGTCTTCATAAAACTCAAAATCCAAAAGTTGAGAATCACACTAGATGCACATCTATAATGCCTGAATTTTACCCCTAAAAACAAAATCGAACAAAACATGGAAAGCAAAACATAAAAGATTTCCTGAACAAGTTCTCTATACTGACCCGAATAAAATGAATATGAATGTATGACCAATTTTCCGAAATAAAAAAGAAGCTCGAGTTAACCACATCAAGGTTCAGTTAGCAGATAGGCTTTCCTAGTTCCTACCAACACAAGTCACATCTTCAATGGTTCGTTGCTGTCTACATTAACAACCATCCCATTTAAAGCCGTTTCTTTTGCTTCAATTATCTTATTATCATTTTCTTCCATCTTATGGTATTCATTATGATCAGAACACTTGTTTTCGTGATTTTTATCCATTTTACAGCTGATGTCGTCAATGGTTTTTGTTAGCTCAATGCTGATGTCGCCAATATCTACATTAGCTACCATTCCATTTAACTTCCTATCTTTAGCTTCAACTGTCATATTATCATCATCTTCCATCTTATTATCTTCATTATGAAGAGAGCACTCGTTTAAGTCATTGTTATCCATCTTATTGTCTTCATTATGAAGAGAATACTCATTTTCGTCATTGTTATCCAGCGTATTATTACTTTCAATATGAACTGAAAACTGATTTCCGTCACTGTTATCATCATTGTTACTCCCACAATCATTCTTAGAATCATTTTCCAAAACTACCTGTTTCTTGACCTCCAACATCTGCAACCTAGTCCTCAACTTACCAAACTCCCTCTCCATAAAAAACAGCCGTTCCTTAAACAAAATATTCTCTTCTTCCAATCTCGCTATATGACTACCCTGATCAGAAACTCTATTCTCCAAACTACTACGCTCACCATCGTTACATGGGTAGACCCATTTCAAATCTACTCAAATCATTATCCAATTGCCCCTCAACATCAATCACACCCGACCCATTGACACCCTCGTCCTCATCACTGTCATTCCTAAGCCTAATCAACCCTTTCATACTCCCATACCCATCCACCCCCCACTCTTCTTTCGCCATATCAACTAAAACCTCACTAGCCGGCGAAAAAACAGGCGTGGGCAACACAGCCGGCGTAACAGCACACGGCGAAACTAAAGAGGCTATTCCTCCTGATTTTTTCGCACGTATTAAAAACGACGTAGTGTTCCTAGGCGCTAATGGAGCTGATGATTTAGTAAACTTTTTCTTGGCAAGACGTCTCGGTTTTAGTCGATTCTGTTGTTCCAAAATAGCTAAATGACTCTTAGTATTATTATTAAGATTAGCATTTTTAGTATTACTAACATTCCTTCTATTCATTTTCCAGTTTTTATTACGATAAAGTCGATAGGCGGAGCTATTAACCACCGGCTGCGGCTGCCACGTAGCGTGACGTCCGTAATCTCCGGCGTTCTGGTTATTGAACATCACCTGTGATTGATTTATCATAAGTTTATCAGAATCATATTTATTATGATGAAAAGTATGATTATAGTTACGATTACAGCTGACCTGATTATGTGATTGATTCATCATCTTCTTCTTCAAATTTGAAACCCTAAATTTCACAAATAAGTCACGCAACAAAACTATCAGAAGGTATGATTAATGTGACTAATTAGGTATTAAAACAGTTAAATTCAAATTCGCACAAATTAATCGAATTATTTGTTAGATTTGTGATTGACGAAAGTGAATAAGGCGTGTGAATGTGTTGGGTATTTATAATGGATTTGAGTCGGTTGAGAAAGGATATTATAACTGGCCTAGAATACGGATCTTCGTCTTTATAAATCATATCATATTAGACCTTAAAGCAAACCTATTTTTTACTCCAAAGTTAAAATAACTTTTACAAATAAATCACAAATCCTTATACAATTTAACCAAAAGCCATACATCAATTTTTAACAAAATAGCATAAAAATGTATTCATCTTATGTCAAAACTTAATTAAAAATACTCAACTTTTTTTTTCTTAATTTAAGATATTGATTTTTTTCTTCTTACAATATTGAGAAATTAACAAATTTAACAGTTATATATTAACGATCGTTTACTTTATTATTGCGTGGTTAGTCTTTTTTATTAATAACACTTTATAATAAACTCAAAATTCGTTTTTTTTACAGTTTTAGACGGTTTTTACCTTCTAAAACTCAAAGTTCGTTTATTTTTTACCGTTCGTTCGGTTTTTAATCTTTTCGTTCCAGTTTTACAACATCCGTCCTTATTTTACCGTTTCTGGCTGTTTCATCCGTTTTGTACTTTTTCGAGCCCTTCTCACCGTTTGTGTCCATTTTTCGGATTTTAACTATTTTCGTCCGTTTTTACCGTTTTTTACTCTTTTTACCATTTATGACCGTTTTTGTTCGTTTTTTACTTTTTTCTTTCCTTAAAAAATAGGCGATAACGGCTGAAAAATGCCGAAAATAGTAAAAAATAAACCGTCGAAAACGATATGAAACACGCTAAAAACGGTAAAATAGACGAAAACGACAAAAAAAAACGAACCAAACCGTTAAAACCGAACGAAAATGATAAAAATCAGACGAAAAAGTAGAAAACAGTCTAAAACTGTAAAAAATGATTTTTAGGTTTATTACAAAGTGTCGTTAATATAAAGGACTAACGATGCAATAATAAAGTAAACGGTCGTTAATATATAACCTTAAATTTGTTAATTGTCCCAACATTCCAAAAAGGAAAAAGATCGATACTTTAAATTGAGAAAAAAAAATTTGAGTACATTAAATTGAATTTTGACATAAGATGAGTATCTTTTTATGCTATTTGCGCTTGTTAAGTAAGTTGATTATTGAGAATTTAATTTGATATTCAGAATATATATATATATATATATATATATATATATATATATATATATATATATATATATATATATATATATATATATTCATTGATCGCACATGCAAAGTTTTTACTAAACTGTCCCTCACAACTCGATTGATATTATCGTTTCAGGTATGAATTCAGCTCTAGTTCTAGTTGAATCTTTTTCTTTGTAAAGCAAAACCTAAAGTAGGGACTTTTTCAAAAGATTCTTTCCTTAGTGGGAAATAATCTTTTCATTTATTCCTTTTGTTACTAATTTTTTTAGTTAAAAAGATTAATTATTTCTTAATTTAGAACAAAATGGTAAAAATTCGTTTTTTTATAATTGAAAAAGAAACAATATGCTCAAAAGTATATGTGTCAAAAACAAAAAGAAACAAACTTTAAAAAAGCGGACATAATATTTTAAAGTTGGGGTGGTGTTTAAAAACCTAAAGAATACACTTGGACTTTATAGCTATTCTCTCATACTTTTGGAGTTTTGGCTAAAACTGTAAATTAAAAAAAATAATACTCCAACACACACAAAGATAAACATACCCAGAAAAAAATCATGGCGACATCTAACATTCTAGAAATACGATCAATGTAATTATTCGGTAAGATTTTGGGACTCACGTCTTATTTTGTTATTTAAATACAATTCTAAATCATGAAACTTAAATTTGCCAATATTTGTTAATGAATTTTGTATAAAGATTGAATCTTGGTGTGATTTGTGATGTGATATGGTATAGGTTTCTTTAATTTTCCCATGATCAGGTTTAATGAATTTTCTCATTGATGGAATCTATTACAGAGTAGTATCGTAGCCTTTTATTATTGATGGATTCTATTGGTATCATGGTATTTTAGGCACAAATAGAAATTAGCCTCTTATCTTCCGTAAACCCATTAGTGCGAGCTTAATATAAAACCACATTGTTAGGCACCTAATTACACTTGCTCCTGTTCCTCAATCTGATCAAAATTTAAAAGATTAGTGTTTTCGAACTGTTGGTCGTGTCTTAAAATGTTTGCTCAATCGGAGGAGAGGTTGTGTTGAAAGTAATCTAAACACATCTATGTTACTGAGTGTTTGTCCAATATTATTCTTTGGTGATAAGCTTATGTTCAATAAGTAGCTTCTGACTTACGATGAATAGGTAGAAAAAGACTGTCAACTTATATAAGCTCATAAGCCACAAAAAAGGGCTTGCTAAAGCCCTCGCGTAGAAGCTCAGAAACCTAAGCTTATATTCTCCTTCAAACACCTTAATGGGCGTATTTAGGCTATATAAGCTAATAAGCCCAACAAAAAAGCTAACAAACACTCATTCTTAAAGTAACTTGAGTAATTTTGTAAATTTGTATATTTGTTTACCTTAATTAACTTCTCACATCGCTGATTAAGCTTTATGAGGTCGCTCGATTGTCTAACTGTTCATTCAATAATTGGAACGAGTTGGTGAGTAAATTTTTGGGATGGGCCATGGCATACCCTTTTCTACACTTCTCCGCCCCTGCATGAAACTCGTGGACTTGTCATATGAAAGCAAGTGCTTATTGCTTCTCTTTAGTGTTCAAGCCAATTGATATGTGTGAATGCGCTGGATGGAAGTGCGTTTTCTAATAGCAAATCCGCTCAAATTGAAGTGTAGAATCATTGCGCAACATATGTGCAATCTGCTGCAGGTATATACACTTTTTCTATTAAAAGAATGCATGTATTATATATCAAATATATCACTTTTCAGTTTGCATAACATGTTGAAACTATTTTCTTTACATTTAATAGTACGATGTATGTGTATCCTAATGCGATTGCTGCTCATCCATCTAATCCAAGTCAACTTGCATTGGGGCTTTTGGATGGTGGAGTTTATGTGATTGAGCCACTAGAATCGGACTAATAATGGGGTAATAAACCGTTATCCGAACAGTTATATTGAGTTTTGTAGTTCCTTATCACTTTTTGGTTGGTTTTAACTTCTTTCCCCGATTTTGTTCCTGATCATTCTCTTTTTTCACACCAGAGTTTCCAAAAGAACGCAAGATGCCAACACTTGATGCTGCTAGAAACGGGAACACGTCAAAGAGAGTAATTCTGAGTAAGTGATTTAGACTTTGTGATTTCTTTCCTTAGTTGATCTTTAGAGATTTCAGCTAGCAACTTATATTGTATCAACATATCACCATGTTAAGTTTTACAAAATTAGTCACAATTGTATTTGTCATGAAGATGCTCCGAATCTTGATGACCATTGTTGATGGTTTGGTGCCTGTTATTGCAACACGTGTCCTTGAATATAATTTTACACTATAATATTAACATGCATTTTGACAAGAAAATTTCTAAAAGATTGAGTCTGATTTGAGCTTGCATTGTATTTTTAGTTTAAGGGTGGCAAAACGAGAGTGAAACCAGTAAAAACGATCCCCGGAGAACTTTACATTCGACTGAGGGTGTTGATTTTGGTTACTCTCCAAATCCAAACAGTTAAGTACCGTATCTAAATTAGCTAAATAATAAGTAGATGATGCTGACTGTGACATTGGAAAGCTAAAGCAAAAAAGGCAAGTAATTTAGTTCTACTTTCGACGATATAACAAATTATATATGCTATATTGCTACAAGTGGTACACATACCTATGTGTGTGTCGGGGTTATTAGAGTTTGATTGAAGTGATTATAGTTGTACAATAATAACATTTTCTACCACAAACTGATTTATGATGTATAGTATTTGAGTGTATAACTCTCTTAATCAATTAAAGAGAGGTTTTTTGTGATCTTATCATTAAAATGAGTTATGTTATATTTTGAGGGAGGATGTCATGTGAGAAGCCACAAACAAAATGGACACCATTGGCGGAAGTGGTAAAATGGACGGTTTGTGTAATGGTATAAATTAGGCAAAGATTGTTTATTAGGGCGAAAGATGGCCAAGGGACATCTAAAACACCGATTTTCTAAAATTTTAAATTTTGGTTATAGTTGGTTAGGTTAACGATTGTCTAAAATTTTAAATTCTGGTTATAGTTGCTTAGGTCTTTAAACTAAAAATAATGTAAGTAGATCTTATGTTGTACACTTATTGGGACACAGACCTATCAACCCTTTTGACCCGTTAGTATCTATTGATTTTATTTATTCCAAATTATAATTAAACATGACTCTAAACAACCTATTCATCACTTTACGGGCGGATGTAACTTGCTATATATTATTTACAACCTTTGATCATGCATTTTAAAAAGTAGCATGTGCTTAATAACATTCAAAATATATAAATTGTAAAATCTCTTATATTTTTATTAGTCAATTTGATTATATCGTAAATTTTAATCCTACATGTTTTGTTTAAAAAAAATCAACTTGCCGCATTATTTATATGAATTAAAAAAATCCGGATGCAAATAGACAAAATAACATTATTAAAATATTTAGAAAGAAACTCACATAAAAAACCGGTTGCTAATAGCAAAAAAAACGTTATTAACAAATTTAAAAACAAAACACGTATGCGTTTTACATCAAAAAAATCAGGAACTAATAGCAAAAAAACGTTATTATAAAATTAAAAAAATCTCGTGCGTGCACGGGTATTATAACTAGTAACAACATATAACAATTTGTTCGATATATTACTAGTTATAAGACCCGTGCACGCACGGGATTTTGACATCAAAATTTAATCATATATTTACTTTATAATATTTATTAAGTTGGTGGTAATGTTAATAAAGTAGTCTTGTCTTGATTAAGTTCTTGGTGAAATTATAAATTCGTTCCTAAAGAATTTAACTTAGAACCTTTATACAATGCCGACATAGGTAGTTGAAAAAAATATCACTCATAGTTGTAGAGGTAAAAGTGTATTGTGGATCCTTGATGTGCATATAATTAAATCATAATAGGCTATCTTGTGATTTTCAATCATGAACGGTTAATAAAATTCTACTATCATGGTATTTGAATTTTAAAGTGTAACGAACTTGGCAATGCCACACTGCAAGATGAACATTTATACACATAAAATACATAATATGTAGATAGCTAAAATGTTGCCAAAAAGAGGCACCATGTTACGATACTCGTACATGTAATAACACATCTTGCTGCTAGCTTTGTAATCTTTGTGCTTTCTGAGGAGTAACCGCAAATATTATTACAAACAGTCCCCAACACCCTTGTAATCAGCTATTTTGCAATTGAAATAGGTCTAAACACCCCTGAATTCAACTATCAAGACAGTTTCAAGACCCCTCAAGAATAATTCAGCTATTACAGACGATGCCAAACACCTTGAATTCTGCGATCAAAACAACCTTAAAAAGGATTGAATCCAACTATTCAGTAAGCTCCAAGAACCTTTAATAACTTCATAATTCTTAGAAAATAAAGTCGCGTACGCCGATTAAAAAGTAAGCAAGTTCTACTTTAATGTAACAACAACCAAAATCTTATTACCTAGTAAACCTACTCGTTTGGTCGTTTCTTTCTGGTAATAGATTTTCGAGTGAATGATTAGTTGCATCTCTTGGTAGTTCATTATGAATCTAAATTCCGACAAACTCAAAAGCAATTAACACGTGGAATAATTCTTGTTGACCACACTTAGAACAACGATAAAAAAAATCGCAACCTCCCGCAAACAATAAGTTGTACCGATAAAAGAAAAGTATTCGACATGCGAGGTTTGTTTGTTTTTGTTGCAACTTTGAAATAAGCGAAGAGCGATCTTCAGGACTCATATTATTGTGCATTAACCTTAAAGGCACACTAAATAAGTGGGCGAGACAAAAGCATTTTTAAAATTAACTTTGGATAATGTAAGTTATCCTTGTGTTTTTGTGAACACTAATGGTGAGGTATGAACACCTAAATAATATCAATACCTTATATTCCATATGCATTCTCATCTACACTCTGTTTCTCTTGATCTTGCATCCATCCGGATCAACTGTTTGATCTTGTCTATCTACACGTAATTGCATCCGTCATGCACATTCAAGAAGTCCGATGTGTAAGTGCCTAGTTACTCACACCTTTGCGTGCCTACATTCCGAGCAACAATCTTTAACTTCATCTCATTGTAGTTGTTGTGGATTAACTTCGGCCTCTACAATAAAAACACATTATCCAAGCTTAGATTAATCTACATAAACCGAAGGATACAAAGATTATAGACTATAGTAGACAGTACTTGTTTATAAAATCCGGCCAACCCCTTTAATCCAGACTTATAGAAAGTACATGGTTCAACTTGTACCCATTTTGACTCGTGACCCAAACCACTCATTTTACCACCTCCGTTTTTCGTGTAAGCTTCCATACATATCATCAAACCTAACGGATACAAAGAAATAATTATTTTTTTAACAAAGTACACGTAGATAGAAGATTTATTTAATTATTGCATACCAAAAATTTTCATTATATGTTGCAATATCCATCTTTATACTCAAAGATATTTGTGTTACGCATGTCTAATTTTAGTTTGTTCACATTTCAAGTATCATAAGAATATACATTTAAACCACAATGACTACATTAAAAAAACTTGTTTGCTTGGTAATGGGTTTTCCCTTTATATCTTCCAATCTACTTGATGTTTTTCTAAACTACAACCCCCATTTATAAGTAAATGAGTTAGAAAGACACCCATCTAAAGTAAACAAAGTTTATAACAGAACCTTGTTGTGAGGTATATTTACCTTGTTTAATATCTATAAACTATCCTTGAAAAGCCAAGCATCAAATGTATCACATGAAGAACACCCTACCATTTACATCGCCTTGCTAAGACTTGAACCGTTAAAGGCTTAAAGTCCTTTATCTATCAAGAATGGAATGAATTCTATAGATTAGTTTCATACCTCTTTCCATTAGCTACATTTTCTACAGTTTCCTTACACCTTTTTATAAGTTTTAACTTTATATCCGGTTTTCTGAAAGTAAATAGCATCAGTAATTTTGAAAACCAAACAGACTATTTAACGTTGACCCGCTCACTTAATCTATTTCGACCCGTGTGGTAAAAACAGTTGTTTACCCCTTTTGTTACTTTTAAAATTTTCAATAGTACTTCAACTTATATCAAACTTATTACATGTATTTTTATTTTTTGTCCTAAAGGTCCAATCAGGATTCGAAGAAACCCGTAATGAAATCAAGCAATTGACATTTATGATTTAGGGAGAATTACAAATAGGACCACATTACTTGTCACACGACCTCTTTTTGCTTGAGCCAACCACAAAAACTCAATAATGTCCGAATATTTAACCCAGTGTAAACACGAAGCCTAAAAACATGGATGAGTAGACCCTAAGTCCCAGTATAAATCCGTTATTTGACACCGTTTGGAGACCCACCAAAATGATACAGACTCATTTTTTTGGGAAGCTTCTTTGTGTAAATTTGGAAAAAAGCTGTAGAAAAAATATTGTTGTTGATGCTATTAGGAAACCCAAGCTGCCACTAACTAATTTCTTCCTCCCTCAAATTTGATACTCCTATTTTCAAATAAAATATGTGGTGTATGCATAGATTGAGGGACATCAGACTTTCTACACAATCCAATAAACTTAATTACATAATCTATTTGTATCAAAGTAAAATGTGTTTCCATGTAAAGGAACTGCTATTTTTATCCTTAAAACCCCACAAGTCATACGCTGATATCATATGTAGATAGAGGAATGTATTGGACATATGTAGCATGTGAAACATGTGGCTTATATCATGAATGTGTATTTTCTGTACAAATAAAACAGAAAATGACAATGATGTTTTAGAAGTGCATACATTAAGACTTCTACCAATGGACCAATAAGGGCTTCTAGAACCGATCAATCTAACCCACTTGGATCATAAGAATAGGGAGATGAATCTAATTGATAATTGCTGAAGTTATGCCTACCATTTTGAGAATCACTCGATTTACTTGATAAAGAGACATTTTCCTTACTAATTCCTCTTCCAGCAAAAGGAATATTAACAATAATGGTATTACAATATATAATTAAGCCTTAAATATCTAAAAACATTTAAAATCCATATGTCTATATAATTACTAAGATACGTACATGTGAGATATCCTTCACACATATCAAATGAGTTAAAAAATTGTATGACTGAACTTAGCTACGTCCATATATATATACATGCACATCCAACAAAAACCCTAATGTTTGTAATTGATTAATTGAACTAACATAAATAAAAAACTATAAAATTAACAATACCTTTGAAATCAAACTGGTACATCCCAACAAAAACCCTCAATCAAAACTAAACTTTGATTAATCTTAATTATGGTTTATAATTGATTAATTGAACTGACCTCATTTGTTACGGTGACGGGGCCATCATATGTTCTGCTAGTTTGGATGAGCTCCTTTGTGTTTTTATCATCAGCCATTCAGCCTCTTTGTGGTTTGGATGAGCTCCAAGTTTATGTTCAGATAGTGGATTATGTTCGGTGGTGACTTTGAATTTTGTTTTTTGGCTATAAGGATTCAAAAAGGCAATTTCAACTCTAAAATTTAATAAATGATAGTTTTAACCTTAAAGTTTTAAAATTTTCGACCAACTTTTCTTATATGTTTTTTTCTTCTCATTTTTCACACGTATACTTTTTACTTTGATTTTTACTTTCATTAAACAAAAAAACGAAAATTGTATACTTGTTACTAAATTAAGGAACAATTATATTTTTTAAAGGAATAAATTAAGAGATTATTTCTTACTAAAGAAAGAATCTCTTCTAAAAGTCCCTACTTTTAATTTTGCTTTACAAAGAAAAAGATTCCTTCTGTTAGCATTGTCTTAAAAATAATTGTGACAAAGCTACTCCTTTAATTATCAACTTCCTGAATGCATATCAATCATCTAACCTAAATTCTTAAATAATCTAGGTTAAGCGATTGTATTACTGTTCAACCATGGTGGTGCCCAAGGAGGTACGTTCTGTCGACGTTTTCTTTCTTGATAAAAGCTATCTATGGTTTTTAACTGTTGTAGATAATACTAAATGGATACGCCAACGAGGTGATAGGCTGCCTTTTCAAACTAATGCTTTTCAAAAAATTTACTCGGCTATAATGAAGGTGCGTGTTTCTGATTTTCTGATTCAAGATATTATATATTGATATACATATGTTGCTGATATTTTAAGAGATTGTTAATTACAGTCTAATCCGAACACTTTAGTGGCCGTATCCACACTTGCTGGGGAAGCCTTTGGCGGAGCCATTCGTGTTTTGGCGGGTCCTTCTCTTAACCATTATCAAATTACACGTTGCTTTAATGGTAATTAGCTTCTGTTCTCTATTTTAATTTTGTTGATATTTTGTATGTATGAAATCATCAAGTTTATTGGCGGATCCATATTTGTATTACGTTGACCGTCCTATAAACTTTAAGCACGGGTTCATGGTTGCTGATATGGCATCGCATGATCTTGTAACCTACAAAGATTTAACACTAAGGCTTCTTGTGTTTGCTGGAGGGTATGTTTATGCACAGGTTGCAGTTTTTTGGTTCTTTTTTTATTTCGTTCCTTTTATATATTTTTTTATTATTTTTTGTCAATATATGATTTTTTGCTAGGACTCGACATATTGATTCTAATTCTCATAAGTTGTTTTAATTTATAATATCTATAAAATTTGTTGTCAATTCCCCAATCTTCACGGGTATTGCAGAGTGTCAACAGGAGCTAGAAAGGCGAGAAGCTGTTGCAAGATCACTTGAAGATGCAATCAAGTTTGAGAATGGTGGGACTCCAGCTAAGAAGTTTAAGAAAAACAAAAAAAAGACGCGAGTTAAAAAATATAGCTAGAAGGATAATGTTTATGCAAGTACGTTACAAGTTCTACCTTACACCGTTGATTAACAAATACGATACGGCTATGATGCTTCTGTAAAAGTTTATATAGGTCAAAAATTGATGTAAGACAATAGCCAATTTATATGCGCATAACCTTGATGTTTCTTTTACAAGTTATGTCAACTTAGTTTTATGTTTCTTAACAAGTAGCTCGAAGTTGTGGTGATAATATTGTTGTAAAACAAATTTTTTTTACCTTAAAGATGTATGTTATAACCACTTCATACATGAAAAACATTTTTGCAAAAAATCATTTCGTTGTTACTTATGGCCTTAATTTTGGATATATGACGTCCTGGTCTAAAAAATCCAAACCATAGGACAAACATATAACTTACAAATCATTGAAATTTTTTTGAATTCGGCCCATAAATTACAGCAGCTAACCTGCAGTTTTCTGCTGTTTTCCAGACGTTTTTCCAGTAACATACAAACAATCCCAAATATGAAACAGAAAATTTTTGTATGAACATAAATAGCTTCAAAAAATCCTAAGTCGTTTCAACATAATTCAAATTAACAATCCCAAAATGCGAAAACACAACAATACTTATGACCTAAAACCGTTTGACCAAAACACAACACCTGCTCAATAATAATCGTATTTGCCCTTCATTCCATCATCTACATCCTCCATTGCTTCATCATTTCTTTCTTCGTTTTCTTCATCCTCTTCGCCAACCACGGGAGTTTTATCCAAGGTTATACCTTTCTCAGCCAATTGTGTCATCAAGTTAACAAGTTTCTTGTTATACGAGGCTGTAATTCTTTTACATTTCTTCTTGACGAGCTCATTCACTTCCTCTTGTGAATATCTCTTTGAAGCACCGTAGTAGCTTGAAGATGTAGATGTAGCTGAAGAGAAACTTTTAAGCCTTTGAGTTACTCTACGGATGTTCCCGTTGCCTATTCCAATCGCCGTCTCTGAATCCACGCTATCTCTATGATCAAGCAAAAGCAGTGTTTGTGTGTAGGGAGTCGCATGGAAGTAATAAAATTCACCAGCAATCCCAGTATAGATGATTTTTTTAGAGTTGGGTTCATAAACAATTAGTTCATTCTCTTTCAAACCTTTTTTCTTTAAAATCAGGGGTGCACCATTCTTTCTGAATCCAGCTACATCTCTTATCGATGTTATTGGCATGTTAATGGTGAATATATGAGTATATGAATACGATTGTTGATCACCATTCTTCACAATCCATACATTTGCATTGGAGGCATGATTTGTTTCAAGCACAACAAGAGACTCGTTTAGCTTAGATATATACACATCAGTTTTGCTACTTGCTAAACCATCAGGGAGGCGTATTTCTGTAAATTCTTCGCTTGTCAAATCAAATGACATAATCAAAGGATAACCCTGATCTTTCCAATCCTTGGAAGACTTATCATAAGCAAGCCAGTAAATGAATTCATTTATAGTTACCTGAGGATACATGTACGCAATTGATTTACGAGGCAGCTTGCCACTTGGAGGTTTCCATAAACCTGAGCTCAACGAAAATATTTCAACTTGATTAGGAATAGTAGGATATTCCTTCCGGTACTTACGAAAATATGTGATCTTGACAAGCTTAGGATCACTAGTTCGAGGACAAACAGCAAAACCAACGATAGTGTAATAGGGAAAACGATCTGGCACATTAGGCACAACGACAGTAACTGTCTTTTTAATGGATGGATTCCAAATAACAGCATTCTTTATAGTAACTGTTTTCTTAATGGATGGATTCCAAAGAACCATGGCCTCGTTCTTTATGTCTCGCATAGAACCGTAAAAACAAAACAAGCCTCCAGAGACAGAAACAGCATTCTTTTGATAGCTAAGCCATTTAACAAACTCGGGAGTAGTCATGAAGACCTTCTGTTGCGGGAATGTATCATCATCCATAATTGAAAGATATCTAGCTACCCTACCCGTATCCGTACCCATAGACAACACCCCTGATTCCAAGTTTTCCAAATAACTTAATAGAAGATGATGTTGAGACTGAGTGTGGTGCTGGATGACAGAGTGATCAGAAATAAACTTAGGGCTATCGATAAGAGATTTCCATTGTTTGGAGACGGATCTGAATCGAATCAATGATATAACCGGAAGCCTTTTCATGATTTCGGCTTGGATTTCCAAGGGTAAGTAGTCTGCCATCTTTAGCTCGCGATATTAGCTTAGGTTTCCGAGGGTAAGAAGAGAGTTCTTATGATGATCAATGGCTTTTATTATTTATAGTATTACGCCATATTTTGCTACATAACCGACTTTGGTGGTGTTCGGTTGCATTTCGGCCCATTTAAAATAGGAATATATTTTGACAAGTCGAGTAATACCTAGTGCAACCGAAATCGAAATCAAACTGAACAGAAAATACTTTGTAACTGAACCGAATTTATCAAAACCAAAAATTGAACTAAATTAAATATCCAGTTTTCAATTTAGATATAATCTTGGCAAAATAGAACGAAAAAAAAAACCAAATTCACATAAATATATATACTTTTTAAATATTTATATAAAAAAACGATTAAAACTATTCCCTATCATATAGATATAACATATTTTAAAATTGAAATTTTATCTAAAAATCTATATAGACCTGAAGAACAAACCAAATACTAATTCGGATTTCGAATTTACCCAAAAGCATAATTAGTTCGGTTCGTTTCTACCAAAAATATATTGACACCAAAAATCAAATATCTAATTCGGTTTGTTTCTATATTAACAAATTTAGTGCAATTTTATTTTGCTTTAGTTCGATTTCGGTTCATGTTATTATTACCCTAACTCAAATAACCATGAAAAAGCACAACAAGCTTCATTATGGCCCGCAACAAAATTTCAATAAATCATAAACCCTTTTTCATCATCCTTCATACTCTATACTAGCTTCTTCAAGCTTATGGGTTTATGATACTATTATACTATGTTCTATTTTTATAATTTTATTGATAAGAAAATGAAGAAGGGTTCTAAAAAAGATGAACAGGTGGAAGATATATTACAGAAGAAGTACGTACTTGCTAAAACTGTGGAAAATGCAAAAGAGCATAAGAGTCAATTGCAGAGGCTTTCAAAAAAGTGAGCTTTTTTAGGGACCCTTTTAAGCTTCTTGTTGAAACCTTTGATTGGTATAAGCTGTTTTGTAAGAAAGTTTGGATTTTGTAAGAAAGTGCATGAACAAGTGATACATTGTTTTTTTGGATATATGATGTTCTGGTCTTTTAAAATCTAAAGCATATAGAACAAACATAAAATTAAACAAACTCATTGAATTTTTTATGAATTCGGCCCATAAAATACAACAGCTGCTTTAGCAGCAAACCTTCGGTTTTCAGGTATTAACATAACAGCGTCAACAAATCCTAAACCGTTTCAATAAATCTTAAAATCGTCGTTTCAACATAAATGAAATTAACAATCCACAATATGAAAACACAACGATACTTATGACCTAACTCATTCTACCAAAACGCAACACTTGCTCATCAATAATCGTCTTCATCATCCATTGCTTCAAAATCGTCCTCCATTCCATCATCCACATCCTCCATTGCTTCCTCATCGCTTTTTTCGTATTCTTCATCCTCTTCGCCAACCACAGGAGTCTTATCCAAAGTTATACCTTTTTCGGCCAATTGTGTCATCAAGTTAATAAGTTTCTTGTTAAAAGAGGCTGAAATTCTTTTACATTTCTTCTTGACGAGTTCATTCACTTCCTCTTGTGAATATCTCTTTGAAGCACCATAGTTGCTTGTAGATGAAGATGTAGCCGAAGAAGAACTTGTAACCCCTTTAACCATTCGACCTACTCTACGGAAGTGGCCACTCCGTGTTCCTAAAACCAAAAAAATGAAATTTAAAATCAAATGGTCTTATTATTGCATGCCAATGTTTTGTAGTGATGTAAACTCCTCATGAACTGAAAAAACAGGATGACATAAATGCTGATAATTACTTATTTAAAGTGCTTCACTATTTGCAAGATGAAAATGCATAATGTTCACGAAAGAGTGAGAATCATTATCAAAAGAAAAACTAATTAATATCAAAAGCATGAGTACTTATTCTTCAATATTCATACCTTGCTTGGCTATTCCAATGCCCGTCTCTGACTTCACGCTATCTTTATGATCAAGCAAAAGCAGTGTTTGTGTGTAGGGACTCGCAAAGAAGTGAGAAAATGCCCCGGCAATTCCAGTATAGTTGATTTGTTTAGAGTTTGGTTCATAAACAATTAGTTCATTCTCTTTCAAACCTTTTTTCTTTAAAATCAGGGGTGCACCATTCTTTCTGAATCCAGCTACGTCTCTTATCCATGTTATTGGCATGTTAATGGTGAATATATGAGTATATGAATACGATTGTGGATCACCATTCAGTCCATTCATAATCCATACATTTGCATTGGAGGAGTGATTTTTTTCAAGCACAACAAGAGACTCATTTAGCTTAGATATACACACATGAGTTGTACTACTTGCTAAGCTTTGAGGGAGGTACACTTCGGCAAATTGTTCGGTTTTCAAATCAAATGACATAATCAAATGAGGATACTGATATGTCGAATCAAAGGAAGACATATCATAAGCAAGCCAGTAGATGAACTCATTTATAGCTACCTGAGGATACGTGTAGGAAACTGATTTACGAGGCAGCAGCTTGCTACTTGGAGGTTTCCATAAACCAGAGGTCAATGAAAAAACCTCAACTTGGTTAGGAATAGTAGGGTTTTCCGTCTGGTACATATCATTAAATGTGATCTTGACAAGCTTAGGATCACTAGTTCGTGGACAAACCCCAAAGCCAAGAATAGTGTCATACGGCAGATCATCATCATCTGGCACATTAGGCACAACAATAGTAACTGTCTTTTTGATGGATGGATTCCAAATAACAGCATTCATTATATTTCTATTAGGACCATAAATACAAAACAAGCCTCCAGAGACACCAACAAGTTCTGCTGGAGAGTGATAGATAAGTGGATTAACGGACACGGGAGTAGCCATAAAGACCTTCTGACGTGGGAATGTATCATCATCCACGATTGAGAAATATCTAACAACAGACGGCGACCCGGGTTCCATGTAACTTAACAGAAGATGACCATGATGTTCGGACTGAGTGTGGTGTTGGATGACACAGTGCTCAGCAATAAAGTTAGGGCTATCGATAAGAGATTTCCATTGTTTGGAGACGGTTCTAAATCGAATCAATGATATCACCGGGAGCCTTTTCATGATTTCAGCTTGGATTTTGAAGGGTATGTAATCTGCCATCTTGAGTTTGCGATTGTAGCTTAGGTTCCGAGGGTAATGTCTTCTGATTATGGTTTCTATTATTTATAGTATCACGCCATTTTATGGTAGTATTCGGATTGTATCTACTATTTATTATAATAATAGCTTGTGAGTAATTTTTAAAATTGGGCACGTTCGGCCCTTGCTAAGCCTAACTCAATAGCGGTGTTCACATTGTCCTTAACCAAATTGAATTGAAAATTAAACTTGAATTCGAGTTGATTTTTGGGTTGATCCAAATAACCCAAATTACATTATTTATTTTTTTAAAATTTATAATTATATAGATATTTAGCAAAAAAAAGTTATTTCAATTAAATTATTATTTTATATTATGATTAAATTTTAATGACCATTATATATAAATATATGAAAAAATATATACATTTATATACTCGGTTTTCGGTTCCGATTGTTAAACTTATATCCAACCCGAAAATCAAATTCTTAGTTTAGTTTCGTTTGGTTTTGACAAATTCGGTTCGATTATTAGTTTACGTTCAATTTTCGATTTATTTAGTTTATTTGGGATTCATGGACAACCCTAGTTTGTGAACAGGTTGCCTATTAGTTCGGTTATAAAGTTCTTTGTTTATTCGATTCGGTTAAATAATATTTGCTAAAATAAAATATTCAATTGGAAAGAACTCAAATTGAATTTAATTGAATCGAAAATTTGAATTTTAATTCGGTTTCGTTTATAGTAGATCGAAAAACCAAGTTACATAATTTATACTCTTTTAAATTTGAATTTTGTTAGAAAAAAATATTGTGAACTAATTTAATTTATACTATATATCTTGTTAATAGTTACCTTTTAATGTATATAAATATTATGGTAAAATGCAAATTACGTCCTTGTACTCTATGAATTTCGCAAATTGCTACTGAGACTAAACTACAAGCAATTTTGTCACTATACTTCAAAATCTCGTGCAATTTTGTCACCGAGTAAGACGATTTTTTACTTTTCACCGTTTTTTTACGTTAACTCCCACGCGTGCCTGTCACGTGAGGGTATATTTATCATTCCCTCTCGTACCAAGGACGCTAGAACTCTTCCACCTTTACCTTCGTGCAAAAAAACGTCCCCGAAACCTTATACCCCGCCTTTCGCCCCTGTCATTATTACACTGACATCTTTTGTTTCACGGACGTTATTTACAAGAAGGTAAATTTTCCCTCTTCTTCATAACAACACTATATTAGCTTCAAACGCGCTCGAACACACACACACACACATACACAAACAAACACGCGCACACAAAAACTTTCCAGCTTCTACATATATCACCATTTCGTTTACTTTTGATATAATAGCTCGACTTGTTGAACTAGTTGGTATGTCATGGTCATTTCACCTAGGTTAGATGATGGTAGCCTCGTACCAATCAGATCTTGACGAGGACATATGACAGGCTAGAGAGTTGATGAATAACTCTCAACGGCTGATTGAACGGGTCCTGCGTAGGGGGAGTTGATTACGGAGCTCCAAAATGGCAATCCTTCTAGATGTGTTAGGGCAAATCTCACAAAATTCAAGGCACTCCAAACTAGCGACATGCGCAAGGAAAGGTTGTTGATGAAAATGGTGACCCATATTCACAACAAGATTATTGACAAGATTGTCTTTTCAGCGTGACAGAGGAAGATGTGAACTGGTAAGGTGGCCCCATGCCAAACGGAGAAATGGCGATTCCTCGGGTCCCTACTGGTGGCCTCAGTGAGAATGCAAGAAAGCATTTGCAGAACAAACGTGATGCCACAAATCAGATACTAAAAGCTTCTATGGCTGTTAATAGTGTTAGTTTAGCTGATATGGATGTTCCTGAGTCATACATGGAAGCACTTCCAAAAGTATCGTTACAAGAACGAACCGATTCCTAGCTTTTCTTAAAACTTTCAGAATAAAATATATTCATTTTGAAAGCACTTTTTTGGAAAATCAAAGTCACCCGAGTGTTATGACCGATTCATGGTTTATCTGTTTGCAGAATGAGAAAGGCAGCTTAGGTGATCTTATTCATCGATATATTTCATCAGAACACTTTTTACCCGAGTGTCTCTTGGACTGCCTTGATTTATCCTCTGAGCATCAAGCTCTTGATATTGCAAACCGCGTGGAAGCCTCAATCTACCTATGGAGACGAAAAAACAATGCAAAGCCTCCTGTACATATGATGAGTAGGTCGTTTTCAAGGTCATCATGGGACAAGGTTAAGGATTTGGTAGCTGATGCAGACAAAAGGGTAACACTTGCCGACGGAGCCGAAAGCCTCTTACTTTCCTTGAGACAGAGGTTCCCTGCTCTTCCTCAGACCACACTGGACATGAGTAAAATCCAATACAACAAGGTTAATCTTTTTCGTATGTATAAAGATAAACTCTTGTTTAATAGTGGATAATAAATATTTTGGCTATAAGTCATGATAATCTGTCTTGTGGTTTCATGCTGTTACTAAATTATTATTTCATGTGTTTCAAGGATGTTGGAAAATCGATCTTGGAGAGCTACTCAAGAGTGTTGGAGAGCCTAGCATTCAACATCGCTGCACGCATTGATGATTTACTCTACGTGCACAACTTGATAAAACATTCTGACAAGTTGTCATCAATCTCAAACCGTGACATAGTTTCCAAAACCATTTGGGAAACCATACACACTTCATACCGCTACCACTCCTTATAGAACAGCTTTCACCACGCCCAGCCTCTCACCTGGACGACTTGATAGTCCTAAGAAAGTTCTAACTGATTATATTGCCATTGACCCTAAAGGCAAGAACTATACAAGTCAAGTTGTAAGGTCAAACTCCTTTTCAGGTAGGACTCGAGAGGCATTACAGAAGATGGGGCTTGCGCCCTCTTAATGTTTCGGTTGGGGTCAGTTGACTGACACTCGACTCGGAGTGAGTTGTGCGTTTATATAAGATGATGTTTAAAGAGTTAGCATTTTGTACATCCTGTTTTGTTATCATGAGTTCCGGTGATGGACAGTTTAGTGAAGTTGTGTAAATAAATGCCGAGTTTTGTTTTCCATAACGTTGGTTTTACACTTCTATTACACACAAACAAAAGTTCATCAGACCATACTTTTAGGGTGCGTTTTGTTGACATTTTGAAACTCCAGGTTTTATAATTACAACTAATGCTCGGTTTAACACCTTAAACTTAGATTATATGCAATCAGGGTTTATGGCAGAGCAAAACCGACCCGACGGATTGGAAAATCAGACCGGACTGGACCGAACAGAATCGGACCAAACAATTTCGGTCCGGTCCTCGGTCAGAGTTTTTGGACTATTGTAGTCTTCAGTCCGGTTCGGTCTCACCAAAAATATCATCGATTATGCTTAATAGGACTGGACCGGACCGAGGACTAGACCGGACAAGACCATTTTAGTCCGGTCTCGGTCCGGGGATTCACTTTCCTTTGTACTAAATATTTTGTATATGCTTTTTGATACATGCTTATTTGATATTTCACCTAAGGTTGGATTATCGTATGGTACGACACTTTTCATAAAGCTTAGATCTTACCACAACATAACATTTCGTAAATTATCTGCTGCCAAGCATATTCCGCCGCTATGCGCGGGTAATCGCCTAGTATTAAAAAAAGTGGAACCAAACATGTTTTCTATTCTTCACTTTTTAAATGAAAACTTTTCTAGAAAAGGGATAGTAATGTAAGTCCAAAGGCAGCTAATCACAAAGTAAAATGATGCAGAGACTTCGTACAAATGAGAACCTCTGACAACTTGGCCTTGTTGCAACATATCAATTACTTTCTTTTTACACTGAAATTTTATAGTTTCGACCTTGTAGATCATGGTGTGATTTGGTTTACATGCTAGCTCTTTGATTTTTCAAATAACTTATCCCAACTTATCAATGGTGTAGTTTGGTATGCAACAAACATTACTTGTATCTTATTACCAGTATCACTATAGTTGACCTTCTAATCATGTATTTTGGTTCTGCTTTTGGCAAAGGGCAAGCACCATGTCCTGAAGTAAAAACCGATCAAAACATAACAGCTAAAAATTGACTCCAATTTTTTATCTTGTTCTCCTTGGAAAATGTTTTATTTCTATGCACACCATTCTGATTCTTTAAATTCAAATTGAAAGAAATTAGAATTCGCAATTCTCTACGACGTCTAGATGATAAAAAAATTTCAGGAACAAGCAAATCAGAATTACTTTTGTCTTTATTTAGAGTTTTTATTTTATGTTTTGTAATGGATTCATCAAAATTATTCTTAGCAACATTTTTTGGGTTTCGGTATCTTTGATTACTTTGGTGCTTACTTTTATGAACCAATGAAATACCTATAATTTGATACATAAAAAACTGTCCGTCATTTTTTACAGATAGACGAGTAGGTTCCATAATTAATATTCCCTTTTTCGTTAATTGTGTAAGATTTAAACGCCTTCTCATTATATCCAGATTCATTTCTTTTCTTTGAATATAGGATATAGTAATTTTTCTTACATTTATGAGGCTAATCAGGAGACCATATATCTGGATATTATTCATCATTTTTTGATTCAATTGATTCAAACGTCCAGTCCATCTTAATTGTAAAGGAAAATCCCCTTTAAGGAATACTTTTAGTTTTTCGATCGATTCTAAAAAATATTCTTCAATATTGTTTTGATTCTTTAATTCAAAATATTGTTTTGAATTTGATGGGCTAAAATTGAAAAAATATTCATCCGCCTCTTGCTTTCCTTTGATATTTGGATTTTTACTAAAATTTGGATTTATATTCAAATTAAAAAGAAGTAAGTTGCTTGGGATAAACCAAGGTTTCTCTTTATATTTATGATAAAGTATTAAAAACTCTGGAAATAAAAAAACTTTTGGATTCGATATGAGGTGATTTAAGATTAAGAATTTTGCATTCATTCCCATCCAATCAAAAGACGTTCCCATCCAATCAAAAAAGACCCTTTTATAATTGATTTCGGAATTGGATTTAATCGGAAGATAAAAAAGACCATGATTATGAGAATTCTTCCTTATATTAGGCTCAACCTGAATATTTGTATTAAATTGCCAGCCCAAATATTTTCTATATTTATTTTTTTCCATATATATAATATCACTTTTTTCTAGATAATTCTTGATAGGAATATTCTTTAGTATGTTAAAAAAAGTTTCTTTATTTTTGGTGGAATTTTCTTTATTCTTTATTGTTTCTAATGATGCTCTATAAATATCAGACTTATTCTTAGTTTCAGAATTAATATATTTATATGAGAAAAGATCATATCTATAGTTTTTTTGAAAATTGTCCTCTTTGTTTGGTAATAAATATACGTTCAAATTTTGTTTTTTTTTGTAATCCAATAATGGGTCTTTTTCATAGGAATACCATTTCTTTAAATCATCATTTTGAGACGGATGGCATTCATTTATTTGATTTCGCCATTTTTGTGGGACTAATGTAGACCATGTAATCTGAGATAAATCATATTGATAATGACTTCTTAACCAGTTTTCCCATGGATTTTTTTCATAATTTGAAAGTTTGTTATGTCTTACTTTGGAATCAAATATTTCTTGTCTTCCAAAAAAATCCTTTATTTCATTCTTAAGAAAAAAAGATGGTCCATTATATTGAAGAATAGATCTTAACTTATTGAAGTTAATAACTTGGGTTTGTGATAATTTAAAAAATACATATTTTTGTGACAAATAAGATAAATCAAAAAAAATATGTGGCTTCTGCTTACTATTTCTAAGATTATCAAAACCCTTTTTTATAGTCATAGGCGAAATGAAGTCAATTTTATTTTGTTTTTTTTATTAATTATTTCTTTATCTTTATTTATTTCATTATTGTCAATGTATTTTGCAATAATTTTTTTTGTTGATTCCATACAAAGTTCTAGAGAAATTCTGCGCATATTAATGATACATAAAAAGATATCTACGTATATTTTTTCAATGCAAAATTGAAATATTAATCCAATATTTTTTCTTTTTAATATTTTCCAAATTTTTGGGGTGATTCTCGATTATTCTTTTTATTTTTTTTCATTCTTTCTATTTGATTTATGATTGTGTTTCTCCTATCAATTCTCTGTTTAATCTCTTCTTTTGCCTGTGAATAATCTCTAGATTTATTTTGACTAAATGATTCATGAATTATCTGAGTGCTGATTATCGAATCCTTTTCTGTTTGAGTTTCACTTGATTCATATATTTCTCTCGGTATAAATAATGGAATTTTCTTTCCTTTTAAAATTTCTTTTATTATTTGTTAAAAAAAAATGCTTTTTCTTGTTTCTTTGTTATTTTTTTTAAAACACTTTGAACTCGAAAATGAAAATTTCTTATTTCTACTTTGTAGTCTATATCTTTAAAAATGGGTTCAAAAAAGGAAGGTGTTTTTCGAGGAGGACCAAAAGGATATTCTGTTTCCATTCCCAAAACTGTTAAAAAACAAGAATCAAAATCATCTTGTTGCTTTCTATCGCTATCAGAGAGTCGTAGCTTAGATCCGTGCCATGGTTTCAAATGAAAAGAATATAAGATTTTGATATGAAAACCGTCTATTAACCAATTTTTAGGAAATTCCGTTTTGGAGAATTGAAGACCATTATAGCTGCACTTTAAATAAATTTCTCTATTCCAATCTTGGAAATCCTCATACCATTCCGGAGATTGCCGTAATAAAATACGGCCAATATTCTTAGCTATTATCAATAAGGGTAATTTAATATACCTTCTAAAAATTGATTGCCCTAGTAACAGAATACTTCTTGTTTTTTGTGCATATGGAATGTTTTCCCAGAATTCCATTACGTCTTCCTGGTTGTTTTTTTTATTTTGAATTGTTGATCTAAAATTTCAAATTCTGACTTTTTACCCAACCAATCTCTAATATTAAAAAAAAGCTTCATTAAGTCGGATATAGGAAACGGAAAATCTTCCATTTTTTCCAAAAAAAAGAGGGGAATGGGGATTTCCTTGAGACGGTCCCCAAATAACCATTTTACGCCTTTGAATGCGCATAGATCCTTTGATTACGGCTCGACGAAAATCTGGTTCTTCCAAATAACTGATAAAACCCGAATCTCTATTAAATTTTGTATAAAGATTATAATTCTTGAAATTTGATTTCTTAAAACTTCGTTTGGAACGAGTTAAAAAAGCTATACGTTTAAATTTTCTTGTTCGAAGCTGGTGATCCAGCCCTTGCAGTACGCCTTGTTCTTTTCGTCGTTTTTTAAACATTTGTTCCAACTCGTTGATTAATTTGTATGACCATCGAGGTGGTTTTTTACCTATTTCATTTATGTTTATTCCAATAGATTTTTTTTCGCGCTTAGGATTAGTTAGAATTGCGTTCAATGAAAACTTTAACCTATTACTTGAATCAATTTTTACTTGTTTTTTTTCTGATATTTCGGTTTTCTGTTCAGATTCTGGAAAAGTAGGATAAGGAAGAAGGATATCGTGAATTTTATTTATTTCAGAGGGTTCTGTGCAATTTTCTATCGAAGTCTCTTTTCTGATTGAAGATGCAAAAATTTTATTCATTCTTCCACGATACATCCCATTTAAAAGAGGATCATACATTTTAATTAGCCAATTCTTTTTGTTTTTTTTCTCAAGATTGCACAAATTAACTAGGAAATTATTTTTGTTTTTAGTCTCAGCATTACACAATCTAGTCTTTGTTTCAAGTATATTTAGAGAAAGAAATAATGTCTCTAAAGCCTCGATTCTATTTATAAATTCATTATTTAAGTTCTTATTTTTCTCTTTATTGGTATAAAGCCACTCGCTATATAGTTCATCAGCAGACAGTTTTTCTAATGTGGATAAGGATATCCTTTTTGCTAGCATTTCCCCAAAAGTTGACAAACTCGGAGGATATGTAAAAGATATTCTTTGTTTTCCATCACTTTGGCATGTATAAAAAAAATATTGTGGTACACATACACTCTTATAGATATTCATACATGGAGGACTAATCCAAATAGTCAAATGTAAAGTCAATCAAATAAAACAACGCCCATGGGCAAATGACAGTTAAATAACATGAAAGACAAACTATATTTAGAAATATCGATTTCAAAATCCAAAAGTTGAGAATCACACTAGATGCACATCTATAATGCCTGAATTTTACCCCTAAAAACAAAATCGAACAAAACATGGAAAGCAAAACATAAAAGATTTCCTGAACAAGTTCTCTATACTGACCCGAATAAAATGAATATGAATGTATGACCAATTTTCCGAAATAAAAAAGAAGCTCCAGTTAACCACATCAACGTTCAGTTAGCAGATAGGCTTTCCTAGTTCCTACCAACACAAGTCACATCTTCAATGGTTCGTTTGCTCATTGCAAACTTCGTTGCTGTCTACATTAACAACCATCCCATTTAAAGCCGTTTCTTTTGCTTCAATTATTTCATTATCATTTTCTTCCATCTTATGGTATTCATTATGATCAGAACACTTGTTTTCGTGATTTTTATCCATTTTACTGCTGATGTCGTCAATGGTTTTTGTTAGCTCAATGCTGATGTCGCCAATATCTACATTAGCTACCATTCCATTTAACTTCCTATCTTTAGCTTCAACTGTCGTATTATCATCATCTTCCATCTTATTATCTTCATTATGAAGAGAGCACTCGTTTAAGTCATTGTTATCCATCTTATTATCTTCATTATGAAGAGAATACTCATTTTCGTCATTGTTATCCATCGTATTATTACTTTCAATATATACTGAACACTGATTTCCGTCACTGTTATCATCATTGTTACTCCCACAATCATTCTTAGAATCATTTTCCAAAACCACCTGTTTCTTGACTTCCAACATCTGCAACTTAGTCCTCAACTCACCAAACTCCCTCTCCATAAAAAACAGCCGTTCCCTAAACAAAATATTCTCTTCTTCCAATCTCGCTATATGACTATCCTGATCAGCAACTCTATTCTCCAAACTACTACGCTCACCACCGTTACTCGGGTAGACCATTTCAAATCTACTCAAATCAATCGCCCCTCAACATCAATCACACCCGACCCATTGACACCCTCGTCCTCATCACTGTCATTCCTAAGCCTAATCAACCCTTTCATACTCCCATACCCATCCACCCCCCACTCTTCTTTCGCCATATCAACTAAAACCTCACTAGCCGGCGAAAAAACAGGCGTGGGCAACACAGCCGGCGTAACAGCACACGGCGAAACTAAAGAGGCTATTCCTCCTGATTTTTTCGCACGTATTAAAAACGACGTAGTGTTCCTAGGCGCTAATGGAGCTGATGATTTAGTAAACTTTTTCTTGGCAACACGTCTCGGTTTTAGTCGATTCTGTTGTTGCAAAATAGCTAAATGACTCTTAGTATTATTATTAAGATTAGCATTTTTAGTAGTACTAACATTCCTTCTATTCATTTTCCAGTTTTTATTACGATAAAGTCGATAGGCGGAGCTATTAACCACCGGCTGCGGCTGCCACGTAGCGTGACGTCCGTAATCTCCGGCGTGCCGGTTATTGAACATCACCTGTGATTGATTCAACATAAGTTTATCAGAATCATATTTATTATGATGAAAAGTATGATTATAGTTACGATTATAGCTGACCTGATTATGTGATTGATTCATCATCTTCTTCTTCAAATTCGAAACCCTAAATTTCACAAATCACGTGCAAGTGACGTAACAAAACTATCAGAAGGTTTGATTAATGTGACTAATTAGGTATTAAAACAGTTAAATTCAAATTCGCACAAATTAATCGAATTATTTGTTAGATTTGTGATTGACGAAAGTGAATAAGGCGTGTGATGTGTTGGGTATTTATAATGGGTTTTTTAGTCGGTTGAGAAAGGATATTATAACTGGCCTAGAATACGGATCTTCCTTGCCATCTTAATAAATCATATTACGAGTCCAAAGTTAAAACAACTTTTACAAATAAATCACTTATACAATTTAACCAAAAACCATACATCAATTTTTAACAAAATCAAAAAAACACATTAATAATTGTTAAGTAAGTTGATTATTGAGAATTGAATTTGATATTCAGAATATATATATTCATTGATCGCACATGTAACTAGCAAGGTTGGATCAGTTGGTTATCACTCTCTCCTTTGGAGACAGAGGTTAAGGGTTCGACCCTCACTCCTTGCAAGGCCGGAGGTCCTTTTCTATCTTTGATAGAACCGAACCAGCCTCTCTACCTTTGGTAGGGGTATGGCTGTCTACACTTTAACCTCCCCATACACTGTCCTAAACGTTATTGGGACCCATAACCCGTGGAAGACGGTATTGGGTGTTACTCTGATCGCACATGAAACAATTTGTTCAATATATTATTCCTTCTGTTAGCATGCGTATTGTCTTAAAAGCTATCTATGGTTTTTAACTTTGTTGTAATATGGTGCATATCAACCAGGTTATAATGATATGTCTAGATAATACTAAATGGATACGCCAACGAGGTGATAGGCTGCCTTTTCAAACTAATGCTTTTCAAAAAATTTACTCGGCTATAATGAAGGAGCGTGTTTCTGATTTTCTGATTCAAGATATTATATATTGATATAGATATGTTGCTGATATTTTGTGAGATTGTTAATTACAGTCTAATCCGAACACTTTAGTGGCCGTATCCACACTTGCTGGGGAAGCCTTTGGGGGAGCCATTCGTGTTTTGGCGGGTCCTTCTCTTAATCATTATCAAATTACACGTTGCTTTAATGGTAATTAGCTTCTGTTCTCTATTTAAATTTTGTTGATATTTTTTATGTTATTATGTATGTATGAAATCATCAAGTTTATTCTTCTACTACCGTCCTATAAACTTTAAGCACGGGTTCATGGTTGCTGATATGGCATCGAATGATCTTGCAACCTACAAAGATTTAACAAGGCTTCTTGTGTTTGCTGGAGGGTATGTTTATGCACATGTTATAGTTTTTTTTGTTCTTTTTTATTTTGTTCCTTTTTATATATTTTTTGATTATTTTCTGTTTTCCAAGTCCCGTAGAAGGCGATAGGGAACATTTAGAAAGGATTGGAAAGATCATAAAAGGTCATAAAATAGCACTCGACGTCATCAACTTTGGTGAAGAGGACGAAGAAAGGAAGGATAAACTTGAGGCCTTGGTTGCTGTTGTGAATAATAATGGCAACAGTCACATTCTACATATTCCATCTGCATCTAAATATGACTTTTCTACCCTGTTGAGGTAATATATGATTTTTTGCTAGGACTCGACATTTCTAACTCTAATAAGTTGTTTAAGTTTATAATATACTATAAAATTTGTTGTCAGTTCCCCAATCTTCACGGGTATTGCAGATTGTCAACAGGAGCTAGAAAGGCGAGAAGCTGTTGCAAGATCACTTGAAGATGCAATCAAGTTTGAGAATGGTGGGACTCCAGCTAAGAAGTTTAAGAAAAACAAAAAAAAAGACGCGAGTTAAAAAATATAGCTAGAAGGATAATGTTTATGCAAGTACGTTACAAGTTCTACCATCACAGTATTATACCATTGATTAACCAAATACGATACGGCTATGATGCTTCTGTAAGAAGTTTATATAAGGTCAAAAATTGATGTAAGAAAATAGCCAATTTATATGCGCATAACCTTGATGTTTCTTTTACAAGTTATGTCAACTTTGTTTTATGTTTCGTAACAAGTTATCGCTCTATTGCTCTTTATTTCACGAAATGGCCGATGTTGTAGCTCGAAGTTGTGGTGATAATATTGTTGTAAAACAATTTTTTTTACCTTAAAGATGTATGTTATAACCACTTCATACATGAAAAACATTTTTGCAAAAAATAATCTTTGTAGCTTCGTTGTTACTTTTGGCCTTAATTTTTTATATATATGATGTCCTGGTCTTTTAAAAATCCAAACCATAGAACAAACATAAAAGTTAAACGTCATTGAGATTTTTATGAATTGGGCCCATGAAATACAGCAGCTAACCTGCAGTTTTCTGCTGTTTTCCAGACGTTTTTCCAGATCCGTAAAATACAAACAATCCCAAATATCAAACAGAAAGAGTTTGTATGAACATAAATAGCTTCAAAAAATCCTAAATCCTTTCAACGAAAATCAAATTAACAATCCCAAAATGCCAAAACACAACAATACTTATGACCTAAATCGTTTAACCAAAACACAACACCTGCTCATCAATAATCCTATTCGTCCTTCATTCCATCATCTACATCTTCCATTGCTTCATCATTGCTTTCTTCGTATTCTTCATCCTCTTCGCCAACCACAGGAGTTTTATCCAAGGTTATACCTTTGTCGGCCAATTGTGTCATCAAGTGAACAAGTTTCTTGTTATAAGAGGCTGAAATTCTTTTACATTTCTTCTTGACGAGCTCATTCACTTCCTCTTGTGAATATCTCTTTGAAGCACCATAGTAGCTTGACGATGTAGATGTAGCTGAAGAGAAACTTTTAAGCGTTCGAGCTACTCTACGGAAGTTCCCGTTGCCTATTCTAATCGCCGTCTCTGAATCCACGCTATCTCTATGATCAAGCAAAAGCAGTGTTTGTGTGTAGGGAGTCGCATGGAAGTAATAAAATTCACCAGCAATCCCAGTATAGCTGATTTTTTTAGAGTTGGGTTCATAAACAATTAGTTCATTCTCTTTCAAACCTTTTTTCTTTAAAATCAGGGGTGCACCATTCTTTCTGAATCCAGCTACATCTCTTATCGATGTTATTGGCATGTTAATGGTGAATATATGAGTATATGAATACGATTGTTGATCACCATTCTTCACAATCCATACATTTGCATTGGAGGCATGATTTGTTTCAAGCACAACAAGAGACTCGTTTAGCTTAGATATATACACATCAGTTTTGCTACTTGCTAAACCATCAGGGAGGCGTATTTCTGTAAATTCTTCGCTTGTCAAATCAAATGACATAATCAAAGGATAACCCTGATCTTTCCAATCCTTGGAAGACTTATCATAAGCAAGCCAGTAAATGAATTCATTTATAGCTACCTGAGGATACACGTACGCAATTGATTTACGAGGCAGCTTGCCACTTGGAGGTTTCCATAAACCTGAGCTCAACGAAAATATTTCAACTTGATTAGGAATAGTAGGATATTCCTTCCGGTACTTACGAAAATATGTGATCTTGACAAGCTTAGGATCACTAGTTCGAGGACAAACAGAAAAGCCAACGATAGTGTAATAGGGAAAACGATCTGGCACATTAGGCACAGCGACAGTAACTGTCTTTTTAATGGATGGATTCCATATAACAGCATTCTTTATAGTAACAATTTTTTTAATGGATGGATTCCAAAGAACCATGGCCTCGTTCTTTATGTCACGCATAGAACCGTAAAAACAAAACAAGCCTCCAGAGACAGAAACAGCATTCTTTTGATAGCTAAGCGATTTAACAGACTCGGGAGTAGTCATGAAGACCTTCTGTTGTGGGAATGTATCATCATCCACGATTGAAAAATATCTAGCTACCCTACCCGTATCCGTACCGTTAGACAACACCCCTGATTCCAAGTTTTCCAAATAACTTAATAGAAGATGATGTTGCGACTGAGTGTGGTGCTGGATGACAGAGTGATCAGAAATAAACTTAGGGCTATCGATAAGAGATTTACATTGTTTGGAGACGGATCTTAATCGAATCAATGATATAACCGGAAGCCTTTTCATGATTTCGGCTTGGATTTCCAAGGGTATGCAGTCTGTCATCTTGAGTTTACGATCGTAGCTCAGGTTAATGATCAATGGCTTTTATTATTTATATTATATTACGCCATATATTTTGCTAAATAACCGACTTTTGTGTTGAATATAGTAACTCTTTTAAGGTTGGACATGTCGGCCCATTTTAATGCAGATTCCAGACCTATAGGGTTTTTCAAAATAGAGGTATATTTTGAAAATTCGAGTTATGCCTAGCAACCGAAATAATAATTTGTAACGGAACTGAATTTTTCAAAACCAAACTGAACTAATTAAATATTCGGTTTTCAGCTTAAATATATTTTTGGTAAAATATAAACGAACAAAATATATATATTTTTTTATATATTTATATAAAAAATGATAAAAACTATTCTGTATCATACATAAATATAACATATTTTAAGCTTGAAATTTTATTTGCTCTAAAAATATATATAATTTTTTTAGAATGACAAATGTTAGTGGTTAGTGGGTCGAGTCGTGCAATAATATTTAAGCGGCATAATGTTTTTTCTTCGAATCCTCGTCTAATTATGTTAAACTCTTTATCCGCTTGGCCTGAGAGAAAAAATCTTTGACAGGTCTTGAACCCAAGACATCAAAGAAAATCATTTAGTGAAACTTTTGGTGGCCAACTAAGCTAACCCAATTGATTACTCTTATAAAAAATATATAGACCCGGAAAACGAACTGAATACTAATTAAGGTTTCGAATTTACCTAAGAAAACATATTTAATTTCGTTTCGATTCTAAAAAAAATATAGTGACACTAAAAATCAAATATCTTATGCAGTTTGATTCGATTTTAACAAATTTAGTGCAGTTTTATTTTGCTTGGTTTCGGTTTCATTCATGTTATTATTTGCACTAAACAAGCTTCATTATCAATAGGCTCAAAACAAAATCTCAATAAATCATAAACCCTTTTTCATCATGCTTCATACTCTATACTAGCTTCTTCAAGCTTATGGGTTTATGATACTATTATACTATGTTCTATTTTTATATTTTATTTATAAGAAAATGAAGAAGGGTTCTAAAAAAGATGAACAGGTGGAAGATATTACAGAAGAAGTACTTGCTAAAAGTGTGGAAAATGCAAAAGAGCATAAGAGTCAATTGCAGAGGCTTTCGAAAAAAAAAGTGCGGTTTTTTACTTTGAAAATTTTAGGATTACAAAAAGAAAAATAATTTCGTAAAAAAAAAATTTTAAAAAATTATATATACACACAATTTATATAAAATAAAAATAACAAAAGTTTAAAATTTTGTAAAAAGGTACGACTTTTTTTTGTAAAAAAAGAATTTGCAAAATTTTCAGCTTTTTTTTAAAAAAAAGTACGACTTTTACTTTTGAAAATTTTATATTTAAAAAAAATACTTTTGAAAAATTTAAATTTTAAAAAATTTCAGTTTTTTTATATATACATGCGTAAATTATATTCTTAATTTTTTTTATATATAGTAACATACTTTTTTAAGGTTGTACATTTTATTTTTAAAAAAAATCAAATTTTAAGTGTATGTTAATGGCCGTTAATATAAAGGACTAACGTTGTAATAAAAAGTTAAACTGTCGTTAAAGTAACCTGCTAACCAGTCAAGCAGGTCACCGGGTACACACAATGTACAAAATCACAAAATTTAATGATAATATAGAAAAAAAAAGATGGCTATACAGAACGGTAAAAAGTGTTAAGTTAGATGCATTTTTAAGTCATTAGTCCTTTCGAAAAAAGTGAGCTTTTTTAGGGACCCTTTTTTAAGCTTCTTGTTAAAACCCTTGATTGGTATAAGCTGTTCTGTAAGAAAGTTTGGATTTTGTAAGAAAGTGCATGAACAAGTGATACATTGTTTTAACCAACTACTCTAGAGCAGTTGGCCACTTGAGTTCCTCCTGAAGCTTAGGAAGGGGGTTTGGTCATGGGTTCAAGTCTTGCAAGAGACAAATATTCATGATTTTCCTCCTTATTGCGAAGCCGTGAGTTCTAGGGTTTCCCCTAGTGGTTCGGGTTCCGGGGCCTGCCCGTTATGGATGGTATAACTCAGGGGTCGGATTTCAGTGAGATTAAGGTGTCGTTCTTATAAAAAGTGATATATTGTTTTTTTTACATATGATGTTCTGGTCTTTTAAAATCTAAAGCATATAGAACAAACATAAAATAAAACAAGCTCGTTGAAATTTTTATGAATCGGCCCATAAAATAGAACAGCCGCTTTAGTAGGAAACCTTTAGTTTTCAGGTATTAACATAACAGCGTCAACAAATCCTAAGAGCTCTGGGAGTCATGGCGCCGTGGGGGCTCAAACCCACGGCGTGAATGGCGTGATGATTCCGGAGGCCAAGAAAACCCGCCGCACGGGTGGTGTAAGTGAGTCAAACCACGGGGCGTGGTGGTGGAAGTGAGTCAATTTACCCTCCCCCCTCCCCCCCCCCCCCCCCCCCCCCCCCCCCCCCGAACGGCTAGTTTTTTTCGAAAAACTGAAAGTCACCCAATTGATGACTCCCCTGTTTTTTCCAAGTGAATAAGAGTGTGAGTTTCGCTGACGTGACACCCAAAAAACTCATCACTTAGAGTGATGGTTCCTTATGCTCTAAACCGTTTCAATAAATCTTAAAATCGTTGTTTCAACATAAATGAAATTAACAATCCACAATATCAAAACACAACGATACTTACGACCTAAATTATTCTACCAAAACGCAGCACTTGCTCATCAATAATCGTCTTCATCATCCATTGCTTCAAAATCGTCCTCCATTCCATCATCCACATCCTCCATTGCTTCCTCATCGCTTTTTTCGTATTCTTCATCCTCTTCGCCAACCACGGGAGTTTTATCCAAAGTTATACCTTTCTCGGCCAATTGTGTCATCAAGTTAACAAGTTTCTTGTTAAAAGAGGCTGAAATTCTTTTACATTTCTTCTTGACGAGTTCATTCACTTCCTCTTGTGAATATCTCTTTGAAGCACCATAGATGATTGTAGATGAAGATGTAGCCAAAGAAGAACTTGTAACCCCTTTAAGCGTTCGACCTACTCTACGGAAGTGCCCACTCCGTGTTCCTAAAACCAAAAAAATTAAATTTAAAATCAAATGGTTGCATGCCAATGTATTGTGGTGATGTAAACTCCTCATGAACTGAAAAAACAGGATGACATAAATGCTGATAAATACTTACATAAAGTGCTTCACTATTTGCAAGATGAAAATGCATAATGTTCACGAAAGAGTGAGAATCATTATCAAAAGAAAAACTAATTAATATCAAAAGCATGAGTACTTATTCTTCAATATACATACCGTGCTTGCCTATTCCAATGCCCGTCTCTGAATCCACGCTATCTTTATGATCAAGCAAAAGCAGTGTTTGTGTGTAGGGACTCGCAAAGAAGTGAGAAAATGCCCCGGCAATTCCAGTATAGTTCATTTGTTTAGAGTTTGGTTCATAAACAATTAGTTCATTCTGTTTCAAACCTTTTTTCTTTAAAAGTAGGGGTGCACCATTCTTTCTGAATCCAGCTACATCTCTTATCCATGTTATTGGCATGTTAATGGTGAATATACGAGTATATGAATACGATTGTGGATCACCATTCAGTCCATTCATAATCCATACATTTGCATTGGAGGCGTGATTTTTTTCAAGCACAACAAGAGACTCATTTAGCTTGGATATACACACATGAGTTGTACTACTTGCTAAGCTTTGAGGGAGGTACACTTCGACAAATTGTTCGGTTGTCAAATCAAATGACATAATCAAATGAGGATACTGATATGCAGTGGCGGACGCAGGAAATTGTATTGTGGGGGGCAAAAAAAAATTTTGACAATAGCAAGACGAAAAAAAATTAAAAATCCGTAAAAAATCGAGTATTATAACTTAAATATGGGAGATTTTTAGGTTTTACAGTGTTAAATATTGGATTTTAATGTGTGAGTGGGGGGCAATTTGAGTTTCGAATGGGGGGCACTTTAAAAAAACGCTCAAAATTAACGAAAAATTACACTGTAATTTTGTATTTTTGATCTAGCCATGGGGGGCACCGCCACCCCGTACCCAAAGGGTACGTCCGCCCCTGCTGATATGTCGAATCAAAGGAAGACATATCATAAGCAAGCCAGTAGATGAACTCATTTATAGCTACCTGAGGATACGTGTAGGAAACTGATTTACGAGGCAGCAGCTTGCTACTTGGAGGTTTCCATAAACCAGAGGTCAATGAAAAAACCTCAACTTGGTTAGGAATAGTAGGGTTTTCCGTCTGGTACATATCATTAAATGTGATCTTGACAAGCTTAGGATCGCTAGTTCGTGGACAAACCCCAAAGCCAAGAATAGTGTCATACGGCAGATCATCATCATCTGGCACATTAGGCACAACAATAGTAACTATCTTTTTGATGGATGGATTCCAAATAACAGCATTCATTATATTTCTATTAGGACCATAAATACAAAACAAGCCTCCAGAGACACCAACAAGTTCTGCTGGAGAGTGATAGATAAGTGGATTAACGGACACGGGAGTAGCCATAAAGACCTTCTGATGTGGGAATGTATCATCATCCACGATTGAGAAATATCTAACAACAGACGGCAACCCGGGTTCCATGTAACTTAACAGAAGATGACCATGATGTTCGGACTGAGTGTGGTGTTGGATGACACAGTGCTCAGCAATAAAGTTAGGGCTATCGATAAGAGATTTCCATTGTTTGGAGACGGTTCTAAATCGAATCAATGATATCACCGGGAGCCTTTTCATGATTTCAGCTTGGATTTTGAAGGGTATGTAATCTGCCATCTTGAGTTTGCGATTGTAGCTTAGGTTCCGAGGGTAATGTCTTCTGATTTTGTCTATGGTTTCTATTATTTATAGTATCACGCCATATTATGGTAGTATTCGGATTGTATCTACTATTTATTATAATAATAGCTTGTGAGTAATTTTAAAAAGTGGGCACGTTCGGCCCTTGCTAAGCCTAACTCAATAGCGGTGTTCACATTGTCCTTAACCAAATCGAATTGAAAATTAAACTTGAATTCGAGTTGATTTTTGGGTTGATTCAAATAACCCAAATTACATTATTTATTTTAAAAAATTTATAATTATATAGATATTTAACAAAAAAAAGTTATTTCAATTATAAAAATTATTATTTTATATTATGATTAAATTTGAATGACCATTATATATAGATATAAAAAAATACATAGATTTATATACTTGGTTTTCGATTCTGATTGTCAAACTTATATTCAACCCGAAAATTAAATTGACAAATTCGGTTTGATTATTAGTTTGCCTTCAATTTTCGATTTATTGTTGCCTATTAGTTCGGTTATAAAGTTCTCCCTTTATTCGATTCGATTAAATTAATAATTGTTAAAATCAAAAATTCAATTACGAATTCAAATTTAATTTAATTTAATTGAAAATTTGAATTTTAATTCGGTTTCGTTTATAGTAGATCGAAAAACCAAGTTACATAATTTATAATCTTTTAAATTTTAATTTTCTCAGAAAAAATACTATGAACTAAAATATTTTAATTTATACTATATATCTTGTTAGTAGTTACTTTTTAATGTATATAAATATTATGGTAAAGTGAAAATTACGTCCTTGTACTTTATGAATTTCGCAAATTTGCTACTGAGACTAAACTACAAGCAATTTTGTCACTATATTTCAAAATCTCGTGCAATTTTGTCACAGAGTTGACGATTTTGACTTTCGTCGTTTTTTACGTTAACTCCCACACGTGCCTGTCACATGAGGGTATATTTGTCATTTCCACTCGTACCAAGGACGCTAGCATTCGTCCACATTTACCTTCGTGCAAAAAAGTCCCCGAAACCTTATACCCCACCTTTCGCCCCTGTCATTATTACACTGACATCTTTTGTTTCACGGACGTTATTTGCATAAAAGTAAATTTTCCCTCTACTTCATAACGACACTATATTAGCCTCAAACGCGCGCGAACACACACGCACACACACAAACACGCGCGCACGCAAACTTTCCAGCTTCTACATATATCACCAATTCGTTTACTTTTGATATAATGGCTCGACTTGTTGAACTAGTTGGTATATTAGGGTCATTTCACCAAGGTTAGATGATGGTAGCTTCGTACCAATCAGAGATTGACGAGGACATATGGCAGGCTAGAGAGTTGATGAATAACTCTCAACGGCTGACCGATTGGGTCCTGCGTAGGGGGAGTTGATTATGGAGCTCCAAAATGGCAATCCTTCTAGATGTGTTAGGGTAAATCTCACAAAGCTCGAGGCACTCCAAACTGCCGACATGCGCAAGGCAAGGTTGTTGATGAAAATGGTGGCCCATATTCACAACAAGATTATTGACAATATTGACTTTTTAGCGCGACAGAGGGAGATATGAACTGGTTGGTTCATGAAGGTTGTTGTTTGTAGATAGAGGTTGCCAGTGACTAGCCTTTTGGGGTTTTCTAATGTTAATTGAATGTAAATTAGTCTATTTTAATTTCAATTAAGGTGTTATGTTTTTAGTTTGAACTTTTAATTAAGTTGTTTTGTCTTGATTGTTAATTCTTAATCTGTGGTAGTTGTTGATCGGTGTTATGTTTTACTTTAAACTCTAACCATAAACGAAAAAGCCCAAGGTTAATAGGCCAAAACGAAAAAGCCCAACGATGCAAACGATCATAGAAATAAGCATTTAAAAAAGCTTTTGTGAAATAAGCAATACTTAATCATACTTTTCATTATCAGTGGAATAAACAAATACTATCAACACATAAATAAGCAATAACAAGACAGCAATAAGCATATTATAAGCTTTAAGTTGTATTTTTAATATTATGAGTTCCCCTATGGTTTATCTAGTTACAAAGTTGGAATATTCATATTGGTACCATAATCATATGTACTATCCCAAACACTCCTTGTAACAGCGATCTTCAGTTCATTGGTTTCCCACATATGTTGGTGCTCTAAGACCTAGAACACAATCCATGATCTTAAAATCTTGATACTCATATAACTTGTTAGGAGCTCTTACACCAAGCACAACAAACCTTTTTATATGACCTTTATTTCCAGCCACATTATCCAAAGAAGTAGAACCCCCCCCCCCCCCCCCACATACAACATGTTTTTATACCTACTCCCATCATTCAAATATCCACCCTCTCTAATGACTATACGAGTAGACTTCGTATAGCACCAACATTCGGGTTAAAACCTGAATCCTCTTCAACCATGATCCTTTTACCCTTTTCAAAGCTCTCTTCTTCAACAAGGAAGACTCAAGCTCAGTCTCACTGGCACCCGCATTCACATGTTTCCATCTTTTGTTACGACGACCGCTCTCTTTAATCTTTTCTTTTTACCACCTCGAGTTTGATTACTATTTGTCCCTCTTCTTTTTTTGATAATGATGTTCAATCGCAAAAGGATTTGAACTATAGCAACGCAACCTAGTATCATCTTCTATCCATCCCAAATAATCCTCATCTGAATCCTCTAAATCTAAATCAAGGTTCTTGGAATAATATTAAGATAGCCTTTGTTTCTTGTGCACAACATATAAATCAATTGAACCTTCCAACATCGTATGCACATCATTGTCGGTGTAAATCAACTTCAAACCTTCTTCTAATGATTTGTTAGGCAAACAAAAGAACAAAGCCCACTTTTCCACATAGCCAAGCTTTCCTAAGATAAGATTTAGGCCAATTGTAAATATCAAAGCCTCATAACTAAACCCACAAATTTGGCTACGATTTCCATTTACATACCTCAATAGGGCTAGTCGATACGCCATTAGAGCTAGTCGATAATCATTTGAATTAAGTTTTAGGTTGGTAGTATAAATTTAAGCTGAATTTGTAAAACCCGTATTTAAATCGGAAAATGTAAATACGCGGTTTAATTATTTAAACTATTTACGTATTAATTTAAAAAAACATATGTTACGTCATGAGAAATCACGAACACGTAAACGAATATTAAAACGAGACGAAAACAGAAAATGTTTTAAAAGCTGTTAGGTCGCGGCATTAATAAGAAAGAAGAAGAAATGGGCTTTGATCCCCACCCATTGTAACCTCAAAACCCAAGAAACAAATATATCACTACTTCCCTTCTCAGTCGGTTAAAAAAAAGGAAAAGCAGAAAACAACAAAAATAAAACTAGGGTTTCACTACTTTTGTTTGTGCCGCCGAGAAGAAAGAAAAAAAAGGGGGAGGCTGACTCTTTTATCAATCCAGTAGTTCATTCACAAGGTAATCATCTTTTATCTCAGCTTACCCAAAAACGTTTTGTCTAATGATTAATGAAAACGTTTTCTTTATATAATCAAACCACTGTTTTCACATAAAATCATGGAATATGGTTTTAGTTCGGTTGGGGTTTATGTGGAACCAAGACCACCAGGTCTCGGTGTAGTTTTCCTTTTGGCCCAGCCGTGAGCAAGAACACCCAACAGGTGGGTGTGTATCGCTCAGGGAGTCGGTTTGTTTTTGGTGAAGGAAACCGAGACCATAGCAGGTCTCAGTGTTGTTTGGTTGTAGCCGGCTGAGGGCAGAACCCCAAATAGGGGTGTGTTTTGTGACTTATGTTATGAAACCGAGTTGATCCCCTCCTTGCCCAACCGTGACCCACACAGGGGCGGTTGAGGGCTGGTTCAAAAAACTGAAGCCAACAAAAGACCCAATCGGGTTTACCTATAAAAAGGGGTGTTTGGGATTACAAAAGCAGTGGTAACGGAGGGAGAACAGTGGGAACAATGGGTGTGGGCAGTGGGAAAAGTTTGGACAGAAAGCTAGTAACTTTAACATAAGATTAGCGACAGATTAGTGACTCTATTTTCTGTCGCAGTTTTATTAATGACAGTTTTAAATGACAGTTTTACAGACAGTTTTAGTCACACAGTTTAGTGACAGATTTTTCTGTCACTAATTCATATAGGCAGCTTTAATTTATATGTTGAATTGTTTTAATGTGACCGAGAAGGGGTATCTTGGTAGGCTCAGGGATATAGTTATAAAGGATTAAAAATACAGATTTTTAATTATACTTTGTTTTAATCATTTTTGCAAATAGATGTTTTAATAATTTAATTAGTAAATTAAATTTATTATTAAGTTAGTTTTTACAAGTTAAAAGGTATAATGTTTTTCAATAAATCAATTCTTTTGGAAACTTTCTAAAATAAGAAACTTTCTATTTTAACAGGTTACAAATCATGGGAATATTATAATATCATAAATACGTATTGTACCATAACTATTAACATAACTGAAAATATAATTACTAGTTGTATTATAGAACCATCAGAATTTATCATTTTTAAAATAAACAGTAATACACGGAATAATAATTTAATCAAGAACAGTAAAGATCAGTAAGGGTAAATAAATATCTGTCGGCTTATTCGCATCCTTTATTCATGTAGCTCACGTGAAGTCAGAGTAGGAGTTCTACTTGTATTCTTGCAGTCAGTTACTAGACACGAGGTACGGATTTTCCGTCCTTTTAGTAAGGACTTCTTTTCTATGCATGATTAGGATTCCCCGTCTGCAGCCAAATGTTTTTCCCCGTATGTGTTTAAGCTTATCAGAAATCATGTTAAAAACAAAATAAGTTGCCTGAGCATTATATAAAAGCACGACCAGTTTAGGTACTAGTTACGTAGGTACCGTAACCACGGCACTAGAGGCACCGGTGTCGTGACTCACATGCAGGAGAGTGATATCCTGCATCGTCCCACTCATGTTCAGTTTGGCCATTTTTATATGTATGTTTAGTGGGGCGTATGGATGCATCCTAGGCTTATCAGTTTACAAGTTATCAGGGTGAATGTGGTGGGTGTTCTACATCCTGCACATTGGAGCTGATCCCTCCACCCAACACAGTAATTAGAGGTCACCCCTCTACAGTTATTTAGAGGCCACCCCTCTACAGCATGACGAGGTCACCCCTCCAGTTATTCATGCACGATTGTTACAGCATGTGACCTATATAAGCTCTGGCAATTAAAATACAGTAAAACGCATGTTTTCGGATTTAATAGTTACTAATTCAGTTTCAGTATTTTAAACCAGGTTTCTCAGATTGTATAGAGGGTACTACTACATGTTACATACCAGTCTCATAACTTCATTGTTTGTCATTTATTTCATTTCTTTCTGTACATACTTATGATGCTTTATATCCGCCCACTGAGCGTTATGCTCAGCCGTAGTTTCCTTTCATGTTTCCAAACGGCAGGTACACATGGACGATCTTAGGACTTCTAAGAGAGTACGTGCATTGGATGGGAGCTATCCAGACTCCTTTATTTTTATGCACACATTACATTACATTGGTTGTTTGGACACTGTTTCGTCCTTTTCTTTAAGTATTTAAATCTTTATATTTTGAGCTTATGTTTGGACTACCGATGTTTGATTTCGGTATTTCCGTATGGTCAGTTAATGTTTAATACATTGCCTTGCATGCTTTGATGACACGTCATAAATACACGTAACGGTCCATTTATCCTAGTGGGGTGTTACAATTATGGTATCAGAGCTCAAGGTTCGACCTGTAGGCTCAAAAACTTGACCTGTGACTAGCGGGTAGTCACCAAGAACTTCCTGTATTTTGGCGTCGTTATCTTCCATGCTACTCATGTATTTTATCAGTCGGATTTTTAAAATTTTGATTAAGTAAACGGTTGGTACAGGACTGGCCATACCTAATCGCATGTGATTTTCAGCGAACTTTTCGTTTTGGTGAACTGACCATAGGCGTTCACCCTTGTCTGTTTAAATTTTGTATAGATGAACTGACCACAGGCGTTCATCCTTACTCATGTCAGATTTATGTTTCAGTAAATTGTCATTTTGTGAATTGACCCTAGGCGTTCACCAGTATTCATGTCATAATTTGTTGGTTATGCCTTCATGAATTACACTATGCATATTCAGATTTATTACTCCAGGTTCTGACAGTTTTATCAACTTATCCTCTGTTATTTCAGATGTCACCCAGACGCGAAACCGAGAATGATCCTAACGCAGCTGCCATTGTTGTTGCTGTTCAGGCTCCTATACAAGCCATGTTACCCCAAATTCGTGATGAGATCCGAGCTGAATATCAAAATGGACCTCAGCAGAATAACAACCCTCCTGCTCCACCACCTGCCACTTTAGCCGCTTGGCTAGATTTGTTTAACAAACAGAAACCCCGACTTTTTGAGCAGACTGTAGCTCCAACTGACGCGGAAGACTGGATCTATCATGTAGAGAAAATTTTTGGAGCTATGGGTTGTGGTGATGCTTTCAAGGTTAGGCTTGCAGTTTACAAATTGGAGGGTCCTGCTCTGCATTGGTGGAGGTCTCAGAAACTGTCCAATGGGGGAGATGCTTGGGAGCTTGCATTGACCTGGGCACGTTTCAAGACGATGTTCTATGACCAGTTTTTCCCGCATGCGGAGCAAGCTAAACTAAAGAGGGACTTCCACGTCATTCGTCAGAATCATGGCGATAACAGTATAGAGTTCATGCACCGATACCTCATGATGGCTGGATTCTTAGGGAAGGTTGCGGGTACCGCAGAGGAGCAAGCGAAGCAATTTCGCTAGGCTCTTCACTCTAGGAATGCAGATAGACTAGTGAGTGCCACATTCACTAATGTGTCACAAGTAGCTAATGCAGCTCGTGATATTGAGATGCTTTTCGAGAGGGATGAGCTCGAGAATGTAGAGCGTCCGGAGAAGAGGTACATCTCATCCAACAGACTTAAAAAATTTAACTCCCATTATTACTTGTCAACTTATATGTTATGTCTTATCCAATTATAATCTTACAGACACAGAGGAGGAGACCGATCCCAATCGGCTACTCCACATCAGAACTACAGGAACCACGGTCAGTCATATGACCGTAATCGATCAGATAAGAGGAGCGGTGGTGATAACTACCGCGGCAGCTCAAACTCATCTGGAAACTACAGAGATGTTGGACAGGGGCGTGACCAAAACAACAGAGGTCAGTAGTTTGCCCGACCGGCAAATTCTGGTAATTTTACATTTCAGCCAAACAGCCTTATTTCAGTTATGTTATCAGAATCGTGACACGTGTTTATCTTCGTAAATCAGGTTCTTAGCAAACCAGAGCTGCTTCTACCGGGTATTCTTATCCCACTTGCATTACATGTGGGAAGAAACACACGGGACCTTGCCGTCGTGGTACTGGTAGTTGTTACAAGTGTGGTCAGTCGGGCCATTTGAAGAGGGATTGCAAGAACGGGGATGTTGCCGGTACCTCAGGCCAGATTCCTCAGATTTTACCTCCACCACCACCAATACCACCAACCACTGGTCGTGTCTACACTACTACCCGTGAGCAAGCAAATAAGACCACAGGTACCAAACCATTACTGGCATTTTGTTTATATACGGACAGCCTGCCTGCGTGCTTTTCGATACAGGCACCACACACTCAGTTATATCTACTTCATATGCTGCTAGAATAAACATGACCCCTACGCCACTAGAAATTGTACTTAGTATATCTACCCCCATGCGAGACTCTGTACTCATTACCCACGTGTATAAGGATCTCCCTCTTGAGTTTGATGATAAAATCCGTCCAGTCAGTGCCCTTCCTCTAGATATGTGCGAATTCAATATTATTCTAGGTATGTATTGGTTGTCGGTTCATCGTGCCACCATAGATTGTCATGCTCACCGGGTCATCTTTGGTGATGTCCAGACACCAGAGTATATTCACCGAGGCTTCCTACCAGGAAAACATGTTCAGATCATTTCAGCTTTACAGGCCCGTACTTTACTATACCATGGTTGTGAGGGTTTCCTAGCTACAGTTCATGACACGACTTCTGAGACACCTTCAATACATGATCAGCCAGTTGTGTCAGATTTTCCAGATGTCTTTCTAGAGGAACTCCCAGGCTTACCTCCCATACGAGAGGTAGAATTTGGTATCGATCTCATTCCATGTGCATAACTAGTATCTAAAGCTCCTTACCGTATGGCTCCTGTAGAACTTAAGGAACTGAAATATCAGCTTCAGGAACTTCTAGAAAGGGGTTTCATTCGTCCAAGCGTGTCACCTTGGGGCGCGCCAGTTTTGTTTGTCAAGAAGAAGGATGGTAGTATGCGATTGTGTATTGACTACCGTGAGTTGAATAAGCTCACTATTCGTAACCGTTATCCACTTCCTCGTATTGACGATTTATTCGATCAGCTTCAGGGTGCCAAGCACTTCTCAAAAATCGATCTACGATCAGGCTACCATCAGCTGCGTGTAAAAAAGCAGGATATATCCAAAACTGCTTTTCGCACGAGGTACGGTCATTACGAGTTTGTTGTTATGCCATTCGGTCTCACGAATGCGCCTGCAGTATTTATGGACTTGATGAACAGAGTCTTCCACGAATTTTTAGACAAGTTTGTGATCGTATTCATCGATGATATCCTTATTTTCTCCAAATCCAAAGATGAACATGAGAATCATCTCCGTACAGTTTTGCAGATTCTCAGACGAGAAAAGCTATATGCTAAATTTTTTAAATGCGAGTTTTGGCTGAATACAGTGGCGTTTCTAGGTCATATTGTTTCTACAAAAGGAATCACTATGGATCCTACAAAGGTGGAGGCTATCACCAAATGGCCGAGACCGACATCTGTCACAGAGATACGTAGTTTTCTTGGGTTGGCGGGTTATTACCGCAGGTTTATGGAAAACTTGTCACGTTTGGCATTACCTATGACCCAACTTATGCGAAAAGGTGAGAGGTTTATATGGACCGAGGAGAGAGAAAAGAGTTTTGAGGAACTCAAGCATCGATTGATCTCAGCACCGATACTTACTCTTCCATCCGGTATAGGTGGTTAGCAGATTTACAGTGACGCTCTAGGAAAGGGCTTAGGCTGTGTTCTTATGCAGCATGGGAAAGTCATTGCTTATGCTTAGCGTCAACTGAAGCCGTATGAGAAAAATTATCCTACTCATGATCTAGAGCTCGCAGCAGTCGTTTTTGCCCATAAAATCTGGAGGCATTATTTATACGGTGAGTCGTGTGATATCTTCACTTATCACAAAAGTCTCAAGTACATATTTACCCAGCGAGAGCTGAACATGAGACAGAGGCGATGGTTAGAACTGCTGAAAGACTATGACACTAATATTCAGTATCACCCAGGTAAAGCAAATGTGGTAGCAGATGTCCTTAGCATAAAGTCAGGATTGATAAATAGCATTAAAGTTCAGGAAGAAATTATTTGGGACTTAGAGCGGTATGATATTGAGCTCTTAGTACGCGAACAGAGGGGATATTGGGCTAGTCTGAGGGTAGAACCACATTTACTCTCTAGGATTAAAGCCGCACAAAAGGATGATGGTGAAATCTGGGCGATTGTCTAGAACATTAACCAGCAGACCTAATTTCGCATCGATGACGATGGTATCGTATGGCAGGGTACCAAACTCTGCGTTCCAGAAGACCCTGCTCTCAGAGAAGCCTTAATGACTGAGGCTCACAGCTCTCCGTTCTCTATCCATCCAGGTTCCACTAAAATGTACCACGATCTTAAGCAGCATTTCTGGTGGAGCGGCATGAAACAGGATGTCACAAATTTTGTGTCTAAATGCTTAACCTGCCAGCAGGTTAAGATAGAGCATCAGCGTACTAGTGGTCTTCTTCAGCCGTTAGATATTCCAATGTGGAAATGGGACAATATCTCTATGGATTTTGTCACTGGACTACCACAAACTCAGCGAAGACATGATGCAATCTGGGTTGTTGTCGATCGTTTGACCAAGTCGGCACATTTCATTCCTATCCGTAAAGATTTCACAGTCAGTAGATTAGCATAACTATTCACCAAGGAAATTGTACGGTTACACGGTACACCTTTAGAAATTATATCAGATAGGGACCCACGTTTCACTTCTCATTTCTGGGAAGGTTTGCATAAAGCTTGGGGAACTAGGCTCAAGCTCAGCACCAGCTTTCCATCCGCAGACGGAAGGTCAGTCAGAGCGTACCATCCAGACCTTGGAGGACATGCTACGCGCCTGTGCATTAGAATGGACGGGGCACTGGGATGACTATATTTGCTTGGTTGAGTTTGCCTACAACAACAGTTGGCATGCTAGTATCAAGCGTGCTCCATTCGAGATGTTATACGACAGGAAATGTCGTGCTCCTATTTGTTGGGATCAGGTTGGAGAACGTTTGATAGAAGGACCAGAATTAAAAGAACTGACCAATGAAAAGGTCTCCATTGCTAGGGCAAAACTGCAAGAAGCGCTTACTCGCCAGAAGAGTTACGCCGACAAGCATCGCAGAGATCTATCATTTCAGACTGGGGATCGTGTGTTCCTCAAAGTATCACCCGCACGCGGCGTCAGACGTTTGGCCTCAAGGGCAAGCTCAGCCATCGTTACATCGGACCGTTCGAAATCCTTGAACGTATCAGTGAAGTGTCATATCGGTTGGCGTTACCACCTCAGCTTTCACACGTCCACAACGTGTTTCATGTATCATTACTCAGATGGTACAACTATCATGAACTTCACAAAGTGAATTATCCACTCGATCAGATTCGGGAGGATCTATCTTATATTGAGGAACCCGAAGCAGTTTTAGATCGCCAGGATCGAGTTATGAGAAGGAAGACCATTCCTTTCGCCAAAATCCTGTGGAGGAACCATACCGAGCGGGAGGCCACTCGGGAAACAGAGGAGTCTATACGGACTTCTTATCCTCACTTTCAGTTTTGATTTGGGTATGTCTTTTCAGTTTTTATATCCTCAGCTTAATAGCATTTTCAACTTTTACCCAAGTCAGCTTAAATACTCTATAATTCGGGGACGAATTCTTCTTTTTAGAGGGGAAGAATTGTAAAACCCAGTACGGCCGTATCCTTAATTCGGGGACGAATTATTCTTTTTAGAGGGGAAGAATTGTAAAACCCATATTTAAATCGGAAAATGTAAATACGCGGTTTAATTATTTAAACTATTTACGTATTAATTTAAAAAAAAATATATGTTACGTCATGAGAAATCACGAACACGTAAACGAATATTAAAACGAGACGAAAACAGAAAATGTTTTAAAGGCAGTTGGGTCGCGGCATTAATAAGAAAGAAGAAGAAATGGGCTTTGATCCCTACCCATTGTAACCTCAAAACCCAAGAAACAAATATATCACTACTTCCCTTCTCAGTCGGTTAAAAAGAAGGAAAAGCAGAAAACAACAAAAATAAAACTAGGGTTTCACTTCTTTTGTTTGTGCCGCCGAGAAGAAAGAAAAAAAAGGGGGAGGTTGACTATTTTATCAATCCAGTAGTTCATTCACAAGGTAATCATCTTCTATCTCAGCTTACCCAAAAACGTTTTGTCTAATGATTAATGAAAACGTTCTTTATATAATCAAACCACTGTTTTCACATAAAATCATGGAATACGGTTTTAGTTCGGTTGGGGTTTATGTGGAACCGAGACCACCAGGTCTCGGTGTAGTTTTCCTTTTGGCCCAGCCGTGAGCAAGAACACCCAACAGGTGGGTGTGTATCAATCAGGAGTCGGTTTGTTTTTGGTGAAGGAAACCAAGACCATAGCAGGTCTCAGTGTTGTTTGGTTGTAGCCGGCTCAGGGCAGAACCCCAAATAGGGGTGTGTTTTGTGACTTGTGTTATGAAACCGAGTTGATCCCCTCCTTGTCCAACCGTGACCCAGACAGGGGCGGTTGAGGGCTGGTTCAACAAACCGAAGCCAACAAAAGACGCAATCGGGTTTACCTATAAAAAGGGGTGTTTGGGATTACAAAAGCAGTGGTAACGGAGGGAGAACAGTGGGAACAATGGGTGTGGGCAGTGGGAAAAGTTTGGATAGAAAGCTAGTAACTTTAACATAAGATTAGCGACAGATTAGTGACTCTATTTTCTGTCGTAGTTTTATTAATGACAGTTTTAAATGACAGTTTTGCAGACAGTTTTAATCACACAGTTTAGTGACAGATTTTTTGTCACTAATTCATATAGGCAACTTTAATTTATATGTTGAATTGTTTTAATGCGACCGAGAAGGGGTATCGTGGTAGGCTCGGGGATATAGTTATAAAGGATTAAAAATACAGATTTTTAATTATACTTTGTTTTAATCATTTTTGCAAATAGATGTTTTAATAATTTAATTAGTAAATTAAATTTATTATTAAATTAGTTTTTACAAATTAAAAGGTATAATGTTATTAAATAAATTAATTCTTTTGGAAACATTCTAAAATAAGAAACTTTCTATTTTTAACAGGTTACAAATCATGGGAATATTATAATATCAGAAATACGTATTGTATAGAACCATCAGAATTTATCACTATTAAAATACACAGTAATACAAGGAATAATAATTTAATCAAGAACAGTAAAGATCAGTAAGGGTAAATAAATGTTTGTCGGCTTATTCGCGTCCTTTATTCATGTAGCTCGCGTGAAGTCAGAGTAGGAGTTCTACTTGTATTCTTGCAGTTAGTTACTAGACACGAGGTACGGATTTTCCGTCCTTTCAGTAAAGACTTCCTTTCTATGCATGATTAGGATTCCCCGTCTGCAGCCAAATGTTATTCCCTGTATGTGTTTAAGCTTATCAGAATTCATGTTAAAAACGAAATAAGTTGCCTGAGCATTATATACAAGCACGACCAGTTTATGTACTAGTTACGGAGGTACCGTAACCACGGCACTAGAGGCACCGGTGTCGTGACTCACATGCAGGAGAGTGATATCCTGCAACGTCCCACTCATGTTCAGTTTAGCCATTTTTATATGTATGTTTAGTGGGGCGTATGGATGCATCCTAGGCTTATCAGTTTACAAGTTATCAGGGTGAATGTGGTGTGTGCTCTACATCCTTCACATTGGAGCTGATCCCTCCACCCAGCACAGTAATTAGAGGTCACCCCTCTACAGTTATTTAGAGGCCACCCCTCTACAACATGACGAGGTCACCCCTCCAGTTATTCATGCACGGTTGTTACAGCACGTGACCTATATAAGCTCTGGTAATTAAAATACAGTAAAACGCATGTTTTCAGATTTAATAGTTACTATTTCAATTTCAGTATTTTAAACCAGGTTTCTCAGATTGTATACAGGGTACTACTACATGTTACATACCAGTCTCATAACTTCATTGTTTGTCATTTATTCCATTTCTTTATGTACATACTTATCATGCTTTATATCCGCCCACTGAGCGTTATGCTCAGCTGTAGTTTCCTTTCATGTTTCCAAACGGCAGGTACACAGGGACGATCTTAGGACTTCTAAGAGAGTACATGCATTGGATGGGAGCTATCCAGACTCCTTTATTTTTTATGCACACATTACATTACTTTGATTGTTTGGACACTGTTTCGTCCTTTTCTTTCAGTATATAAATCTTTATATTGTGAGCTTATGTTTGGACTACCGATGTTTGATTCCAGTATTTCTGTATGGTCAGTTAATGTTTAATACATTGCCTTGCATGCTTTGATGACACGCCATAAATACACGTAACGGTCCATTTATCCTAGTGGGGTGTTACAGAATCAATATAGTATTGATATATTTTGGGTATTTAATGTCAATATACTAGTGAAAGTTTCAATGTTCATGTTACAAATTTAGTCCTTGAAAGTGTTGGCGGGAAGCTATAGTGGAACGAAAGGTTGGTATAAAGTTTCGCGGATGTTTTTGCACGAAGGTAAGGGTGGAAGAGTGCTAGCGTCCTTGGTACGAATGGAAATGACGAATATACCCTCACGTGGCAAGCACGTGCCTGGTACGAGTGAAAATGACAAATATACCCTCACATCCCATTGTGGTAATAACGGATCAGCCAATCTAGCAGATAATATCAAAACCAGACACGGTGGGACGGTTACAAAAATGGAGTGTTCTCTTAGGCGAACACAATATCTCCTACAGACCGCGTGCGGCAGTCAAAGGGCGAATCCTGGTGGACTTTATCATAGAAAAGCCAGAAGAAGAACGCGTGATAGCCCCCAAGGAGGAAAAACTCTAAGACCCGTGGGTCTTGTTTATATACGGATCCTCGTGCACAGACGGGTCGGGCGCAGGGCTTATGCTCACAAATCCAGAAAGAATGGAATTTACTTACGCCTTACGCTTTGAATTCACAGTAACAAATAATGAAGTTGAGTACGAAGCCTTGATCGCGGGCTTGAGAATAGCTAGCCGAATGGGGGTGCGAAACCTGGAGGCATACGTTGACTCACGGTTGGTAGCAAATCATATCCTGGGAGAATATGAGGCCAAAGAGGACAACATGGTCCAATATCTTGAGAAGGTAAAATCACTCATCGCATGATTCAGTAAATTCACCATAACGCAAGTTCCGAGGGGTGAGAATAAGAAGGAAGATGCCTTGAGTAATATTTCATCTACGAGCTTTGCTCACCTATCAAAGCATGTGTTGGTGGAAATTCTTAAGGACAAATCAATCTCAGTATAATTCTTATCAATCGTTGATGAGGAGGGCCCCACATGGATAACCCCAATCATTGACTACTTAACAAACGAGATTCTCCCTAACGATGAAACTAAATCACGTCATATCCGGAGGAAGTCGCACCAGTTTGAGATCCATGATGGGATCCTATAAAAGAGGTCATTCTTGCAACCCTGGCTGCGATGTGTGGGGCCAAAGCAGGCCAGTTATATGATCAGCGAGATTCATGAAGGATCGTGCAGCATGCACGCGGGCCCAAGATCAGTCGTAGCAAGAGCTTTGCGGACAAGATACTATTGGCCCACTATGCACAAGGATGCACAGAACCTGATACTTAAGTACAATGATTGTCAAGTACACAAGCCAATACCACGCCATCCACAATAGCAGCTAACGCACATCACATCCCCATGGCCGTTCTACAAGTGGGGGTTTGACATGCAGGTCCTTTTCCCATAGCGTCCGAAGGTGCTAAGTTCTTGTTTATAGCTATGGACTACTTCACGCGATGGATTGAAGCCAAAGCAGTAGCAACAATCACGGGCAAGCAGGTAAAAAAGTTTGTTTGGGAAAATATTGTGTTTCGTTTTGGTTTACTAGGGGAGATAGTTTCTGATAATAGGAAGCAGTTTATGGATAATCCATTCAAAGACCGGTGCACGACGTTGAACATTACACAGTGATTTGCATCCGTTAAGCATCGGGAGACTAATGGCCTGGTGGAGCGCGCCAATAGGACCTTAGGGGAAGGTATTAAGGCGCACCTGGACAGAAAAAGCGCTAAGTGGGTATACGAGGTACCACATGTTTTATGGGCGGATAGGACAATGATCAACACAGCCAATGGAGACACCCCATTCGCCTTAGCCTACGGCACTGAAGCAGTAGTACCAGCAGAAATTGGGATGCCAACGATCCGCACAGCGGAGGTGGACGTCATCACAAATGAAGAGGAACTAAGAGTTAACTTGGACTTGTTAGAAGAAAAAACGGGAGTTGGCAGCAATCAATGAAGCAAGAGCTAAATCGAAAATGAAAGGGTATTATGATGCTAAGGTCAAGGGTGTATCTTTCAAGCCAGGAGACTTTGTTTATCGTGCAAACGAAGCAAGTTTCGTGGAAAACACAGGGAAACTCGGACCAAAGTGGGAAGGACCGTATGAAGTAACGAACGCTTTGGGAAATGGTGCGTACAGGTTACGCGACATGGACGATCGTGACTTGGGCTGTACGTGGAAGATGTGCAATCTCAAGAAGTGTTATCTTTGAGGCCACGACCTTTGCATGGATACTCAGCTGTAGTCAGCTCTAATAAATATCCATGTAATTTTTTCATTCCTATTTTATAGGTTTTATCTTCATGTCTTAGGTCCTTTTTTACGTTTCAAAAAACTTGCAAGTGTTAATAAAATGTCGTGGTGCCTAGCTAGCTCCACGGCCCGTTCTTTGTTCAAATACTTTGTCTGTACGTTTAGAATTATTTTTAGTTATTCACGAATCATCATCGGACGTACATGTACCATTCGTTTCCATGTGAAATAAGAGGATTGAGTGAACCTAATAATTCAACTTGTCGTATAAGAGGGATGCAACCCCAACGACCACGGATTATGAATCCTTACTAGACACCTTATTTGCAAGACGTTGTAGTAAGTATGAACATACCACACTCATAAATAACGTACATGGAAAAGACACATTGTGCACATTTAATAACATCTATTATTTTGTCTTCTTAAGCCGGACAATATTACGCAAACGAGATATACATTATCCAATAAATTATAACATTAAACAAGTGTTAAAACAAAATACCATGGACATCCACGACCATATATAAAATATAACATGAGTATATGTTCAAACATCACACGAAGTGTAAAAAGGGTACAAACAATCATTGGGGTTACATGATGGGACACGTCTTTCTTCTGTTGGCTGAGCGAGGCTATGTTGGTGCTGCCAGGCGGCGCGAGATCTTCTAGGATCACAGCAAGTCCTACTTGGGTGGGAGCTACTACGGTAACACCGTCTGACCATGGAAGATGAGCGGACCCAGCAATGGGAATCCTACATACGACCCGATTCTCCCTTTTCCCCCTTGCCCGTACCTTGTTGGCGTTTATAGCCTCAGCCAAGGTCTTTTCTCCCTTTATGGCCCATGGGTCGTTTGGGGGAGGGTGATCTGCATACACGGGTATCTTGAGATACTAGTGACTTGGTTACATGTCTACCCACCAATCAAGGACGTATTGTGAGCCAAAGTCCGTGTTCAGATGCAGCCGGTCCATAATCTCATCGATCGGAGCGTCCTTGAGGGCTTCCAGGTCACCTATCAACGGATACTGGGTATCCTTAAGGGCAAGCATGGAAGCAGTCATAACTTGTTGGGCGACCGGCTTATAAGCATGCTCTTCAATAGGTTTCTTCTGTTAGGTAACGGTAGCACCCACAAGTAGACCTTCATGCCTGTCCCTATCTATCCCATCAGATACGACGTTGGCGAACGATTGAACCATCTCAGGAGACTCGGCCACCTTCGTCACAGCTAGATGTAGTCTGTGTCCGATCATTCACCTATGGTCAGCAATAGCCGTAAGCATATAAGGCTACAGCTCCTCGAAGTCAATAGTTACAGCGTCAAGGCGCATGTCTATGTCCTCCAAGCGGCCATCCGCGATCTTCTCCTTAGCTTCCCTGTACCGATAAAATTATGCAGCTAGTTTCTGTTCACCCTTTACGAGCACTTGAAGATTATCACGGACACGGGTGAGGGCATTTGCTTTTTTGGTCAGGGAATGGACGATCGCTTCCGTAGTAGCTACCTATCAAGACACATTTGGGATTAAGACACATGATAACGTATGATAGAACGAAAGGGAAAATTAATTATATTGGGTGTATACCTTGTCGCTTGAATAATGCACCTCAGCATGTAAGTCCGCGACCATGGCCTCATGGGTTGTAGTGTGGTTTGCTTGTTCCTGAATGGTGGCCTCAGCAGTGGAAAGTTGGGCTTGAAGAGCAGTAATTTTTTGATCCTGCTCCTTGATAATTCTCTCCCTGCGACCCATTTTCCTATTAGCACTCGCCAAACGACACAATGCTTCCTCAAATCTCGCACGCATCGACGCGTCGATGACAATTTGGTGAGCAGAGGACAAATTAAACTCCTCTATCAAATCGTCGTGGGACAACTCGTTAAGGTCAATCGCATATGCGCGGGGAGTCAAGTTATCGATGAAGCCTTTGCAGGACTCATCGGTGTCTAGCTTATCCCCCTCAGTCAAACTCCACTTAGGGTGAAAGACGGTGCCTGTTCACCGGTAGAGGGTTCTTGAGTACGCCCTATGGGGGGGGGGGATTATGGAATATCTTCAAAGGTAGGGGAAGGCACCCCGTGTGTTTGTCTCGATTTCGGTTGACTTCTCCCTACCCGCGCCTTCCTTGTTCGGTGCGGCATCAGATTAACCATTCCTATAGTATAAAGTGATATGTGTGTGAGGATCTATTCCTGTAAGACGTACGACGAATGTAACACCCCATTTTAGTAAATGGAATGTCACGTGTGATTATGACGAAAGCATACAAGGTAAATGTCTTAAAAACATTAAATGACCATGAATGGGGATACCAAAAACAAACATCGGTAGTCCAAGTATAAGCTCATCACACACAAACATAATTACTGTAAGGAAAAGGACTAAACAATGTCCAAAGAAATAACCCTAGCAAAATGTATAACAAAATGCATAAAGTAGGGAAGACTAGATAGCTTCCAATCCATATGCACGTACGCTTAAAGTCTACGAGCGCCCTTGAGTACCTGCCGTTTGGGAACATGAAAGGAAAACGGCTGAGCATAACGCCCAGTGAACGGATATACAAGTATAGCATGGAATAACATAAGCATAAAAGACTAAATAGCAGCGAAAATGTATAAGTCCTAAGTAACCTAGAACATGTTCGTAAAACTGGTTTTATAGTTTGAAAAGACTTATGTTTTTATGTAAAATCTATATTAATTAGCCAATAGCCCATATAGGTCATGAGGTTCCACCGTGCATGAATACTTGGAGAGGAGACCTCGTCATGCAATTGGGGGGTTGCCTCTAATTAAATAGTCTAGGTAGGAGGGATCAACTTCTAGTAAAGGATGCAAGGCACACATCGCATTCACTCTGGTAATATTGGTAAACATGTAACTATGATGCACCCATACGCCCCACATGATAATATAATATAATGGCCAAAGCTGTAAAGGGACGCCACTAGCAATCACTCCGCCGTGGGGAAGTGATAACATTGGTGCCTCCAGTGTTATGGTTATGGTACCTCCATAACTAGGTGACACTGGTCATGCATGTATATGGATTAGGCTCTTAAACTAACATAAGTAATCAAACATATAAAACAATACTGGGAAAACGGTTGGCTGCAAACGGGGAATCCTAATAAGGAAAGAATGTCCATACTTAAGGGACGGGAAATCCGTACCTTGTGTCCAGTGAACGAAGAAGACGAAAGAATGAAAGTCCTACTCCGATCTCACTAGTGCTACATAAATAGGGGACATGTATAAGTATTCTGTTTACTGCGTACGTAACTGATTATATCATGTCTTAGCTTATTTTATATGTTCTGGTCTTGTTTTACTGGTTTTAATGTTATGTTGTGTTTATCATGTATTCTATGTATTCTGGTTTAGTATTACTTGTATTCTTGTATTATTATATTTGTTGTGTAATAATAAGTAACTTTTTAAAAATAACAGTTTTCCAAAAATAGAAAGTTTCCAAAAATAGAAAGTTTCCAAAAATAGAAAGTTCCAAAAATAAATTAACTTCTAAAAATAGATCAGTTTCTAAAAATAGAAAGTTTCCAAAAATAGTAAGTTTCCTGAATAGTAAGTTTCCATATTTAGAAATAACCTGGATTAATAAGCTAATAGTATAATCTTAAGTTTACTAGTTAAATATCATAAGTCATGTAATTATTTGTATAGTTTATTAATAATAACATGTTAATTAAATAAACTATAGGTTATACGATTTAATTAAATATAAGCATGATTTAATTAAATTAAGGTGTATAAAATACTTAGGTTATACATGTATTAATATTTTATTAATTATAACCTAAGTCATGTTTATTAACTAATTATATTCCATGTTTTAAATAATTAATTAATACTACTAGTATTCATGCCCGCGCTTCGCCGCGGGTGGTTTGATTTCGCTGTTAGTAGGTATATGAAAAAACCAACTGCAGCTAAAATGTGCTCCATAAATGAGAAGGTAGCACAACTTCTAAAACTAAGAAAATGATATACTTTTAAAGATAAAAAAAATAATTTGTCGATATTGGTATAACTTTCAACTTACCATAGGTAGATAAACAACGCTTTAACAAAACATATACAGAACTACCAACATCTTACAATCTACAATACTGACACCTTCCTTAATCAATAAGTGGCCCGTGATTGCAGAAGTTAGATATAATTTCACACGCTTCTTTCTGCTCCAATTTTCTTTTCTTCTCAGAGAGCATAACCAAGACAAAGTCCAGCTCCAATTTAGTACTGAAGACAGAGCGCAAAATAAGCATCTTGAACATGTAGAAGCGTTTTTTACAAAGTTGGAGAATATATCAATGCACACTAAATACACATGTTAGAGTCTCTGTTTGTTGTTTTGTCCCATACAATGACAAACACATCACAACCACCCACCTGTTGCAAATGTCCATACATTCACGCTTCCTACTTTCACAAACCAATTGCTAGCGTTTAAAATTTGAAGTTATCAGCTTATTAATTCAATGATTATGAGGTTCGTGGCCCATTTATTTAAAATCAGTTGATACGACTTCTAAGTAACGACGTCTCAAGAATTAGTTTCAATTTACCTATGACTAAAAATTAGGATCAATTTCAAGAACTGACAACAACTATTGAAAATGATGAATATGCGATTTCTGCTTTTTGGACTAACCCGGCCCACTTAGTATTCTGCCATTTTATGTTAAAGATCATATATTTTAATGTTAAGCTTTTATGTACAATTTATAATATCGAAAACTATAATAGATTGTATAGGAACTTACTAATGGATCAAAAGGTTGTCTATGTGTCATGACAAGATTGACATTATGATAGTATAAGACCTCTACAAAGTATCTCCACTCTGGTAGCATCTTAGCTCGCTCAAAGGCATCCTCTTACAGAAATTTTCAAAATAAGCACTTCGTTGGGCTGCAAAAGCAAAATAAATACATGAATACATCTTAAAGCCTTTATTATATCGAATTTGAGCAAATCGTAAGGTAAAAAACTATACCTATAAAAAAGTACTATCGATATTTGTTACCTGATATGTTCTTCTATTTGGTCAAAGTTTAGAGTGCCAATATTACATCAGATTCAACCTTTGTGCAAAACCTAACATTTATTTTAAAACTACCATTTAAATTAACTATTTCCGTAATAAAACTCTAACAAATTTTATATGGTGGAAATGACATTGCATCGAGCAAAAATCATAAAATCCATGTAAACCCTCACTGTCCTAGAACATTTCTGATCTATTGTAGTTAGTAGAGAGCATAGCATGAACTCCATCACAAAAGAAAACATTAAACCACGCCCATGACATACATGGTCAACTTCAAGTGTGATAAGCGCTTGCGGACTTTATTTAAGAACACGCTGCAATTCTTCCATTGTTGCACGACCTTTTAACTGCAATATACCGACAACATATTAATTCAAAGTTGTTCAAAAAGACATGAACAGGTATTTGATGGTAAAAAATAAACTGTGGCAACCCAATCGACCCATAACTCAATATCCCGTTTTGACGCCCCACGCGTTACGACCCATAACATGTATCGACCCAATACCCAAGCCAACCAGTCTTGAACTAACATAATGCCATGTATTTTGTTCTCACAAAAACGCCTATTTATAGCGATACCTGAAGAGGAACTCTTTCAAGATTTGAATAAGGATCAAAGCTCAATCGTTTTACATAGCAATCAATACTACAAACTCCACCCACCAAAAAATGATTACATTTACCAAAAACATATATAAATTTGGACTAATAGCATTTTCCTAAATTGTATGCTAGTGCACATTCTTGAAATTAGTATAGTTTTACAATGTTTTAGCATTCATCTCTTTCTCAAACCTCCAAATATAATTTAGTTCAACTAAAAGCTAAGTTATACCAACTTCTAAGAATCACTTTTTATGAGCTTATCACTTTCTACTTCTTTCTTAAGAATAAGACATAAGCTCAACTAAGCAACCTCATAAGCTGTAGAATATTGATAATCTTGTGAATCAATGAAGTGGGTTGAAGATTTCTAGAGAGAGAAACTAGTGAGAGAAAGTGAGAGAAATATATGTTTTTCATTCAAATGGTAAAAGAAAATAATCAACAACCAACCCCTTTCCATGGTGGAAAGGGGTATTTATATCCAAGCCACTAATGGGCTTGGGCCGACCCATGACAAGCCCATGGGTTGGTTTCTTACTTAACTAAATAAGCAAACATTAACTACGAGCTATTACAACATTAATAATATTGTGGAGTGACCGATACTTCTAATATACGTTAAAAACGTATTTCTAACAATCTCCCCCTAAGGGAGGTCACTCCACGTTACACAGTTCTAAGCCTAGCATACTATACTAAGTCTTCGTTCTTCAGCTCGTAGTCTTTTCTTCTTTCTTTTTGTTGTGAATATGTTGATTTGATCTTTTAGGCTTTGGCTTGAGAGCATTGTTCTTTTGACCAATCACGTGCGATCTTTGCCTTCTTGTGAATCTTGCCTCCTCGTGACTCCATGTTCCACACACTTATGTCTTTTGTTGAATTCTCTAAAGCTTCAGAGTTTGGTACAGCGGAAGACTTCATTTTGTACTTTCTTGAATTTTTGCTGAACTTTGATGCAGAAAAACATAAGCATGTGGGAACGACTTCAGCTGGTACACCGCAACGCCACCGTCTTCGCAGCAACATGATAATACACGAATGAAATGGCTTAGAACATTTCATTCTAAATCGGTAGCATTTTACCTCCGGTCGGTGAAGACCGTTGGACGATATTAGATATCGTACCTGTGACGGATAGTTTCAATTAAGTAACTTCCTGACAGGATTTCGCGGGTAAACCCGTTCTCTTTATTCAACGATCACTAAGCTTGACTGCGAACATAAAGAGTGAATCACTTGGATAAATTATCCTTGTGATTAAAGCCGTTAAATCATGAAACCTGGAACAAGTGAATTTCAGTTAAGATTTTCACCATCGTTGCTTTCCAGTTATCACGAGCTTAATTCATAAAGAATCTTGCACGTCAGCTACCAAGTGCTGTTTGATGTTAACACTAGAAGGATTTCCACCAGTCACTGTGAACACTAAAGAGTGTCACTCTGAGTGTTCTGGCAAGATCATATGATAATGCGTAGAGGCCTGGAACGAGTTTAAGTTCAATTAAGAATTAAACTACTGTTTCTTTCCAGTTTTTCACAAGATTGGTTCTTAAAGAACCACACGTGTAACCTACCATGAGCTTGTTTGATGTTGGCTCAAGCAGGATTTCCATCTTCATTGTAATACTTGCGTATTACTCGGATGTTCTGGCAATATTACAAGAATACTGCGTAGGACTCATAAAAATCTCTTACTTTTCACAGTGTGTGAGAAAGCAAGGAATGAATGGAAAGTGTCCTAATGAGACTTTTGATGATCTCGTGGCTCTAGACTCGATAGTGCGTTTTGATTTAGTGAGCGATGGCTGGAGAGGAGTGCCACCTTTTCAATATCAGTCTATTCAGAGTGAATAAACCAATAGATAACGTGTTGATCTCCGTGTGATTAAAACAAATACCTTTTGAGAGATATTTGAGTTAGCTGGGAAGGGTTGTGCATTGCATCACTGGGTCCATGATGTCTTTCTTCAATATCGAGAATCATTGACAAATGATCTCAATAGCATATGTATTGACCCGGTTTCTGCCTAAAGTTGTAAGGAGGGCTTCTTTCTTTACACCCTTTATCTTTACATTTCTTTTTCATTCTTCAACCCCTTCAGTACTTACCAATACATCATTACTAGCACCTTGTTGTGATTGTTCCAGTGCTAGCATCAGTAATTAGTCGGTACTCTGCTACGTTCACAATCTTTCTCCATCTTTCCTAGGACTTCTAATTCTATCTAGGGAATTGTCCTTGGGAAGATTCCATCGGCTCTGATGAATCATTTGGACTAAACCTATTCCTACCACCCTTTTGTCACCACATTCGTCGTGAATTAAGCGTGTTTTGGGAAGGAATTGCCACCATGAAAAATCATTGAAAATCACATAAGGTACTTGTGATATTAAAATCAAAAGTTTTGTACCTTAGGTGTTTTGTTCATCAAAACCGCTCCCCCTTAACACGTGCTTTACACATATTAAGTTGGATAATCGTTAAGTCTTTTTCATCTTTTAGCCAAGTATCATTTAAATCTCCTTAATCCCATTTTCTCCCCTTATCCAAAATGTTAATCATTAATATTTGGGATATTGAATGGATTAACCGGTCTTTGGGTAAAAATGAAATCAATGTTTGGCCATAGAACATGTTAATGCTCCCCCTTAAATTAATAAGGGATAGTTGTAGTGCTTTAGTATAATATATTTTGAAAGATTTAGAATCTCGTGAGAAATTCTTGAAAAATTATCATACCTTAACACTACATCCAGCCGTAAAAGCACAATATTCACAAATTTACATATTCACAATTAAAAACCAATATAGAGTAGACCTGAGATGTACGATCCATTATATGGATCGTTGCAGTAACTTGTGGTGCACTCCATATGGTCTACCCCCAACGAACCTTTCTAATCTCCTTATCAATCTACGTTCCCGGAGCTTTTGATCAATCTTCTTGATCACATATTTCGCCATTTGCTGATAACCCTGATGCCAGTCCTCGGTCATCTCTGGTAAAGACCCACCAGAATTAAGATGCTCCAATTTTCCTCTGACGTATATGAGAGTCCCATCACTATACTTATAAAGCTCACCTACCCTCATAAACTTCATTATCCCACGGCTGTTCAAGTAGAAAATCCCGTAACTCGGAACAGTAATGCCGGTATAGGGACATCTTGTGACATGTTGAGGTAGAACTTGATTCATTGGATGGGTTAGGTTAAGCTTCCTTTGGTAGCTTTCAACTCCCAATTGAAGATCTTCAACTCGTTTCTTGATAACAACGCTTCGTGTGAACATATGATGTGCTGTATTCAAGGCAATGATTTCTTCACGAGTAAGATGGGTGAGTTGATCATGGGTCATCATAAGCAACATGTCTTCGATATCTTCAAGGCGAATGATAGAAAAATCTCCCTGCTGTATTGTGTATTCTCTGTCATCCTCCCTTTTTAGACGAATCTCCGTCACATGATGATAGCCATTCTTGGCTTCAGTTTTCAGCCCTAAAATGCTGGAGATGCGAATATCGGATCTAACGATACTTCCTGAATTGGCTAAGCAGCAACCTCTGTACGCCCTTCGGACTCGTTCGTCCCAATGTGATGCACCTATAACAGCATACATATCATAATTACAATTTACCTTTGGGACCCAGAGTCGGTTTACCTTTTCCTCGATCCAGGGTATTGTCCCCCAATTAGCAGCTTTCAGCAAGGTCAGGGAGGTTGCGTACTTGGATGATCCCTTGAGGAGATAATCAAGATCATAGGTGACAAAGAAGTCGAGAACTATTTGATTATCTTGAGAAGGATCAAGTGGAGGTGGAGCTCTTTCTGACTCATGAAGGCCTGGCCTTTGAACGGTATTGAGAGCTTTCAGGACCTCATCAGCATAATACTCGTATTCCATGCGGCTTAACCTGGTTTTGGCGTGAATTCTCTTATCCTTTAGCGCTCTCTTCACCAAAGACGGAGTGACCAAAGATTTAAACTCATGAGCCAGAAATGCACACAAGTCTATCGGACTACGGATACGGAGATATAGAACATCTCTGTCAGCGTCTGTGATTGGATCATATTTAGCAGTTGTCGTGATCCAAGCTTGTGGCAGTGCAGTTTCATCAATCTCTAATGTGTCCGCCCAGTCCCGTGTGCTTGACTCGAGAACAGTAGATTGTTGTTCTTGTTGCAGAGGAGTAGAGACATGAACACTTGCTGGTTCTGATTCAGGCATCTCGGCGGTGTCATGAATAGGCGAGTGTTGTGCAGATTCAGGTTCAGTTACTGATTCTGCAATCACAGGAGCAACAAAAGAACTAACAGGATTAGTGGTAACATGTATAGAAACAGAGACAGATGTACCGGGAATCGATGATGCCGTAGTAGCATTCACATCATGGCGCCACTTGGATCGTCTTGATTCCATAGAGGTGGATTTTTCCTTTTGCACAGCATCTTTCTGAGACTTGGTACCAGACTTAGACGGTTTCTTTGTGCTGGAAACCTTGTCCCCCGTTTCAGGCTGATCATGTTTACCACCATCATCCTCATCGTCATCCTCGTTGCTTCCCTTATCACTCTCCTCATTTCGATCACCACCATCACCACCATCATCATCATCATCATCATCATCATCATCATCCTCATCATCATCACCATCATCATCATCTTCTTCTTCTTCTTCTTCTTCTTCTTCTTCTTCTTCACCGTCACCCTCTTCTTGTTCACTATCTTCCTTTTCCTCCTCAGGCAGAATGTGGTAAGGTACCACACTTCCAAACATCTTAAACAACCGATCATCCTCCAAGATAGCTTCATTGAGTGATTTGTAGAGTGTCCGCTGAACTTTAGACTTATCAAAAGATCCAACTTCCCTCATGCGAGCTTTGAGGATCTTCTTTAATTCAAAATCCGTTAAGTCATATGCTATTTTGTAGGCGGATTCGGAAGGGTTGGACGACTTAATCATCAAGTTATCAGCCGCGAGTTTCTTCATCTCATCACGCAGTTTTGGCATAAGGGACTCAACAGATTCTTTCACTCTCTCTACAATAGAAGCTTCAAGTGTGTCTTTCTGCTCCTTATATTTATCCTTCATAGCTCGAAGTCTCGTGATTCGTGCTGCATACTTATCAGCTTCAGCCTGTTTGACCTGAGCAAGTTCTTCTGCATGAGCTTTACGTGTCAACTCCATCTCTGCAGTGAACTTAGCTATCATCTCTTCTTGGGCTTTCTTGGATGCCTCTTCACTTTGCATTCGTCTAAGTAGCTCTTCGCGAAGATTATCCATCTCTTTTCTTTGACTATCAGTGTGTTTATCCAACATTTCTGCCATTACAAATGCGGCCATTGAAGATGATGCAGAGCTACTCTGGGTTGGTTGAAGAGGCTCGGTTGTGATTACGGTACTGAGGATGGAAGTTATTGGAGGTGGAAGGAATGGTGTTGGCACCGGTCGGGTTGGTAAGGGCTAGATTGGTGGAGGTTGAGTTACGAGAGGCTAGGTAGGTACCATGATTGTAGGAGCACCGGACTCCTTTTCAACACTTGCTGAAACAGCAATGGATGTCTCCTTCGAAGTAGAGTACCGTTCGGGTGATCCAAACCCATCAATATCATCTGGCTCCTCGTACTCTTCTTCAACGTCCATCTGTGCACCCGAACCACTACCGCCCGTGTCTCTCCTACTCTTTTTAATAGCCATCTTCATTAATTTTTTCTCAGTCTTGTCAAGAGTAGGATCGTCATCAACATCTTCTTCGTCGTGGAGAACGAACTCATCAGCCGTGCTCTTACCCTTCTTAGCCTCAGTCTTTTTCTTCTTGGTTTTGGGTTCAGATAAAGCAACTGGTTGCTTGCGTTTACCTTTACTCTTGACCGTAGTAGACGAGTCTTCTCCTGTCTGAAGGCTTGCTTTTTGCTTCTTGATTTCTATTAGCAGTAGCTTGTAATCAGCAGAAGCTTTAATTTTATCCGTCAGAAGATAATCGGGAATAGGACCAGGATTAACAGCACTAGATGGTCCTTCATGCCTTAGGTCCACAGTGTTATCAGCCTCTTCAGTGTGATGACGACTTGCTGCATGCTTATCAATAGAGACATCATTCTTCATAAAATAATGAATTATAAGCTTGATAAACCGAGGGTAAGGAAAGAAATTAGCCTTCAGCTTCTTGTTTTGGAAGAGTTGAAAGTTAAATTCTTCCCACAACAAAGATGCATAATCTGCATTTGAGCCTTTGTACATTCCATAGAAGATGTTCATAATTGGACCACGCACAGCATCATGCCCAGTTGTTTTAGGTGTAAGACATCTACTGAGAATACCCAAGATAGCTCTCCAAGGTTGACCCACTTTAGCGGTGGTAAAATCGGACACAACTCGTAGGTCAGGACATCCAAGAGCACCGAACATCTCCATGAGTTCGTCTTTGGTAGGATCCCTTGAAAATGACAAACCTTTGGGTGTATCCCGAATTCCAAATATCTTGCGGAAGTCTGAAGCGGTGAGTGTCTGTTGCTTGTTGTCGAGAGAGAAGGTGATCTTGTTTGAAGTACTTTCCTTGGTAGCCCAGAATTCATACATGTAGTCATATGGCACCGAAGCAGTACTCCTTAACGCATTCTTGAAGTGAGATTGATCAAGGATTGCTATGGAGACTTTGAATCCATGGTGAGTGGATTTTGAAACTTGCTTCAGCCGGTAATTGTTTGGTATGAACTTGAGGGCTCTTGCCTCGGCAATTGCGGCTGCTCTAGCATCTTGGAGTTCTTGCACTGTTGGATTAGTCATGGTGTCTGCTTAAGATAAGACATAAAAGGTTGATACACAGAAATATATATATACCATTATGTTGTTATTTCTAAGCATGACACATTTAATCAAGTAGTTATAACAAGCAAACAATTATCAATCCAGTAACCCTTCATTCGGAACTCCTTCACTCGGAGCTCCTTCACTCGGAACTCCTTCACTCGGAACTCCTTCACTCGGAACTCCTTCACTCGGAACTCCTTCATTCGGAAGTTCTTCATTCGTAAGTTCTTCATTCAGAAGTTCTTCATTCGGAAGTTCTTCATTCGGAAGTTCTTCATTCGGAATTTCTTCATTCGGAACTTCTTCATTCGGAAGTTCTTCATTCGGAACTTCTTCATTCGGAACTTCTTCATTCGGAACTTCTTCATTCGGAACTTCTTCATTCGGAACTTCTTCATTCGGAAGTTCATTCGAAAGTTCATTCGGAAGTTCATTCGGAAGTTCATTCGGAAGTTCATTCGGAAGTTCATTCGAAAGTTCATTCGGAAGTTCATTCGAAAGTTCATTCGGAAGTTCATTCCGAAGTTCATTCCGAAGTTCATTCGGAAGTTCATTCGGAAGTTCATTCGGAAGTTCATTCGGAAGTTCATTCGGAAGTTCATTCGGAAGTTCACAAACCTTGTTCATTCGGAATATCACAAACCTTGTTCATTCGGAAGTCCTAATCGCACCCTATGAAGGATTATTCTAAACGCGTGTGTGAGCTTTAAGGCAATCTAAGGCAACCATACACGTTCTAATGTTAATCCGATCCAAACCCAGCTAAATCCCCTAATTAATTAACCCTAAATTAAGCAGACGCCCTAATTTGATTAAATTAATTAAAACGAATTAATTAAGTGGATTGAGTAACGAATTAGACAAAATTACACGCGGGTATGTACCTTAGAGATGAATGAGACGGATTAGACGAATGTTGGATTAATAAAATCGAGCTTGTGTTTGTGAGTTTGTGTGTTAATGGCGGTTAAGGAGAATTACAGAAAAGATAGAATAGAAAGAAGGAGAAGACGGGGGGTGGGAGGATTGACTTAGGTCAAATTTTCTAAGTTTTACCCCTTGTCACTTTTAACCCCTACAGTTTTCACTTTTCTTTTTGTTTTCTCTTTAAGTTAAATACCTCCTTTTAGGCTAACATCCGTTAAATTACTTAACAATCGTTAGTCTATCTCATTGTAATAACTATTCTAGCCCGCGGAAAAACTTAAACATTGTATCCTATTTAGAGATTTCCAAGATCTAAAAACTCACGATAAATCAGAACAGCCACAAGACGTATGACAAAGAAACTCCAGTTATTAACCAATTGACAGATTAATTTTTCTCAAACACTTTAGATGATGAAGACAATTTAATATTTTCTCCCCCTTAAACGATGACCCGTTTTCTATTTAAAGAGCTGTAGTCATTGTTTAAAGAGTCAAATATTGATGAAAACATTTCCAATTAATGTCTTGAAAAGATTGATTCGTGGTGGCAATAAGATTTCTCTTATTTAGACAAGTTAATGCACTGAAACGTACACTAACTCGTGTTAGACCAAGTTGTAAAGTAAACTTGATCCCTTTGCATGATTTGGCTTGTAAATCATGCCCGAGAAAATTAATTCCCGTTGTGAGCCAACGTTTTCCAAGGAAATACGTGACTTTAATGCGAAAAACGGGTTGCAGTCTGAAATAACTACAAGCCATAATGGGCATGTTTTAAAAATGTACAACTTTTATACGGACTCTATTTATGGCGTCGTGTCAATATTGATCGACATTTCTAAAGCCGTAAATATTACCGTACTAAAAGACATGCCCGATTTAAAAAAAAACGAAAAATATTTTTTGGATTTTCTTGATTTTATAATTTTTATGGTTTTTCTAGGTTTTATATTTTTTTATTGTTTTTCTTGGTTTTCTGTTTTTGTATTTTTCTTTTAGTGGTTTATATATATATACGATAATATACATGATCACGAACAAAGGATACGCATGAATAGTTTACCACCACTATTCAGCTGATTCTTCTGCCAATTCTTTGAGAGTCGCTGGAGAGAATGATTTCATGCCAAGCTTGTCGATCAAAAACTCGATTCGTCCTTGATCTAAGGCTTTGGTGAACATATCTGCCAGCTGATACTCAGTGGTGACAAAATACAGCTCGATCACTCTGTTCACCACCTGCTCTTTAATGAAATGGTAGCGAATGTCTATGTGCTTTGCCCGGGAGTGTTGAACGTAGTTGCAGCAAAGGGCAATGGCGCTCTTGTTGTCACAAAACATCGGAATTTTGTTGAATCCCAAACCGTAGTCAGTTAGTTGTGATCTCATCCAAAGGACTTGAGCACAACAACCGGACATGGCGATGTATTCAGCCTCCGTGCTAGAAATTGCAGCGCTTTTCTGCCTTTTTGAAGACCAACTAATCAATCTGTCTCCAAGGAGTTGCACAGACCCAGAAGTGCTACGCCTCGTGTCTTGACACCCAGCATGATCGGCATCTGCGTATGATATTAAAGCAATGGAGGAATCTTTCGGATACCATAGACCACGATGAAGTGTTCCTTTGAGATACCGAAAGATCCTTTTAACAACATGTAGGTGCTTTTTGGTAGGCCGAGCCTGATACCGGGCACACATGCATACGGCAAATTGCAAATTAGGCCTGCTAGCAGTCAGATAGAGAAGGGTGCCGATCATCCCACGGTAAAGTTTTGGATCGACAATAGTCCCATTCCTATCTTCATCTAACTTGGATTTCTCCACCATTGGAGTGTCCACGGGGTCACAGTTTTCAAAGTTATATTTCTTTAAAGATTCTAGAGCATATTTGGATTGACTAATAAAGATGCCTCTGGGATTCTGAGAAATTTGTAATCCTAAGAAAAATGAAATTTTTCCCATCATTGACATCTGAAAGCGTGTGGACATTATCTTCTCAAAGCGTTTTGACAATTCTATGTTAGAGGCAGCAAATATTATATCATCAACATAAATTTGTACCAGTATCATGTCGTTGTCCTCCTTGAGAGTGAATAGAGTGGGGTCCACCTTGCCTTTGGAGAAGCCTTCCGAGATGAGATATGTTGAAAGGAGATCATACCACGCGCGTGGAGCTTGTTTCAACCCATAGAGAGCCTTCTTAAGCTTGTACACATGAGTAGGAAACTCCGTGATAACGAACCCATCCGGCTGACTAACATAGACTTCTTCCCTTAGTTCACCATTCAAAAATGCCGTCTTCACATCCATTTGATAGATGATCATGTTCATATGAGCAGCATACGTAAGGAATAGTCTAATAGCCTCCAATCTTGCAACAGGAGCAAAAGATTCTTCAAAGTCGATACCCAAGGCTTGTTTGTATCCTCTAGCAACCAATCTAGCCTTATTCTTCAATACTCCACCCATCTCATCGAGTTTAACCTTATAAACCCACAACAAAGTAAGGATGTTAACCTTGTCAGGGAGAGGAACTAATTCCCATACTTCAAGTCTTTGGAATTCATTTAGTTCCTCTTGCATGGCTTCAATCCAAGATGATTGAGTCATAGCATGTTGCCAGTTTTTAGGTTCAACTTCGGAGAGAAATGCATCAAAATAGCAATAGAGTGCACTCTCTTGTAATTGATGGCGTGTAGAGACTGGTCGATCTAGACCTCCAATAACATTCCTGATTGGGTGATCTTTTGTCCATTTGGTGCTATGATTTTCAATCCGTGGTGGTCTGGAGTGAACTATTATCGGAGCTTCTTTTGAGGTAGACGAGGCTGAAGGGTTTTCAGGTATCGGTACACCAAAGAAAGGAAGCTCTTGTAGGTGAGCATATTCCAAATCGTGATCAATAGAATCCTCTTCAACATCATTAGGCACAAGTAAGGGAGACGATTCAGGTGTAGTTTGAGAATCACTTGGTAGAGGTGCATCCGGTTCAATGTTAATTGAAGATGCATTTGATAAAGCTTCATTAGCTTGAGCAACAACTTCAGGGATTGGAGCTATCACTACAGGTGCTGGAACTTCATCATTTGGGGGATCAAAGAATTCATCAAACAACGGTTGAAATAGTTTATCCCACTCGGGCCTTGTAGGTGGTAAAAATGATGTAGAAGTAGGATTATTGGGAACTAATCCAGAACTAATAGCACCGGTTCCCATCTCGTGATGCACGGGTTCAGAGCTGCGTTGCTCAGAAGCCATCGCTGTCAGCTCATCAAAATCTGCGTCCATAGTTTCTACTATCTTACCAAGACGACGGTTGTAAATTCGGTATGCTTTCTTGGAGGGTGAGTAACCAATGAAAATACCTATATCGGCTTTCGGTTGAAGTTTGCCCAAGTTCTCACTATTAATGTTTGGATAACAAAGAGCACCAAACACATGAAAGAATGAAACATCGGGTTTACGATCATGTAGAAGCTCGTAAGGTGTTTTTCCATGGCGTTTCCGAATGATAGAACGGTTTTGGGTGAAACATGCAGTAGATATAGCTTCTGCCCACAAGAATAATGGAGCGTTCGCATAAATCAGCATAGTCCTAGCAGCTTCCATAAGCGTACGATTCCGTCTTTCAACGACACCGTTTTGTTGTGGAGTACGTGCAGCGGATGTTTCATGTGAAATACCAACTTCTTCATAGTAATCACGAAGAGTCTGGTTGACGAACTCTGTTCCATTATCTGTACGAATACGGCGGACAGTAGTATTTAAACGTACCTGAATGAATTTCAGAAAAGTGATGATAGCCTTCGGTGCTTCATCCTTTGTACGTAGAAATCTAACCCATGTAAACCTGGAGAAATCATCCACAGTAACAAGAATGAATTTCTTACCACTCACACTTTCGGTTCGCATTGGCCCACAAAGATCCATATGCAAAAGATGGAGTTTTTCTTGATTGGTGTCTTCAGCTTTGGACTTGTATGATTTCTTGGTGCTTTTCCCCCTTGAACACGCGGAACATAAATGGTCCTTGTGAAATTTGAGCTTTGGAAGACCACGAACTAATTTGTTTTTAGCCAAATGATTAATAGCATCAAAGTTGAGATGAGATAATCTGCGATGCCATAACCATGACTTGGTCTTAGATGCTTTGGAGAGAAGACATACTGGATAGGCGGCCATCATGTCTTGTAGGGACAACATATAAAGATTTGCACCACGAGATCCCTTCAACAAGTCTTTTCCTTCCAAATTGCGGATGAAACAAGTATGTTGTCGAAAAGCAACCTCTAGGTTGGAATCACAAAACTGTCCTACTGAAAATAAATTATGACCAAGACCTTCTACATAGTATACCCTTGAAATCGTAACGTTTCCAATCTGATATTCACCATACTCCATTATCTTTGCAATGTGATCATTACCGAATTTAACCGTTCCAAGAAACTTGTTGACGAAATTTCGGAGCATCGAGCGATCTCCGGTCATATGCTTTGAGCAACCGGAGTCCAAATACCAGAGGATGATTTAGACCACCTGAAAATATCACCAGACGAGGACAGTGTATAGGTTTCGGAATCTGAATGTTCCTTGTTATTAGCAGGTACAGATTTAATAATCTTAGATTTGCTAACTTTAGGTTTCTTAGATTTCCTATCCTTCTTCCTAGTTGGTGATGTAGATTCAAGTTGGCTTAAATCCTGAGGTATTTCTTCACTGATAGGCACTATAGTGGGGGCTGACCTAATTAAAGGGCGCGGTTTCCATACTTTAGTGCTAGTGTGCCTAACTAAAGGACGCTGAGACCTAACCTCAATGGATGCATTCCTAGTTAAAGGGCACATTTTTCCATCTAATGTAAAGGTCCTACCAGTGGGACGCTATTGCCATCCAACTTGGGTACGAGTTATCCCAGTTGGCTTCCATTCAAGATCATTCCTAATAGCATTCATTTCATTCACATGATCAATAAGACACAAATCATGACGTTGGGAAAACATGCATTCATTACAATTCCAACATTTCAAATTAGAATTCACAAATGGTTTAGGCTTCTGCACAGGCGCAGAGCTTTTAGTCTTAACATGATTCTTTTTATTTAAATCTGAACTGATATTCCTAGTATGAGCTTCTACTTTCTTCTTGATGGTACTACTAGTGGAGGGCTTGATCTTATCTTTCTTGAGTGGCGATCCTTTAGCCTTAGTAGACTCTTTTAATCCTGTAGAAGGCAAAGTGGGAACATTAGCAACAGATTTTAAAGGTACCTTACTTGATGGTGCCAATGATGGTTTTGCTCCTGGGGTCTTATTGAATGGAGTTACAACAATGGGTCGATTAGTGAGTAGTGCAGAACCCGGTTTACCTATGTATTGCAAATATGCTAAGCAATATTGAACTCGCTTAATATATTCATGCGCTAAATAATAGTAACTACTTGAGGGATCTAATGCATACAAATCATCTAAAATATCCCTAACAAGATCTACATGCTTAATTGCATTCCTCATATAATCATCGTAGGTAACCGGGTTTTTCTTATGGAGCGGGTTCTTATAAAGCACTACTGAATTGGTTGTTGGAGCACTAGAGGACGGTGCAAAGTTGGTAGCTAAGTTATTAACAACTTCTTGTCGGGTGAGAAGAAGTGTCTCCTTTAACTCGGCCAAAACCATGTTTTTGTCAATGAGTTGGATATTTAAGTCAGAGATTTCCTCACATTTTTGGTTCAATTGTTCAACATAAGATTGTTGATGTGCCGCATTAAAAGCGAAGCGTTCTTCTAGTGAACCATAAAGTTTGGACATTCCCTGTCTTGCACGATCCATCTCCCCTAGAATAGACAAAAGTCTAATTTCTAAGTCCTGGTTTTTAGACTCTGCAGCCTCTAGTTCTAATTTTAGTGTTTCATTTGATGACACATCTCTCTTTAATCTCATAATCTCTTCCTCTAATGCCTTAACTATCTCAATCATCTTGTCACTCGTCTCAACACTGTTTTCACAACCATTTGTTATCAAAAGATCCTTATTTTGAGTTTGTTGTTTTAATTCTAAAGATATACAATGTTATTCAAGTTCATTAAAGCGTTTTGTAAGTAAATTGTAAGAATCTTGAAGCTTTAAAAATTCAGCGTTAGATTCGTGACAAGAATGATTATCTACCTCATTTACAGTATCAGCAACATTTACAGAGAGATCAAACACATCTTCACATATATTCACAGCATCACATTTAATCATAGCGGATGTAAGCTCATTCGAATAATTAACATTCATAGTAGTAAGCACATCACACGAAATTACTTGGGACAAGAATCGGTCATATTCGGATAAAATCTTTTCCTTTTCAATTAATTGTAGTTCGTAAGCGGTGTCCATTTCATAAAACACTTTTTGAACTTCTGCAATTTCAAACTCGAGATTTTCCGAAAGAGATACAAAACTTCTTTTTAGACTTTCGACAAACGGATTGATCTCATTTTGAAACACCTCGTTCATGTGTTCGAAAGCCCATTCTCCGACGTTTAAGCCATTTGAAGTCGTACATTCCCGGATGACCTTGTCAAAACTAGCAAAGTATTGATTAATCTCTTGCAAGTTTAACCATACAGTGCTAACAGGTGGAAGATCCTTTGGAATTTCCTTAGGTCCTTCCATTTTGACAAGTGTAGGAAGTGTACTAGGGTTTTCTTCATTCAACATGTAGGTTGGTGCTGTGATGAGATCTTTGTCCATATGGAAGCGAATTCTAAAATCCGTTTTTGCAAGCTCCTGATTCATTTTAAAATAATCACACTCGGGATATTTTGCAAAGTTGTATGATGACGTATAGTCCCCAAACCGGGTCATGAGCCCGGCTCACGGGTACTACCCGTATCCGGCCCATCACAGATGGGTGGATAAATGTCATTCAGGCTTATGGGCTTGAGTGAACAGTGTCCGCACATGTGTGCGGCCCACGGCCTAAGGCGGCCGACATAAGGTCAGACAGAATAATATTCTGTCTAGGTATATCTTAATCCTAATACGAAGAGATATTCATTACCAGAATTAGAAGATAACAATCATTCTAATTCTGGTGCTTATCTCTTCCTTGGGGCCGAAGGATTAGTGAAAGCCCACTGGGGTTTCACTGCCTATAAAAGGAACCCCCAAGGGTTCCACAAAGGTATTACGACTGATACTCTAAACTCACATATAACCCTAAACCGATTACTTACTCTCACACCGGAGTCTAATCGTGGGAAACCTTCCCACGGTAAGCTTAACGCGTGTTGTTTAGTGTGCAGGATCCCAACCAGACAATTCACTTGGTGCAGGAGCCGGAGCCCAACCAACCCGAATTAAGCCTAATTCGGGTCTAGCAAGGATCAACCAACTTTTGCATCAACAAGTTGGCGCCATCCGTGGGACCCGAACACTAAGCTAGAACAAAATCTCATCTCGAATCTCCAATGACGAAGGGGCATCCGCCTACTAACCCCAGGAATGTGAATCCTGGGACCCGGAAGTCCCAAGGGGAAGGGATTCTCATCCCCAACCAATCACCTAACCGTCTCGCAAGCGGGCTGGGTAACCGTAGCGGTTTTCAACCCACGGGGGTGACGAGCACGATCTCGGTGACACCCCCGCCTACTTCAACCCTGGACAACCCTGATCCAGGGAGTGCGCCAGACCCTCCTAACAAGGAACCACGCAGACCCTCGACGGAGGAAGAAGTGGAAGCCCTGCCACTCAGTGAGGAGGATCTTACTCGAGTTCTCACTCAGAACTTTGAAAGGATCGTCCCAGGGATCGCATCGAGATTGAGTCTGGGGAGGAACCTCCAAGCCAGACTCAACTTTGGTGACAGTGGACCAACCACCCCCTCCCAAAACCGGAGGAAAAGGAGAACCCGGCCTCAGGAGCAGGGAACCTTTGAGGAAAACCCTCAACCCCGGAATGTGTTTGAACGCATAGGGGACCGCCTTATGCAAGAACTAACACAGTCCCAAGAAGGAGAAAGGTCGGATGGCTCACCCGAGCGGCCAGATCGAGAGCTGACCAGAACCACACGCCGCCCAAGTGTGTGGGATAGAATGAACACTGGAAGAAAGGCTCCTGGTTCGTCTCAAAAAAGTGGTCCCTATTCAAAGGGCGGGGCACCACCACCGTCCCCAGATCCGTCTGGGGAGGACTCGGATGACCATCCACCTAAGCGCCATCGGCCAAGGCGCACGCCTCCACCACCAAACCATGAGGAATATTATGGTGGCCCCTACTATCGGGATACGGAAGCAGAGGACCTCTCGCGTCCATGGTGTGAACCATGGGATGACCCTAGGCTCACACGGCCATGGGCCGATCCCAGGGAAGATCCGTTTACCCTCCGCATACGGAACTATTCTGAGGACACCAAACGTCGCATGCCGGCATGTATCAAGACTTATGATGGGTCCGGTGATCCTGTGGATCACCTCAAAATATTCGATACTCAGGCTAAAATTGAGCGATGGCCCATGCCTATATGGTGCCAAATGTTTAATTCGACCTTGATTGGAAACGCTCGTGACTGGTTCGAGGCACTCCCCCCACGGAGCATTGATAGTTTCACGGAACTACGCACTGCGTTCGAGAATAATTATACTCAAAGGAAGAAGTATAATAGGGATCCGGTCTCATTGGCAACCGTTAAGCAACGGCCGGGGGAGTCCACAGAAGCCTTCACTGAGCGCTTCAATGATGAGTGCACACGCACAAGAACCATGCCAGAGCTCCTGAAAATCTCTGACTACATGCACGCCATAACAGACAGAGAACTAATCAGGCGCCTCAACGACAAGCGCCCAGAGAGATATGATGACCTCATGGAAAGGGTCAGAAATTTCATAGAGGGAGAGACAGCTGTTGCCGCAGCCTACCCATCCCGAGGAAATGGGTACCGGTCAAATGACCAGTCCCGGAGACAGTCGGGCGGTCAAGGCAACCAGAACAATAACAAGGGCTCGGACTATAAGAGCCAAAGCAAAGGCGGACGGTCGGACGACAAGTTCACCCCCCTAAAGATGTCCTACCGGGAGATCTTGTTGACTGAAGGGGCGAACTTTCCAAGGCCTCCCCCAATGACCACACCCCCGGAACATCGGCAAGGAAGTCGCTTCTGCGAATTCCATAATGACAAAGGACACGATACGGAGGAGTGTATCCAGCTCAAGAAGCATATTGAGTCGCTAATTAAATCAGGCAAACTCAAGCACCTAGTTAAGGATTGGAAAGACGGAAAAGACAACAACAAGAAGTATGATAAGAAGGATCCCCAAAAGGACAAGCCTTCTACCATATACATGATCCAATCCAGACAGCGCCGCACGAGACAGAAAATTGGCCAAAAATTTTCACGCGGCAAGGAAATATCATTCCCTCTCGTTACAGCAAGCGACGTGATTGATGTGACTCTCACTATTGAGATAAGCATTGGAACACACAATGTTCGTCGCATGTATGTGGATGGAGGGTCGTCAGCAGAGGTGCTGTATGAACACTGCTTTGTGCAGTTATGCCCAGAAATAAGAAGCCAATTAGTACCGGCCACGTCGCCGCTTACTAGCTTTAGTGGAGACACTATCTGGCCGATAGGGCAGTTGCGTTTGCTTGTCACCATTGGGAATGAGGAACATTCCACTACAACGTGGATGAACTTCATGGTGATACGTTCACACTCTCCTCATAATGGAATCATAGGCAGACCAGGCATTTTGGCTATCCGGGCAGTACCCTCTACGGCACACGGAATGATTAAATTCCCCGTGGATGGGGGAATCGTTACTATTTACAACACAGTCGTGCCAACATCCGAGTGTCACACTGTGACAACACCGGCACCACCTGTCCCACCCAAGGATGGAGCACCACCACCCAATTGGAAGGTGGCCATTCACCCTGACTATCCGGAACAGGAGGTATCCATAGGAGGGGCGCTCTCGGATAGCGGCAAAAGGGCCATGTGCTCTCTTTTAAGTGCAAACCTGGACATATTCGCATGGGAGCCAAAACATATGACGGGTGTGCCACGTGCGATAGCAGAGCATAAGCTCCAAATCCGCCAAGGGTACCAACCCATCAAACAAAAGAAGCGCGGCCAGGCGCCCGAGCGAAGTCAAGTTATACTGGAGGAAGTGCAGAAGCTGGTGGACGCAGGCATCATGCGCGAGGTATACTAACACGAGTGGTTATCTAATCCGGTCATGGTCAAGAAACATGACGGAAGTTGGCGCATGTGCGTGGATTTCACGGATCTGAACAAGGCATGCCCACAGGACTGTTACCCGCTACCAGAAATCGACTGGAAAGTAGAGTCCTTGTGTGGATATCCTTTCAAATGCTTCTTGGATGCATATAAAGGGTATCACCAAATCCAGATGGCGGAGGAGGATGCAGAAAAAACGGCGTTCCACACGAGCCAGGGCGTATATTGCTATACGAAAATGCCGTTCGGATTAAAGAACGCCGGCGCTACGTATCAGCGGTTGGTGGATAAAGCTTTCGAATCACAAATAGGACGCAACTTGGAAGTATATGTTGATGACTTGGTGATAAAAAGCCACACGGAGGAGGCACTTCTCCGGGATGTCCAGGAGACATTCGACACGCTGAGAAGGATTAACATGAAGTTAAATCCAAAGAAATGTACGTTTGGTGCAACAGAAGGAATGTTCCTGGGATATTTGATTGACCCAAACGGCATCAAACCTTGTCCAGAGAAGACGGACGCAGTGATACGGCTACCATCCCCGCAGACACGGAAGGAGGTGCAGTCCCTGAATGGGAAGTTAGCCGGGCTGAATAGATTCCTATCTAAATCCGCAGAAAAGTCATTACCCCTATTTAAGACACTCAAGAAGTGTATTAGAAAGGGAGACTTCCGTTGGACGAAGGAAGCTGAGGAAGCTTTTTGTCAACTCAAGCAGCACCTCGCATCTCTACCCATGCTAGTAGCTCCCCGGCCAAAGGAGGAACTCGTTATGTATCTCTCAGCTACTCATGGCGCAATAAGCGCGGTACTGATGATGGATAGAGATACAATACAAACTCCGGTCTACTTTATAAGTAGAACACTACAAGGGGCGGAGCTGAATTATTCCTCCATGGAAAAATTGGTGTTAGCACTAGTATTTGCTACAAAGCGGTTGCGCCGGTACTTTCAGGCGCACCCAATTGTGGTGATTACGGATCAGCCAATCAAGCAGGTTATCTCTAGACCAGACGTGGCAGGGAGGCTGGAGAAATGGAGCATCTTATTGGGGGGGCACAATATATCTTATAGACCGAGGACGGCGGTTAAAGGCCAGATATTGGCAGATTTCCTGATCGAGAAGCCGGAGGAGGAAGAACCAATCATTAAGCAAGACGAGGTCCCAGCAGAACCTTGGGTGCTATTCACGGACGGATCCTTATTTGTGCGATCCTTATTTGTGCGATCCTCGAAAATAACAATCGGGTCTAAGACCAATCCTAATTGGGTTGCATTATAAAGTCTTGGACTATGGATAAAAGCTTGTTTTGCATACCGTGGGTTAGGGGTAAGGCCTTTTTGACGCGATAAGTTAAACTCTCTAAACGATGCGTCAAATAAGTGCACTAGTTGAGAGGCAGCGTATTGTCTTAAAAGCAAATAATCTAGACTTCTAATCTTATTAGCCGCATTAATTTCCATTTCATTCTTTTTAGACTCGAGTAATTCAAAATTCGTTTGAAGTTTTTGAAAATTAGTGACCACTAACTCTTTTTCTTTAAGTTCGTTAGAAAGATCTGCTCTTAATGTTTCAATTTATTGCAAATGACCCATTTGTTTGTTTCGAAAATGATCATATTCGGGATTTGTTAGAACACTGGAGGAAGGAACTAATTCCAAAGTTTGAACTTTTTCGTTGCACAAGGCAAGCTCATCAGACAAATTCTTATTCTTAGCTAGGGTTTCTAAGAGTGCAGCATTCATTTGGCTAAGTAATGTAGCAGGAACCATGACCAAATCTTGTTGAGCAGGAGTATGCGTATGCGAAATGGCTCCCGGTTGTGATTCACTCAAAGTCTGGGGACTCACATTGATATTACTATCATTGATTGTCTCCTCATTTGAAAGACTCACCACCGAAGATTCATTCGGATCAGCACTCTCTTGCCCAACTTGATGTGGTTGAATACTAGTATCAGTGGTATTAGTAAGTACCTCAGATATTTTATCTGACCCAAAGCTAGAGAGAGTTGCCATAAGAGCTGCCTGAGCAGATTGAAGATCATCACAGTCTGAATCGTAAGCATCCAGATCATCTGCTTGGTATGCTGCATTCTGTGTAGTGACAACTTCTTGTTCAGCAATCCCTGGATCAGCAAGAAATGCAAGCTCCTCTTCATCAAGTTCCTGTCCTTGTGCCTGAGCGTTCACCAAATAAATCTTCTCTGCAAACCATTGACCATCCCTTCTCCTCTTGGGTTTTGTGCAATCCCTGGACATGTGACCTTCTTCCTTACAGTTGTAGCATGTAATCATTCTCAACTTGCCTGTGGAATTAGCCCGTAGAGGAGTGTTGACCATTAGAGCAGGATTGACCATGCGTGCATTGGTGGTTGATGTAGTGGGTCTCCCCTGATAAGGTTGAATAGGTTGAACCATTACCCTGCCATTCTCAATAGTAGCTTGTTGTCGAGAATTGGATGAATTCCTCAGCTGATTGTTAGTAGGAGCTGGTCCTCTAAATCCTCGTTTGCTCAATGTCCTTGTGAGATAAGCAGACATAGTGGCTAACACTTCAACTGGGTCAGTTCCTTGTTTGAATTCAGGAATGGGGACTTCATCATTATCACAATACATTGCTTGGTCTTGTTGAGCTGCACAAGCACTAGAAGGAATACTCATGTGGTCAGAGTAGCTTGATGGATATGCTGCATTTTCTTGATAAGAAGAATATGATGACTGAGCGTAAGGTGCAATGCTTGTTGGTGAATATGGGTGAGGTTGTGAGGCATATTGTGATGCTTGTGGTTCTCTCTGAGACGAAGGTGCATTAAACCAATATTGTTGCTGATGTGAGGTGGGTGGTTGCGACAGAATCGAATATTGGGGAAAGCTTGGAGTCATGTACAGTGATGGATGATAGGCTTGGTGTCCCATGATATAAGGAGTGTTTTTGTATGACAAGCTTGGTTGATTTGCCATCAAAGCTAAAGAATCAGGGTACATACCTCGAGGCGAACGGTGCATAATCACGTGTTTATCATGCTGCTGAAGAAAAGCATAGAGTTGGTCCAAATTGCACTTATGCAAATCCCTGGTTAACTTAACATCGGTAATATACTCACCCCATTCAGCTTGTGGTAAAGTATTCAAAAACTTGGTGTTAACCTGGAATGGAACAATCACGAGATTGTATACATTCAAATCATTCATGAGAGTAGTGAATCTGAAGTAGTAGTCGTGAAGCGTTTCCCTTGGACTGTACGTGAATCTATCAAACAGATCATACAACTGACATTCCCTTTCATGTTTAGTAAGAGATGTACCTTGTAGCAACACCTTTAGACGTTCCCATAAATCCTTTGCAACCGTATATTGACTTACCATTCGATAGATGTCATGTGGAAGAGCTTGGAGAATGGTTTGAAGAGCCTTTTCGTCTGCATCGGCAACAATTTGTTGAGTTGGTGTAAGTTTTTCAAACTTCCGTGGTCGAGTCACATTGTTAACCACGATGGTACCATAATCAAGTGGACCATTTAGAATTGACTTGACCATAAGCCTCCCATATGTCGGTTTTCCCTTAATGTATGACATCATACGGCCTTGCCATGCTTCGAAGACTTCTTTAATGAGCATTGGAGGGCGATTATCCGTTCCCGTAATGACGGAAATATCTGTAAGTGATGTCATCTGAGGCATTAATGAATTCGGATTCATTTTGATCACTTTAAAGAGACAAAGATTATCGGTTGATCGAGCAGTGAAGTAAAGTTGTGAGTTGTGTTGAGTTTTTGTGTAAGAGACCAAGATTAAATCCTCTAAAAAAATCATCGAAAAAACAAGTAAAATATCCCTTGGTTCGGAACAATTGTTGATTCGGAAGTGTTGATTCGGAAGACTTTGGCTCAGAACTTCTTTGATTCGAAACAGTTGTTGATTCGGAAGATTTGATTCGGAACTCTTTGATTCGGAACTTTTGGTTCGGAAGAAAACTGATTCGGAACTTTCTTTGATCCGGATTTTTTGGTTCGGAAGAAGACTGATTCGAAACTTTCTTTGATCCGGAACTTTTGGTTCGGAAGAAAACTGATTCGGAACTTTCTTTGATCCGGAACTTTTGGTTCGGAAGAAAACTGATTCGGAACTTTCTTTGATCCGGAACTTTTGGTTCGGAAGAAGACTGATTCGGAACTTTCTTTGATCCGGAACTTTTGGTTCGGAAGAAAACTGATTCGGAACTTTTTGATCCGGAACTTTTGGTTCGGAAGATGTTGATTCGGAACTTTACTGGGAAGTGTTGTAACAGTCGACTAAATATATGAAGAACAAACCCAGATTTTTACCAAATTACCCAAAAAGTTTTGTGATTTCTACTAAAAGAAGTAAAACTCAATACTTATCTACTAATCCCAATCAACAAAATCACCAAAAACTTCAAGAATCAAGATAGATTTTCCTAAAGAACACTAATACAATCAAAAACTAAATAACAACACAAATCATTACCTTAAATCACCCCATAGCTCTTGATACCAATTATAGAATATTGATAATCTTGTGAATCAATGAAGTGGGTTGAATATTTCTAGAGAGAGAAACTAGTGAGAGAAAGTGAGAGAGAAATATGTGTTTTTCATTCAAATGGTAAAAGAAAATAATCAACAACCAACCCCTTTCCATGGTGGAAAGGGGTATTTATATCCAAGCCACTAATGGGCTTGGGCCGACCCATGACAAGCCCATGGGTCGGTTTCTTACTTAACTAAATAAGCAAACATTAACTACGAGCTATTACAACATTAATAATATTGTGGAGTGACCGATACTTCTAATATACGTTAAAAACGTATTTCTAACATAAGCATACAAAAAAACTTATATAAAAAAATCATCATTCAAACAATAAGAACTAAGTACATAAAAGTGAATCATACCAATCTATGGTGTTAACCGATCAACCAAAAGTTTCATCAACCACATGCAACCCTTTGCCAGAAAATATTCTGGTGACTTTCGGCCACTATAACCACGAAAACCAAAAGTCAATCAAGAGTAGCATAATCAAAATAAATAAATTACAAAAAACCCATAAACTCATACAAAATACCTTACCGAGAAGTAAACAACATCATTGAAGCACCAAACCCCATAAAAATTAGGGTATCTAGCAAACCCAAAAACCAGAGATTAACCAACCATCATAAATAACATCTTTCAAGCACCTAAGAGTTTGTAACCTGATGAACAGTTTCAGGAAGATAATGTAAAAGAAGGTTAATATAAATCTCTTCCTTTTATGATCAAAAGTAGATCGATCCGTGTTTAACAATCAATATACCAACCTAGATCTGTTTACCGATCAAAAGTAATACAATGTGTATTATTTGAGAGAGAGTGATCAAATAATTCATACCGATCTAAAAAGTGTATGTGTATTATTATTTGTGAGATAGAGATATTGAATGAGATCTGTTACAAAGGGGTTTTGGAAAAATATAGGAAAGGAACCCATACCGGTGAATATTTTTTCAAACAAATACATGGTTGAGATGTAGATTGGGTTGAGGTACCCATACCAGTGAACAGGGAATGGAGGAAAATGAACGACAAATAAGAGGTGAAGAGTTTCTCCTCTTTAACACTTATAATTTTTTTTATTTGGGTATTTTCTAATTCTCCTTATTGTATAAAGGGAGTAATAGTCTAAGTTAAATAAATAAAATACTTCATAAATAATAATAACCTAAGTCCATGTTTAATTAAATTAATTATTAGTCATGTTTTTAATTAATTTAATTTTCTTGCTAAAATAATGTAATTTGTAAAAACAATAACTTGTAAAAATTAGTCGTGAACCGGACCCATGTTTTTAATTTAGACCTATCGTGAACCGGACCGAATTTCCCATGAACCGGACCAAACAAACACCCCCTTAACAGTGGCGAATCGGCTCAGCCGGTTGCCACTGTTGGTTCATTTTCACCACCGGCTTAAGCCTGTGGTTTGCCCCTGCCTGCCTCGGCTAGCCACTGACCACACAGGGTTCCCACCGGTAGTTAGCTGGTGGTTCCCCCTGTCGAGCCGTGTGTTCCTCCTTCTTGACCAAAACAGCCACCGGCTTAATTCGGTGGTGTTTCTTGCTGCTGCGCCGAGACCACAAGGCTACCCGACTTGCGTCGGGGTCCTTGGTCCTTGCTGCCGACCGAACCCAACCACACCGAGACTTGAAGTCTTGGTTGGTGGTGCGAACCAAAACAAGCCGAGAGCCATGGGGCTCTCGGTTGGGTGTCGGCCGAACAAAACCACCCCAAACTCGATCCTTTTATGATTTCTAGGTTAATCCCACATGTTCATTACTTGTTTTTAATATTTACATAATCATGTGTTCTTGATTGTAATCAAAAGAATAAAAAGAAAGGTTTAAAAAGGTTTACCGAATACGTGATGAACGAGGATTAATAACACGAACACTAACACTTGCTTTTGATCACCAAGATCAAACAATCACCTCCTTTGGTGTGTTGTAGCCGGCGGCCAAGGAAGAGACAAAGGCTAGGGTTTTTAATTTTTTTTGTAAAATCTAAAGAATGAAAAGTCTGTGTTTTCCTGTTCCCATATTTGGTAAAAATCAAGTTGGGCTTGGGCCCTCGCGGCTATATGTGGCCCACAAGGGAAACCCGGACATTTTTCATGTTTAATACATTACGTGTTCATCGTTAGTGTTTCCGTGGTATGTCGTATTTTATTGTTCGTTTAGTAACTAATACTTGTACGTAATTGATATTTATCGTATTATAATAATTACATACATAATTACGTGTTCGTGATTTTACGTTCATGATTTCATGTTCGTGACTATAATTATTATGGTTAATAATTATCGTGTAGTATTACATATTTAATACTTATCGTGTAATAACACGTACGTAATTTCTGTAATTAATATTCATGACACGTGTTCGTGCTATAAAAGGAAAGTTTTAGTTTGTACATACGTTTACTAAGCGTACTGTTCATGGTAAAAGCATGCGGGTTTTACAACTCTTCCCCTCTAAAAAATAATTTGTCCCTGAATTATAGATAAAGTAAACTGAAAGAGGAACATACCCGGATTCAAAACATGAAATGAGGGTAAGAAGCCCGGATAGACTCCTCTGTTTCCCAAGTGGCTTCTCGCTCGGTGTGATCTCTCCAAAGGATTTTGACGAATGGAATCGTCTTCTTCCTCATGACTCGTTCTTGTCTCTCAAGAACTCGCTCATGTTCCTCTATGAAGGCAAGATCTTCACGAATCTGTTCTGATGGATACTGAACCGTGTGAAGGGAATGATAATTGTACCCTCTAAGTAAGGACACATGGAAAACGTCATGAACGTGAGAAAGCTGCGAAGGTAACGCTAAACGGTAAGATACTTCACCGACTCGCTCGATGATATCAAACGGTCCGATGAATCGAGGACTGAGTTTCCCTTTGATTCTAAAACGTCTAACACCACATGCCGGTAATACCTTAAGAAAACATGATCTCCCACGTTAAAATGTAAGTCCCTACGATGCTTGTCGGCATAACTCTTCTGAAGTGTACGAGCTTCTTGTAATTTCGCCTTAGCTACAACGACCTTCTCATTGGTCAACTCTATCATCTTCGGTCCTTCAAGTGTTCACTCACCAACCTGATCCTAGTAGATTGGGGCGCGACACTTTCTGCCATACTACATCTCGAACGGCGCACACTTAATGCTGGCGTGCCAACTGTTGTTGTATGCAATCTCTACCAAGCAGATATAATCATCCCAATATCTCATCCACTCCAATGCACATGCTCGAAGCATGTCTTATAATGTCTGAATAGTTCGCTCTGATTGTCCGTCTGTTTGAGGATGAAAAGCCATGCTAAGGTTAAGTTTCGTACCCCAAGCTTTCTATAGACTTTTCCAAAATCACGAAGTGAACGAAGGATCTCTGTCCGAGACGATACTGGATGGAGCACCATGAAGTCTCATGACCTCCTTCTTGTAAGTATCGACAAGTTTGCTAACCGGATCATCCTTTCAGATCGGTAAGAAATGAGCTGACTTAGTAAGTCGATCAAAGATAACCCAAATCGCATCATGCTTCCTCTTTGTCTGCAGAAGACCGGTAACAAAATCCATGGTGATCTTGTCCCACTTCCATTCTGGAATGTCTAACGGTTGTAGTAGCCCACTATACCGCTGATGCTCAATCTTAACCTGCTGGCAAGTAAGACATTTGGAGACATAAGTAGCAACATCTTGTTTCATACCACTCTACCAAAAGTACTGCTTGATGTCGTGGTACATCTTGGTCGAACCAGGATAAATGGAGAATAGGGAGCTATGAGCTTCAGCCAATAACGCTTCCCTAGGTGTAAGATCACCAGGAACACAAAGTCTGGTGTCCTGCCATAAGATACCGTCGTCATCCAGCCGAAACTCCGTCTGCTGCTCTAAGTCCTGAATGATCGCCCAAATTTCACCATCATCCTTCTGAGCTTCCTTGATCCTAGAGAGTAATCCAGGTTCCACTCTAAGATTAGCCCAGTAACCGTGCTGCCCACGTACCATGATCTTAATGTCTAGTCGCTCCAAGTCTCTTATTATCTCTTCCTCTATCTTGATTTCATTGATCATACCCGACTTCCTACTAAGAGCATTTGCCACTACATTTGCCTTGTCGGGATGATAATGCAGATTAATTTCATAATCCTTCAACAGCTCTAACCATCTTCTCTGCCTCATGTTCAGTTCACGTTGAGTGAAGATGTATTTCAGAATCTTGTAATCTGTGAAGATATCACATGATTCGCCATACAAGTAGTGCCTCCATATCTTCAATGCAAACACGACTACTGCAAGTTCCAAGTCGTGCGTAGGGTAGTTCTCCTCATATGGCTTAAGCTGTCGTGATGCGTAAGCAATAACTTTCCCAGGTTGCATGATAACACAACCAAGTCCCTTCCCTAAAGCATCACTGTAGATTTGAAATCCACCTGTACCAGATGGGAGAGTAAGAATAGGTGCAGATACTAGCCTCTGCTTTATGTCTTCAAAGCTCTTCTCTCTTTCTTCAGTCCAGACGAATTTCTCCCTTTTCCGCATCAGTTTGGTCAATGGCAGTGCTAAACGAGAAAAGTTCTCTACGAACCTACGGTAGTAACCAGCTAAGCCTAGGAAACTACGAACTTCAGTCGTTGATGTCGGTCTTGTCCACTTGGTAATAGCCTCAACCTTTGCTGGATCCATGGTTATTCCTTCTGCTGATACAATGTGGCCTAAGAACGCCACCTTGTCTAACCAGAATTCACACTTGGAGAATTTGGCATACACCTGCTTTTGGCGAAGTATCAGTAATACAATACGAAGATGGTCTTCGTGTTCCTCCTTTGACTTAGAGAAAATCAGAATGTCGTCAATGAAGACAATGACAAACTTGTCCAGGAACTCATGAAAGATACGGTTCATCAAGTCTATGAAAACAACTGGAGCATTCGTAAGGCCAAATGGTCTGACTACAAATTTGTAGTGCCCATAACGTGTACGGAAAGCAGTCTTGGCGATGTCCTGCTCTTTAACCTGTAACTGATGATAGCTCGACCTTAGATCAATCTTGGAGAAATGTTTGGCCCCTTAGAGTTGGTCAAACAAGTTGTCAATGCGTGGTAACGGGTATCTATTCCTGATGGTGATCTTGTTGCTCATGATAATATATGCAGAGACGCATACTGTCATCCTTCTTCTTTACGAATACAACCCGGTGCGCCCCATGAAGAAGCACTAGGTCGGATGAAACCGCGTCCCAACAATTCCTGTAGTTGTTCATTTAACTCCTTCAGCTCTATGGGAGCCATGCGATAAGGAGCCTTAGAAATTGGCTCAACTCCTAGGATGAGCTCAATATTAAACTCCACTTCACGAGCAGGTAGTATGCCCAGAAGTTCTTCTGGAAACACGTCTGGGAACTCTGACACGATTGGCTGATTCTGGATAGATGGAGATTCAGCCTCCAAATCATGAATAGTAGCAAGATAGACCTCGCAACCATGTGATAGTAGTCCACGTGCTTGTAAGGTTGAAATTATTTATACAGACCTTCCGAGTATGAAACCGTTGTGAATGTACTCTGGTGCATTTACATCACCCAAGATGACCCGATATGAATGGCAGTCAATGGTGGCATGATGTTTGGATAGCCAGTCCATGCCTAATATCATGTCAAAATCGCACATATCCAAAGGAAGTGCGTCAACAGGGCGAATCTTATCGTCAAATTCGAGGGGAAGACTCTTGTACCCATGGGTTGTGCGTACAGAGTCTCTTAAGGGCGTGAAATTTTTAATACATTCTCTAATGGCATAGGGATATCCTAACATTCTTGGCATAAGCAGTAGAAATGACCGAATGAGTAGCACCCGTGTCAAATAAAACACATGCAGCTTGACCATACATATACAAGATTCTAGTGATGGTATCTGTAGACTTGTTGGCCTGATCACGCGGGTCGTATAAACCCGTCCAGTAGTAGGAGGCGGCTTGGAGTCAGCATGTCCAAATGTGCCCTCTATCTCACCCTTACGGTAGTCCTTCATGCGATGACCTGTCAAGCCATACTTGAAGTAAGCATCGTTGTCACGACGACATGGCCCTGGGTGCCTACGGTTGCAGGTAGTGCATAGAGGGTGAGTATACCCTCCAATAGGTGCCCTTATTGGTTGGGAGCCTATTCAGAAAAGTATACATGAGACATGGTTTATGGGTACAAACAGGACAATGCAGAAAATCATAAGACATAATACCAGCAATAGCTGTACGGCTGGGTTGTGAACCTCTGATGTCCTTCTCCCTTTCGTTGCCATGATTCCTGGTAAAAGATACTAAAGTGTCATAATTATGAATTATAAGCATGTAACATAAGAAATGAGTAAGTTTACGGACCTGCTGCTGTTGGAGTTGCTAGCATTATTACGGTAATTATCATTACCGCCACGCCTATCCGAAGCAGAACGGTCTTGGGTCTGACCGTTACCCTTGTGCTGAGTAGGCTGCTGCTGAGTAGCCGGTTGAGACCGGTCTCCAGTCTTCTGCCTCTTCTGCAGCATCTCCAACTTACGTGCTGCATCAGCTACTTGTGCCACCGTGTTGAAGGTAGCACCCACCAAATTATTGGCGACCGATGTACGAAGAGTCCAACAAAAGTGGTATGCTTGCTGTTCGGTAGTATATGTTGTTGTGCCAAGAAAACCAGCCAAAAGAAGAAAGCGCTGCATGAACTCGTTGTTGTTCTCCCCAGCTCTCTGCCTGATCCTGTGGTACTCCCTCTACAACTTATCTTGCTCAGCCTTGGGGAAGAACTGTCCCATCACCAACTCCCTAAACTCAGCCTAAGTGAAGCCAGCCACCCAATTGTCACCTCCCTCAGACTGCTTCACTGACTTCCACCATCCAAGCACGTCACCTTCAAACTTATAACATGCCAACCTTGCCTTGAAGACAGGGTCGCATCCCATTGCATCAAATATCTTCTCGATATGAGCTAGCCAGCTCTCATCCTCATTGGGGCTGTCAGTCTTCTCGAAGGTTCGAGGACGTTGCTTGTTGAATCGCTCCAGCCATGTGATCAATGTAGCTGGAGGAGGAGGAGGAGGAATAGGATGATGGTGCTGGTGCTAATTGTTAGCAGCTTGCACCTCGGCCCTGATTTCATTCCTCAGTTGAGGAAGCATGGCATGCATCGTAGCTTGAACTGCTGCATTGAGTTGTTCCTGCTCGCGTGTGAGAACCATCTAACAATATAAAAGAAAATGCATGATTAAACTGATTAAAACATAATATATATACATGAAAAAAACTTATGCCAATAAATCATGAGAAAATTTTTATGCATTAAAACAGTGTATGAATGCATGATGATGAAATCACATGGGTTTGGGTGAACGCCTTTGGGTCGGTTCACCTAAACAAAATGACATGACGAAGATGAACGCCTATGGGTCGGTTCATCAAAACAACACGATAGATAAAAGCACATGCGACTAAATACGGCCAGTCCTGTACCAACCATTACTTAGTCAAAATTCTTGCGACAATGACATATGATATAAATGCATGAAAACAAACTGTCAGTTCTAGGAAGACCATAGTGACTACCCACTAATCACAGGTCATGTTTTGAGAGCCCACAAGTCGAAGCCTTGGCTCTGATACCATAATTGTAACACCCCATTTTGGTAAATGGAATGTCACGCGTGATTATGGCATGTCATCAAAGCATACAAGGTAAATGTCTTAAAAACATTAAATGACCATGAATGGAGATACCGGAAACAAACATCGGTAGTCCAAGTATAAGCTCATCACACACAAACATAATTACTATAAAGGAAAAGGACTAAACAATGTCCAAAGAAATAAGTAGCAAAATGTATAACAAAATGCATAAAGTAGGGAAGACTAGATAGCTTCCAACCCATATGCACGTACGCTTAAAGTCTACGAGCGCCCTTGAGTACCTACCGTTTGGGAACATGAAAGGAAAACGGCTGAGCATAACGCCCAATGAACGGATATAAAAGTATAGCATGGAATAACATAAGCATAAAAGACTAAATAGCAGCGAAAATGTATAAGTCCTAAGTAACCTGGAACATGTTCGTAAACCTAGTTTTATAGTTTGAAAAGACTTATGTTTTTATGTAAAATCTGTATTAATTAGCCAATAGCCCATATAGGTCATGAGGTTCCACCGTGCATGAATACTTGGAGAGGAGACCTCGTCATTCAATTAGAGGGGTTGCCTCTAATTAAATAGTCTGAGTAGGAGGGATCAACTCTTAGTGAAGGATATAAGGCACACATCGCATTCACTCTTGTAATACTGGTAAAATATGTAACTAGGATGCACCCATACGCCCCACATGATAATATAATATAATGGCCAAAACTGTAAAGGGACACCACGAGCAATCACTCCGTCGTGGGGAAGTCATAACACTCGTGCCTCCAGTGTTATATTTATGGTACCTCCATAACTAGGTGACACTGGCCATGCATGTATATGGCTTAGGCTCTTAAACTAACATAAGTAATCAAACATATAAAACAATACTGGGAAAACAGTCTGCAAACGGTGAATCATAATAAGAAAAGAATGTCCATACTAAAGGGACGGGAAATCCTTACCTTGTGTCCAGTGAACGAAGAAGACGAAATAATGAAAGTCCTACTCCGATCTCACTAGTGCTACATAAATAGGGGACATGTATAAGTATTCTGTTTACTCAGTGCGTAACTGATTATATCATGTCTTAGCTTGTTTTATATGTTCTTGTCTTGTTTTACTAATTTTAATGTTATGATGTGTTTATCATGTATTCTATGTATTCTGGTTAAGTATTACTTGTATTCTTGTATTATTATACTTGTTGTGTAATAATAAGTAACTTTCTAAAAATAACAGTTTTCTTAAAATAGAACGTTTCTAAAATTAGAAAGTTTCCAAAAGTAGAAAGTTTCCAAAAATATATTAACTTCTAAAAATAGATCAGTTTCTAAAAAAAGAAAGTTTCCAAAAATAGTAAGTTTCCTGAATAGTAAGTTTCCATATTTAGAAATAAGCTGGATTAATAAGCTAATAGTATAAGCTTAAGTTTACTGGTTAAATATCATAAGTCGTGTAATTATTTGTATAGTTTATTAATAATAACATGTTACTTAAATAAACTATAGGTTATACGATTTAATTAAATATAAGCATGATTTAATTAAATTAAGGTATATAAAATACTTAGGTTAAACATGTATTAATATTTTATTAACTATAACATAAGTCATGTTTATTAATTAATTATATTCATGTTTTAAATAATTAATTAATATTATATTCTAAATTAAATAAAAAAAATACTTAGGTTAAAACATGTATTATTTCATAAATAATAATAACCTAAGTCCAAGTTTAATTAAATTAATTATTAGTCATGTTTTTAATTAATTTAATTTTCTTGCTAAAATAATGTAACTTGTAAAAATTAGTCGTGAACCGGAACCGTGTTTTTAATTTAGACCTATCGTGAACCAGACCGAATTCCCAATGAACCGGACCAAACAAACACCCCCTTAACAGTGGTGAACCGGCTCAGCCGGTTGCTACTGTTGGTTCATTTTAACCACCGGCTTAAGCCGGTGGTTTGCCCCTGTCTGCCTCGGCTAGCCACTGACCACACAGGGTTCCCACCGGCAGTTAGCCGGTGGTTCCCCCTGCCGAGCCGTGTGTTCCTCCTGCTTGACCAAAACAGCCACCGGCTTAAGCCGGTGGTGTTTCTTGCTGCTGCGCCGAGACCAAGGAGACCACAAGGCCACCCCGACTCGCGATCGAGGTCCTTGGTCCTTGCTGTCGACCGAACCCAACCACACCGAGACTCGATGTCTCGGTTGGTGGTGCAAACCAAAACAAGCCGAGAGCCATGGGGCTCTCGGTTGGGTGTCAGCCGAACAAAACCACCCCAAACCCCATCCTTTTATGATTTCTAGGTTAATCTCACATGTTCATTACTTGTTTTCAGTATTAACATAATCATGTGTTCTTGATTGTAATCAAAAGAATAAAAAGAAAGGTTTAAAAAGGTTTATCGAATACGTGATGAACGAGGATTAATAACACGAACACTAACACTTGCTTTTAATCACCAAGATCAAACAATCACCTCCTTTGGTGTGTTGTAGCCGGCAGCCAAGGAAGAGATAAAGGCTAGGGTTTTTATTTTATTTTTGTAAAATCTAAAGAATGAAAAGTCTGTGTTTTCCTTTTCCCATATTTGGTAAAAATCAAGTTGGGCTTGGGCCCTCCCTTGCTCTTGGTGTCCGCGGCTATGTGAGGCCCACAAGGGAAACCCGAACATTTTTCATGTTTAATAAATTACGTGTTCATCGTTAGTGTTTCCGTGTTTTGTCGTATTTTATTGTTCGTGTAGTAACTAATACTTGTACATAAACGATATTTATCGTATTATAATAATTACATACGTAATTACGTGTTCGTGATTTTACGTTCATGATTTCATGTTCGTGACTATAATTATTATGGTTAATAATTATCGTGTAGTATTATATTTAGTACTTATCGTGTAATAACACGTACGTAATTTCTGAAATTAATATTCGCGACATGTGTTCGTGCTATAAAAGGAAAGTTCTAGTTTGTACATACGTTTACTAAGTGTACCGTTCATGGTAAAAGCATGCGAGTTTTACAACGAATGTAATAAGGGTAATGTTTTACTTACAAGTTGTCTTTCGCCAGTTCTAAAGAAGTTGGTGGCACGATATTGACATGGGTAGGGTACCAAATGACAGAAGGTTTATCGCCTCAAGCATCCGTGGCTTTGGAGACTCCCGTAGCAGTGGTTGCGCCTGTGTTGTTACCCTCTTGGTACAACGAATGATCCTTTCACAGTCTCTTTAAGGGCGCGTTTGATTGATCATATTACGTGATGGGCACTTTCCGTTTCATGGTCTTACGCTTCATAGAGTGGTGAACAACGGGTATTTCTTTTTTGTCACCACCCTCAGGCGTCTTTTTCTCGCTTTCCTCCCCGTCCACCATGAGGATTTATTCCTCTTGTTCATCCGCATGGTGGTCCTCAGATGGTTGTGTGGTGGCTCTGTTGGCAGCGGAAGTAGCTTCATTCTCGAGAAGCGGATTCTCGCCGTCTTCATTGGAAAAATCCAGTTGATTTTTTAGAAGTTGGGAATCTCCCATATCTGAATGCCGCTCGGGGTTTACGACCAAGGGAACGGTTACGTTCACAGTGGCCTCAAGTAACGGTGGTTCGTCCTCTCGTCGAGGGCGGGTTCCCTCTCTTACCTCAAGTGGGTTCCCTTGGCGTATAAGTCCAAATAGATTCATTTCTAGAAAAATGTTAGTTTGGATGATACAAATATTAGTCCGTACGCAGTAACGTGAATATTTACACCCACCCTCATTACGGTTGTTTACGAATATGGGATACTAGTCTGTCATGTCGTAGTAATTGTGGTTAATACCTATCAGACATAAGAAGGATTCGGGCAATCCTTTATGGAAGTGAGTTCGATGTCTATCCACCATCCTAACATCATTGGCGTTGTATGTATCAGCTACGGGTGGGTAATCTATGCGGACACGGCATTTGAGTTCAAAAGGTTGTGAAAAGACTACGACATCTAAAAATAGAATATATTGTACCCGTTTTTTAGGGAATGCATGGCTTTGTTGTAACATTGGGGGCGGTTGCGGACCGTTTCTTGAAGGAAAGCCAACCCTTAACCATTTGGGGTGTGTAGAAGACTCTGAATAAACTCACGGTGGGAAATACGTTTAGCGTTTCACAGCTTATCTCAAATTGATTTATTTTACATGCTCCTATGGCGTGAAGTTGGGTGATGTGAAAATCGTAATATGTGAGGAGAGCTAAGAGGAACCTAGAGAAGGGGATACAATAATTAGCCATATCAAACAGCCGGGTGTATAAACCAATTGCATTTGATTACCCAGGATAGGTTGGGTGTATTTCAGATGGAATAAAGTATTCAGAGCAAAATTCAGTGAATTTCTCCTCCGGATACTCATTCACCACGGACGTGATGGTAGGGTTGTCCTTAACCATGATTTAGAGAAAAAAAAGGAAAAGGGAGTGGTGAGCTGACTTGTAAAACGAGTTGTCCGTGCAAGAATGAAGGTAGAAGTAAGGAGAAGAAACACCAATGGCGGCTATAGCTTTTGAAACTGTGTGTGTACAGTCACACACTTAACTATTTATAGTATTGCTTCGGTGTTTGTGCATCGATTGAATGTTGACACCTGTTATCCCCTAAATTGGTTCAGTGGATAGGGATTGGAGTGCAGTTGAATCGACAGAAGGGACCCACGAGGTCACTTCGTGACCAGAGTTGTGTGGCTCGAGGATGAGGCCCACTTGGCTCACCTTTTCAGAAATTGTCAGGTGAACAGTCGCTTACGTAATGCACTGTTTTGATGCATGCAATTTGCATTTAATATTTTCATTAAAATGGTTTCGGCCATATCACGACTTATGGATCATTTACTTCATCAAAAGATTATTGTATTCTTTTACGGTGCGGCTGTGAAGGATTTGTTTGTCTAGAAGTAACGCCTACGGCTGTAACAACTAGACTAGGGGACATGATGACATATAGTCCCCAGTCGGGCGTTGGGCTCGACCCACGGGTACTACCCGTATCCAATCAAGCAAGTATGGGTTGGATCGGTGTTTCTTTGGGCTTATGAGTCCCGCACGATAATGGCCGCACGCGGTGTCGTACGGACCATGTCCATGCCATACGCGACAAGGGTTAGACAAAATCACAATCTAAATAGGATTGTGATTCACCTAAAACATGAGGATATTCACTGTCCTTAATTAAAAGATAAGGATCATTACCTATATGATAATTATCTCTTGCTTAGGGCTCAAGATTCGACAAGACCTAATAGGGATTTAGCCGCCTATATAAGGAACCCCCAAGGGTTCCACATAGGTACAATAGAAACTATAATCACAACCCTCACCGATTAATAACCCTAAAACTGATTACTTACTCTCACGCAAGAGTCTAATTGTGGGAAATATTCCCTCCGTACACCTAACAGCGTGTTGTCTTTTAGTGCATAGGGTCTCAACCAGAAGTTCACTTGGTGCAAGAGCCGGAGCCACGGATACCCGAATTAAGCCTAATTCGGGTTAGTCAAGGTCCATCCAACTTTTGTATCAACAACGACGAAAAGTAAAAAATCGTCAACTCGGTGGCAAAATTGCACGAGATCTTGAAGTATAGTGGTAAAATTGCTTGTAATTTGCTCCCAGTGGCAAATTTGCGAAATTCGCAAAGTACAGGAACGTATTTGGACTTTACCTTAAATATTAAAAAGAAAGTTATATAAATTCGCGTTCCTGTTCGGTTTCAATCAGTTACAAATTTTAGATTTTTTCTATTCGGTTTCGGTTCTTATATGTATTACTCGCTTTCCGAGCACTTGTATTCACAATCCCATTTTTAAAACAAAAAGTAAAAAACAAAACAAATTTAGAACTAAGTTACTTTTTGTCATGACAAAACGTCGAATCAAGCTGAGTTCAGTAATCGACTTATGTTTTGTTTTTTTTAGCAATGAGCTTCCTTACGGTGCTAAATGTACACGGTTTTTAGCTAGTTAACCTTCACGCATATGAAAAGACTCCAATGGCCATAAACCATCAAATTGTGTGTAACTATGTTGATTTCTCGCAAATGATTATACTCCAATAACCATAAACCACTAAATTATCAATTTATATCTGATTTTTCAAACACTAGAAACTTCTCAATCTCTCAACCCGATAAGCATGATCCACCTCTCAAAAAGTTCAAATTTTGGTTTCAGGTTCTGGTTTTGGTCTCCAACCTTAATTGCATTGTTTTAAAGCCCGGGTTTGACCCGTCAGTTTGAACCGTAATCCAGTTGGATAACCAAACTCCGATTTTGAACGAAAAATCAATTAAAATCTCAACCTGATAGTTCTACCGAGAACAAATTAAAAACCGATTTTTAAAACATTGGCTAATTTTGAATTACCATGAAAAGCCCAACAACCCATAAACCCAAGTTTACCTCACTATCAGTAGGCCCAAAACAAAATCTCTATAACTCATAAACCCTTTTTCTCGCAAAATGATTAGACTCCAATAACCATAAACCACTGAATTATCAAGTTATATCTGATTTGTCAAACACTAAAAACTTTTCAATAAAAATTCCTCCTAGTTTATGACATAAAACCCACCTCTCAACCCTATAAGCATGACCTACCTTTAAAAAAGTTCAGGTTTTGGTTTTAGGTTCTGGTTTTGGTCTCCAACCTTAATTGCATTGTTTTAAAGCCTGAGTTTTACCCGTCTGTTTGAACCGTGATCCAGTCGGATAATCAAACTTCGATTTTGTAGAATTGTAAATCTATGCTTATGTTTTTAGAGAGAGAAAGAGATAGAAAGATGGTGGATTTCACACTTCTAGAGAGAGAAAGTTAAAAGGAACTATGTGTAAAATATGAAACCACACACCCTCTCCTTCAAAGGAGAGGGTTTATATACCCAAGCCCATGAGATGGGCTTGGGTTTACATAAGGCCGCCGGCCCATACAATCCATGGGCTCGGTTTTGGGCTTTGTTTGATAAATGAAAATAACTAAACTACGAGCTATAACATAGACTATTGTTGGAGTGACCGATCCTTTCTAATACGTAAAACGTATTTCCAACAATCTCCCCCTAAGGGAGGTCACTCCAAACAAGGGCGTTACCTAAGTTACAATAATAAAATAAACCTAGCATACTATGCTTGTCTTGAGCTCGTAGTCTTCGTCTTTCTTTTTCTTTTTCTTTTCTGGTGAACATGCTAATGTGATCTTTGATATCAATCTTTGAGCATCAATCTCTTGCCTTGATCTCGTGCATCCATCACTTGTGATCTTCACCTCTTCGTGACACCATGTCCCACATACTTATACCTTTTGTAATTCTTGAAAGCTTCAGAGTTCGATACAGCGGAAGACTTAACTTTTAGGCTTTCTTGAATTAGATGAGGTATTAAGTGCATAAAGTATAAGCATGCGAAGACGACTTCTTCTTGGATCCCGCAACACCACCGTCTTCAAATGCCGCAACATAAGTAGACACGAACGAAATGGCTTTGAACATTTCATTCTAATTCGGTAGCATTTTACCTCTGGTCGGTGAAGACCGTTGGACGATATTAGATATCGTACCCGTGACGGATAGTTTCAATTAAGTAACTTCCTGACAGGATTTCGCGGGTAAACCCGTTCTCTTTACTCGACCGTCCAAAGCTGACTGCGAACGTAAAGAGTGAATCATTTGGATAAAATTATCCGCATGATTTGAAGCCGTCAATTCATGTTCCTGGAACAAGTGAAATTCAATTAAGAACCGCACCATCTTTGCTTTCCAGTTGTCACGAGCTTGATTCGTATAGAATCTTGCAAGTTACCTACCAAGTGTTGTTTGAGGTTAACACTAGAAGGATTTCCACTCATCACTGTGAACTCTAAGGTATCACTCTGAGTGTTCTGGCAAGATCATTAAGATATTGCGTAGAGGCCTGGAACGTGTTTAAATTCAGCTAAGAATTAAACCACTGTTGCTTTCCAGTTATCACAAGTTTGATTCATAAAGAATCGCCCAAGTCACCTACCATGAGCTTTTTGATGTTCGCTCAAGAAGGATTTCCATCTTCATTGTAAATACTTTCGTATTACTCGGATGTTCAGGCAAGATCATGAAGATTTTGCGTAGGACTCTTAAAATCTTTCTTACTTTTCACAGTGTGTGAAGAAGCAAGGAAATATGAAAGTGTGTCCTAATGAGATATTTGATGATCTCAAATGGCTCTAGACTCGATCGTGCATTTTGGATTTTAGTGATCGGAGGCTGGAGAGGAGTGCCACCTTTTCAATACCAATTTATTCGGAGTGAATAAATCAATAGATAACGTGTTGTCTCCGTGTGATTAAAACAAATACCTTTTGAGAGATATCTGAGTTAGCTGGGATGGGTTGTGCATTGCATCACTGGGTCCATGATGTCTGTCTTCAATATCAAGAATCATTAAAATGATCTCAATAGCATATGTGTTGACCCGGTTTCTGCCTAAAGTTGTAAGGAGGGATTCTTTCTTTACACCCTTTATCTTTACAATTCTTTTTCATTCTAAAGTTGTAAGATTCCTCCGGTTCTGGAAGAATCATAGGACTTAACCTATCCTACCATCCTTATGTCACCACAATCTTCATCGTCGTGAAATAAATGGGTTGTGGGTAAGTATATATCATCATGAAAATCCATTTTGATATAGCAAATCCATTTTGCTCCCCCTTAACATATGCCACGATATTCGAAAACATTTCGCACATGTCGGGATGAGCCAGCACATTAAGTCAAACTATTTGTGATAATATCCCATATTAAATCACATTTTCTCCCCCATATTAAAAATATTAACCCAATCGATGTTTTTAATATCAATTGATTTAATGAAGTTTTAACAAAGGTTTTGGGAAGAAAAATGCAAGTCCATTTTATCTACATGATATCAAACGCATGAGATATGATACTGATTTGTAACATGATCACATATTCACCATATTAGTAAGAATTGACAAGGTTGGACCTGATTGATAAGAACATCATATGATAAGATCAAATGGTTCTTGGCAGCATATGTTGGTCTCCTCGTCACGTCTGAAGTCATCTCTTGACACCACACGTACGATTGGTATTGTTGTCTTGACACCAACTTGTGAACTTGGCACGTTCGGCATCGAAGATTCTGAATGCTTGACAGTTGCTCCCCCTCAATTGTTGACCCGTGTTCTATCGAAAGAGCTGTAGTCGTCAGTTGAGTAGTCGCATCGTCGAGTATGTAGATACCAATTGTAGATAGCAATGGTTGTAGAGATGATAGCTTCATAAAACAAAGACTTCTCTGGTTTTAACAAATAAATGCACTGAGGCGTACATATATTTGTGTTAGACCAAGTTATAAAGTAAACTTGATCCCTTACAAGGTTTTAAAGTAAACCTTGCCCGAGAAAATTAATTCCCGTTGTGAGCCAAAGCTTTCATAAGAAATACTTGACTTTAATGTGAAAACTGGGTTGCAGTCAGAAATAACTACAAGCCATATAGGCATGTTTTATGAAATATTTACAACTCTTGTACGAACTCTATTTATGGCGCCGTGTCAATATTAATCAACATTTCTAAGGCCGTAAATATTATCGTACCAAAAGACATGCCTTTGAAAAATAAAGTAAAAAATATTTTTGGATTTTTATGAATTTTTTCAATTTTTATGGTTTTTATATGATTTTATATTTTTCTATTTTGCTTTTGTGGATAAAAATATAAACAATATATACAAATGATCACCAAGGATACGGAGAATAGTTTTACCACCACTATTCTTTCGCTTCATCTGCCAGTTCCTTTAGAGTCTCAGGCGAGAAAGTTCTCATTCCTAGCTTGTCGGCTAAAAATTCAATTCGAGCGCGATCTAAAGCCTTCGTGAAAATATCCGCCAATTGATACTCAGATCGGACAAAGTAAAGCTCTATTACTCCATTTTCCACTTGCTCCTTGATGAAGTGGTAGCGAATGTCAATATGCTTCGACCGGGAGAATTGAACGTTGTTGCAGCATAAGGCAATTGCACTCTTGTTGTCGCAGTACATCGGAATCTTGTTGAAACCTAGACCATAGTCGGTTAATTGCGATCTCATCCAAAGAATTTGAGCACAGCAACCGGACATAGCTATGTATTCTGCTTCCGTACTTGAAATTGCAGCGCTTTTCTGCCTTTTCGATGCCCAACTGATTAGTCGATCTCCTAGTAGTTGCAAAGTTCCACTCGTGCTACGCCTTGTATCTTGACAACCCGCGTGATCCGCATCTGCATATGCCATTAGTGCAATAGAAGAGTCCTTCGAATACCAAAGTCCCCGATTAATGGTTCCTTTAAGATATCGAAAGATCCTTTTAACAGTAGCTAAGTGTAACTCAGTAGGCCTAGTTTGATACCTGGCACACATACATATAGCAAACTGAAGATCAGGTCGACTGGCTGTGATGTACAGAAGAGTACCGATCATTCCACGATAAAGTGTCGGATCAACGGCAACTCCATGTGGATCTGCATCAAGCTTAGATTTCTCCACCATTGGAGTGTCCACGGGGTCGCAAGATTCTATCTTATATTTCTTAAGCGATTCAAGGGCATATTTGGATTGATTAATAAAGATGCCTCTGGGACTCTGAGATATCTGAAGACCTAAGAAGAATGATACCTTGCCCATCATTGACATCTTAAACTTGGAAGACATGAGTGTCCCAAACTCATCCGATAAGGTTTGGGTCGAGGCTGCAAATATAATATCATCAACATATATTTGTACCATAATCATATCTTTACCTCGTTTCTGAATGAACAGCGTAGGATCCACCTTGCCTTTTGCGAAGCCTTGAGTAATGAGGAATTGTGACAATAGATCATACCATGCGCGTGGAGCTTGCTTCAACCCATAGAGAGCCTTCTTAAGCTTGTACACATGATTAGGATAATTAGGATTCACAAAACCATCCGGCTGTTGAACATAGACTTCTTCCTTGATTTCACCATTAAGAAATGCCGTCTTCACATCCATATGATAGACGATCATATTCATATGGGCTGCATAAGCGAGGAATAGTCTAATAGCTTTCAAACGGGCAACAGGTGCAAAGGATTCCATAAAGTCGACGCCCAATAATTGCTTGTATCCACGAGCTACTAGTCGAGCTTTGTTTTTCAATATTCCGCCTAACTCATCGAGTTTCACCTTGTAAACCCATTTCAAAGTGAGTAACTGCACTTGATCCGGGCATGGGACAAGTTCCCATACTTCAAGACGTATAAACTCATTAAGTTCTTCTTGCATAGCTTCTATCCAACATGATTGAGTAAAAGCTTGTTGCCATGTCTTAGGTTCAACTTCAGTGAGAAAAGCATCAAAGTGACAAAACATTGCACTTTCTTGTAATTGACTTCGTGTGGATACCGGACGATTGGGGTCACTAATAATAGAATCTATAGGATGATCCTTTGTCCACTTGCTGTCATGTTCACGAATCCGTGGATTGGAGTAAACTGTAGAAGGAGCTTCTTCTGAGGTGGACGACCCGGCTTGATTATGGTCGGGAATTGGTACACCAAAGAATGGAAGTTCACGCATTTGAGCGAATTCCAGATCGTGATCATCGTCATCCTCTTCATCATCAATAGGCATGACATGGGTAGTTGTTACTTGTGTTGGTTGAGAATTACTCGTTGTTGGTATATCTTGACCAATTGTTGGTGCAGATGTGTCTGATTGTGCTTCGGTTGCTGGAGCGACAACTTCGGTTACCGGAGCTATTACCTCAGGTTCTGGAACAACAATACTTGGAGGAGTAAAGAATTCATCAAAGAACGGTTGAAACAACTTATCCCATTCATTCCTGGTAGGTGGTATAAATGATGATGAAGTAGGGTTGTTTGGGACAAGACCAAAACTAATGTTACTGGGTCCCATTTCATGAAGTGCGGGTTCAGAGCTGCTTTGCTCAGAAGCCATAGATGTCAGCTCATCAAAATCAACATTCATAGTTTCAAGGATTTTGCGAGAGTTACGGTTGTAGATTCGGAATGCCTTCTTTGCGGGTGCGTAACCAATGAAAATACCAATATCAGCCTTTGGTTGAAGTTTTCCCAAATTGTCACCATCATTGTTTGGATAGCAAAGAGAACCAAATATATGAAGATATGATAAATCTGGTACTTTTCCATGGAGAAGCTAATAAGGTGTTTTACCATGGCGTTTACGAATTAGTGACCGGTTTTGGGTGTACACTGCTGTAGATACTGCTTCTGCCCATAAAAACAATGGAGCCTTTGCGTAAATTAACATCGTTCGAGCAGCTTCCATAAGTGTGCGATTTCGCCTTTCAACGACACCGTTTTGTTGTGGAGTGCGTGCGACGGATGTTTCATGAGATATGCCAACTTCTTCATAATAATCACGCAAAATTTGATTCACAAATTCGGTTCCATTATATGTACGAATGCGTCGGACAGTAGTGTTGAGACGTACTTGAATCATCTTGAGAAATTTGATGATGAATTTAGGTGCCTCATTTTTTGCTTTAAGAAATTTCACCCATGTAAACCGAGAGTAATCATCGACAATGACGAGGATGTACTTTTTGCCACTAAGACTTTCAACACGCATTGGCCCACAAAGATCCATATGCAACAGATAAAGTTTCTCTTGGTTGGTGTCTTCAGTCTTAGGTTTGTAAGACTTCTTAGTGCTTTTCCCCATTGTACACGCGGAACACAAATGATCCTTGTGAAATGATAGTTTAGGAAGACCACGAACAAGTTCGTTTTTCGCCAAGTGATTAATAGCGTCAAAGTTAAGATGAGATAACTGTCGATGCCATAACCATGACTTAGTCTTCGATGCTTTGGAGAGAAGACATACGGGAGAAGCGGCCATCATGTCTTGTAGAGACAAAGTATACAAATTATTCCCTCGAGTACCTTTCAATAAATCAACCCCTTCCAAATTACGAATGAAGCAGGTATGCTCTCGAAAAGCAACTTCTAGGTTTGCATCACAAAATTGTCCCATAGAAAATAAGTTGTGACCGAGACCTTCCACGTAATACACTCTTGAAATTATAACATTCCCAATATGATATTCACCATAACCCATTATCTTTGCAATATGATCATTTCCAAATCTAACCGTACCAAGAAACTTGCTGACGAAATTTCTGAGCTGAGAGCGATCTCCGGTCATATGCTTGGAGCAACCAGAGTCCAAATACCAGAGAACAATTTGGACCACCTGTTGTCAATAACAACAGTAGACAATGCATTGGAAACTATTGGTTCTGGAGTGTTAGCAGATACAGATATAGAATTATCAGAATTGCTAACATTTTTGAGACCCTTAGATTTCCTGCGTTTTCTAATGTGAGTTTTAGCACTAACAGGTTTTACTGTTCCAACTTTCTTAGGTTTTGGATTATTCGCGGGCACTACAGTGGGAGTAGACCTATTTAAAGGGCACTTGGTTTCTACAGTAGTGTTAGTGTTCCTAGTTAAAGGACACGCTTGTGTTTTGGTAGCCTTGGTACTCCTAGTTAAAGGGCACGCTTTCTTCACTTCAGTGGGAGTGATCCTAGTTAAAGGGCACATATTTCCTGCTATAGTGAAAGTTCTACCAGTGGGCGCCACATCCAACCAACTTGGGTTAACACTTTCCCAGTCGGTTTCCATTCTAATCCATTTTTTCGGGCATGCATCTCATTCACATGGTCAATAAGGCAAGAATCATGACGACTAGAAAACATACATTCATTGCAATTCCAACATTTCAAATTAGAATTCACAGTAGGCTTAGAACGCTGCACAACCGCAGAGCCTTTAGGTTTAGCTACATGATTCTTTTTATTCAAAACAGAAATAACATTCCTAGGATGGGCTTCTACTTTCTTCTTCACTTGACTACTAGATGGGGGCAAGATCCTATCATTCTTCTTGTTTCTTTTAAGCTTAGATCTTTGAGCCTTAGTAGTGGTGCTTACTCCTGTAGAAGGCAACACGGGAATATTAGAAGCTGGTTTTGATTCCGCCTTATCTTTAGTGACCAAATTTTGAGATGGTTTAGTCCTAGGGCCCTTTTTAAGTGGTGTGACGGCTATAAGGGTTCTTTTGATTGCACTAGAGGACGATGCTGAGATAGTGGCTGCGTTATCCACAACATTCTTACCTTTGAGAGTACGAAGTGTTTCCTTTAACTCAGCCAAGACCAGATTCTTATCGCAAATTTGTTCCCTCAAATCAGATATTTCCATCGACTTTCGATTCAATTGTTCAAGTAATGATTGATTCTGTGCAGTGGTATCAACACATGCGGGCTTTACTGAATTGAATAGTCGTGTATTTTTCTGTTTTAAGTTATCAACTTTGGACAAAATCTTGGAAACTCGATTATCTAGATCAAGTTTAAAATACTCAGCGGCCTCAAGTACGTTCACACAGTTAAGCTCCTTAGATTTCTCTATGTCTATCGGCAAAGATTGAGCAACCTTGTCACTTGGCTGACGCTGTTTTGATTGTAAATTAAATCGAAAATTCTTTTCAAAATTTGCATCATCGATATTAACACCTTCGAATGACGTTTCAAAGATTTCTTGAATAAATTGTTGCTTGCATTCAAGCGAAATACAATGTGTTTGAATCTCATCAAAATGTTTTGAAAGCGATGAATACGAATCTTGGAGCTTTAAAAATTCAGCGTCAGATTCGTGACAAGTACTATCTACCACAGTATCCACAGATTCAACATTATGCACAATAGAATCATTATCAACACTTGTATTCACACGGACATAAACTATATCATGAGACATCACTTGATTCAGAAGCAGATCATTATGGCGTGAAACCCGTTCTATTTCAAGTAAACTGTTTTCATAAGCATCTTCCATTTCATTGAAAACACGTCTAACTTCTTCTATTTCCAAAAACAAATCCTGATCAATATTACGAAGACAAGCTTTAACATTGTTTACAAACGGAACAATTTCATCTCGAAACGCAGCTCTAGTGTGCTCAAAGTTCCATTCACCTTCCGTTATGGCCGTGGCCGTCGTACGTTCCAAAATGACCTTGTCAAAATCGGCTAAGTGTTGGTGAACCGTATTTAAGTTAACAGACGCCTTACTTACTGGTGGAATTAACTTTGTTAAATCCTTTTTGACAAGTGTAGGAGACGTACTAGGAAGGTTTTCATTTGACAAACTTTGGGGCACAAGAACTGTTAATTCTGCTAATTCCTTTTGTAAGCGAATGCGTGTCTTTTTCGAAAATTGATCTTTGTTATGTTGATCATAATCAATTGTATGGAATTTTGAAAGCATTTTAGAATGAGTTTCATCCTCAAGTGATTTCGTCTCCTCAGTACTACGAACAAAAGGTGCTTCTTTCGATTTGCCAATTATGGTCATATCATAAAGACCGGGAATATATTCCTGAGCTTGTTTTGCATAACCGGGATTAGGTGGTAAATCTTGAAGACGCTTAAGTTCGAATTCTTTAAATGATTTAGTTAAAAGATGAACCTTTTCTGTGGAAGCGTATTGTTTTAAAAGCTGTTGTTCTTTGAATTTAAGAAGTTTGGTAGCATTAATTTCTGATTCAACCTTTTTAGACTCGAGAGTTTCGAAATCCATTTTAAGTTTCTGAAAATCATTGACAATCGACTCCTTTTCTTTTAATTCATTGGAAAGATTAGCTTTTAATGATTCTATTTCTTTCAAGTGTTCAATCTTTTCAAAACGAAATTGGTCAAATTCAGAACATGTTATTTTCTCTTCTTGAGGGACCATTTCAAAAGTTTTGACCTTTTCTTTATGCAACGCAAGCTCAACAGTTAGGGTGGAATTCGTATCTACGGATTGTCTGAGGGCCATATGCATTTGATCAATAATATGTTTAGGCACCATGACCAAATCATGTTGAGCATAAGATTCCATACCCGTCGTAGCATTTGGTTGAGGTTCACTCAAATGTGTAGGATTGGGTACCACATCATTTGAGTTACTAGTTTCCGAATGCTGTTCAAGGTTGTCATTGTCATGCCCAACTTGATGTTGGTTATCATCAATATTATTAGATGTGGTTGGTACCTCACTGATGACATCAGAACCGTAGTAAGAGAGATTAGCAACGAGAGCAGCTTGGGCAGAGTGAATGTCATCACAATCAGAATCATATGCGTCAAGGTCATCTGCTTGATAAGCTGCATTAGAAGTAGAAACGACTGCAATGCCTTCAGTATCTGCTGCCCCTGGGTCTGCAAGAAATGCCAACTCCTCTGAATCCAAAATCTTCCCCTTTGTAGAATATTGATAACCTATGAATCTATGAAGTGGGTTGATGTTTTCTAGTGAGAGAAACTAGAGAGAGAAAGTGAGAGAATATGTGTATGATTTTATTAATATGAAAGTGTAAAATGGAACAACAACCAACCCCTTTCCATGGTGGAAAGGGGTATTTATACTCCAAGCCTAACATTGGGCTTGGGCCGGTCCATGACAAGCCCATGGACCGGTTCTTACTTAACTTAATAAGTAACATTTAACTAATTACTAACTACGAGCTATTACAACATAAATCATATTGTGGAGTGACCGATACTTCTAATATACGTTAAAACGTATTTCTAACAATCTCCCCCTAAGGGAGGTCACTCCACGTTACAAAGTTCTAAACCTAGCATACTATACTAAGTCTTCGTTCTTTAGCTCGTAGTCTTTTCTTCTTTTCTTTCTTTTGTTGTGAATATGTTGGTTTGATCTTTTTGGCTTTGACTTGAGAGCATTGTTCTTTGGCCTTTCACGTGCGATCTTTGCCTTTCTTGTGAACTTTGCCTCCTCGTGACTTCATGTTCCACACACTTACGTCTTTTTGTTGAATTCTCGAAAGCTTCAGAGTTTGGTACAGCGGAAGACTTTATCTTGTACTTTCTTGAATTTTTGCTGAACTTTGTTGCAAAAGACATAAGCATGTGGGAACGACTTTTACAGGTACACCGCAACACCACCGTCTTCACTGGTACACAGCAACGCCACCGTCTTCAACAGGTACACAGCAACGCCACCGTCTTTAACAGGTACACAGCAACGACACGAATAAAATGGCTTTGAACATTTTATTCTAATTCGGTAGCATTTTACCTCCGGTCGGTGAAGACCGTTGGACGATATTAGATATCGTACCCGTGACGGATAGTTTCAATTAAGTAACTTCCTGACAGGATTTCGCGGGTAAACCCGTTCTCTTTATTCGACCGTCCAAAGCTGACTGCGAACATAAAGAGTGAATCACTTGGATAAATTATCCTTGTGATTTGAAGCCGTCAATTCATGAAACCTGGAACAAGTGAATTTCAATTAAGATTTTCACCATCGTTGCTTTCCAGTTGTCACGAGCTCAATTCATAAAGAATCTTGCACGTCACCTACCAAGTGCTGTTTGATGTTAACACTAGAAGGATTTCCACTCGTCACTGTGGTCAATAAAGAGTCACTCTGAGTGTTCTGGCAAGATCATATGATAATGCGAAGAGGCCTGGAACGAGTTTAAGTTCAATTAAGAATTAAACCACTGTTACCTTCCAGTTTTTCACAAGATTGGTTCTAAAAGAACCGCACGTGTAACCTACCATGAGCTTGTTTGATGTTGGCTCAAGCAGGATTTCCATCTTCATTGTAATACTTGCGTATTACTCGGATGTTCTGGCAATATTACAGGAATACTGCGTAGGACTCATGAAAATCTCTTACTTTTCACAGTGTGTGAGAAAGCAAGGAATAAATGGAAAGTGTCCTAATGAGACTTTTGATGATCTCTTGGCTCTAGACTCGATTGTGCGTTTTGATTTAGTGAGCGATGGCTGGAGAGGAGTGCCACCTTTTCAATACCAGTCTATTCGGAGTGAATAAACCAATAGATAACGTGTTGATCTCCGTGTGATTAAAACAAATACCTTTTGAGAGATATTTGAGTTAGCTGGGGAAGGGTTGTGCATTGCATCACTGGGTCCATGATGTCTTTCTTCAATACCGAGAATCATTAGCAAAAATGACCTCAATAGCATATGTATTGACCCGGTTTCTGCCTAAAGTTGTAAGGAGGGCTTCTTTCTTTACACCCTTTATCTTTATATTTCTTTTTCATTCTTCAACCCCTTCAATGCTTACCAATACGTCATCACTAGCACCTTGTTGTGATTGTTCCAGTGCTAGCTTAAGTACTTGGTCGGCATTCAGCTACGTTCACATTCTTTCTCCATCTTTCCTAGGACTTCTAATTCTATCTAGGGAATTGTCCTTGGGAAGATTCCATCGGCTCTGATGAATCATTTGGACTAAACCTATTCCTACCACCCTTTTGTCACCACATTCGTCGTGAATTAAGCGTGTTTTGGGAAGGAATTGCCACCATGAAAAATCATTGAAAATCACATAAGGTACTTGTGATATTAAAATCAAAAGTTTTGTACCTTAGGTGTTTTGTTCATCAAAACCGCTCCCCCTTAACACGTGCTTTACACATATTAAGTTGGATAATCGTTAAGTCTTTTTCATCTTTTAGCCAAGTATCATTTAAATCTCCTTAATCCCATTTTCTCCCCTTATCCAAAATGTTAATCATTAATATTTGGGATATTGAATGGATTAACCGGTCTTTGGGTAAAAATGAAATCGATGTTTGGCCATAGAACAAATTATTGCTCCCCCTTAAGTTAATAAGGGATAATTGTAGTGCTTTAGTATGATATATTTTGAAAGATTTAGAATCTCGTGAGAAATTCTTGAAAAATTATCATACCTTAACACTACAGCAAGCCATTAAAGCACATTATTCACAAATATACATATTCACAAATAATACCAATATAGAGTGACCTGAAATGTACGACCCATTAGATGGATCGTTGCAGTGTCCTGTAGTGCACTCCATATGGTCTACCACCCACGAATCTTTCCAAGCTCCTCATCAATCTACGTTCACGGAGCTTTTGATCGATCTTCTTGATCACGTACTTCGCCATCTGCCGGTAACCCGGATGCCAATCCTCCGTCATTTCTGGAAAAGTCCCACCCGAGTTCAGATGCTCCAACTTTCCTCTGACTTGTAGAAGAGTCCCATCACTGTACTTATGGAGCTCACCCACCCTCATAAACTTCATTAAACCTCGACTGTTCAAGTAGAAAATGCCGTAATTCGGGACAGAAATGCTGGTATAGGGACATCTTTCTACATGTTGAGGTAGCACTTTATTCACTGGACGGGTTAGGTTGAGCTTCCTTTGATAGCTTTCGACTCCCAACTGCAGATCTTCAACTCGTGTCTTGATGACAATGCTTCGTGTAAACATACGAAGTGCTGTATTCAAAGCAATGAGGTCTTCACGAGGAATATGTGTGAGTTGATCTCGGGTCATCAGAAGCAGCATATCTTCGATATCCTCAAGGCGAATGATGGAAAAATCTCCCTGCTGGATTTTGTATTCCCTGTCATCCTCCCTTTTCAAACGAATCTCCGTCACATGATAGTAGCCATTCTTGGCTTCAGTTTTCATTCCTAAGATGCTGGAGATGCGGATGTCGGATCTAACATTGCTTCCAGAATTGGCCAGGCAGCAACCCCTGTACGCCCTTCGGACTCGTTCGTCCCAATGAGATGCACCTATGACAGCATACATATCATAATTATGATTTATTTTTGGAACCCAGAGTCGGTTTACCTTTTCCTCGATAAAGGGTATTGTCCCCCAGTTGGCAGCTTTCAGCAAGGTCAGGGAGGTTGCGTACTTTGATGACCCCTTCAGTAGATACACAAGATCATTGGTGACGAAGAAGTCAAGAGCAATCTGATTATCTTGAGCAGGATCCATTGGAGGTGGAGCTCTTTCTGATTCATGAAGTCCTGGCCGTTGAACGGTATTCAGAGCCTTCAGGATCTCATCGGCATAAATTCGAACTCCATTTGGGTCAATCGGGTTTTGGCACGAAGTCTTTTATCCTTCAGTACTTTCTTCACCAAAGATGGAGTAACCGAAGTCTTATACTCATGAGCAAGAAATGCACATAAGTCAATCGGACTTCGGATACGAAGATACAAGACATCTTTGTCGGCGTCGGTGATCGGATCATACTGCGCCGCTGCCGTGATCCAAGCCTGTGGTGGTGCAGTCTCGTCGATCTCCAACGTGTCCGCCCAGTCCCTTGTGCTTGGTTCAGGAATAGTAGATTGTGGGTTTTGTTGCAGAGGAGTGGAGACGTGAACATCTGCTTGTTCAGATTCAGGCATTTCAGCAGTGTCATGGACGGGTGAGTGTTGAGCAGCTTCAGGTTCGGTTACCGATTCTGAAATCACAGGGGCAACAACAATAGAACTAACGGGGTTAGTGGTAACAGGTATGGATGCAGCAATAAATGTACCAGGAATAGATGACCCTGTAGTGGCATTCACATCGTGGCGCCACTTCGATCGTCTGGATTCCGTGGATGTAGATTTTTCCTTTGGTGCTGCATCTTTCTTTGACTTGGTGCCAGACTTAACCACTTTCTTTGAGCTGGCACCCTTATCCCCTTTCTCACGCTGTTCACCTCCATCATCATTCTTATCCGCATTGCTCCCCTTAACACTCTCCTGGTGACCATCACCACCATCATTACCATCATTATCATCATCATCTGCATCCTCATCATCATCATCCTCATCCTCATCCTCATCATGATCATCATCTTCATCATCATCCTGATCATTATCATCCTCATCATCATCATTCTGATCCTCATCATCATCATCATTCTTATCTTCTTCTTCTTCTTCCTCGTCTCCACCAGTACCCTCTTCTTCGTCACTCTCTTCCCTTTCTTCCTCAGGGAGAATGTGGTAGGGTACCACACTTCCAAACGTCTTGAACAACCTATCATCCTCCATGATAGCGTCATTCAGGGATTTGAAGAGAGCCCGTTGAATCCTCGATTTATCAAACGATCCAAGTTCCTTCATTCGAGCTTTGAGGATCTTCTTAAGTTCAAAATCCGTCAAGTCATAAGCAATCTTGTAGGCGGCTTCTGAAGGATTGGATGATTTGATCATTAAGTTGTCAGCAGCAAGCGTCTTCAACTCATCACGCAGTTTAGGCATTAGGGATTCAATGGAGTCTTTCACTCTCTGCTCAATAGTAGCTTCAAGAGCTTCTTTTTGCTCTTTAAGGTCATCCTTAATAGCTTTAAGTCTCGTAATTCGTGCTTGATGCCTATCAGCTTCAGCCTTTTTAACCCGAGCAAGTTCTTCTGCATGAGCTTTACGTGTAAATTCCATATCAGCAGCGAACTTAGCAATCAAATCTTCTTGAGCTTTCTTAGATGCTTCTTCACTTTGAGCTCGTCTACGTAACTCTTGGCGAAGTTCATCCATTTCTCTCTTGTGATTATCCACATGTTTATCCAACATCTCGGCCATCACTATTGCTGCCATTGCAGATGTTGCAGAGCTGCTCTGGGTTGATGGAATAGGCTCGGTTGTAACTGCGGTACTGAGGATGGGCTTTATTGGTGGTGGAGGAAATGGTGTTGAAACCGGTCTGGTTGGTAAGGGTTGAGTTGGTTGAAGTTGAGTTACCAAAGGTTGAGTAGACTCTTTGTCAATACCAGCTGAAATAGGGATTGATGGCTCCTTCGAAGTGGAATAATGTTCAGGTGACCCAAACTCATCAACATCATCTGGTTCCACGTACTCATCCTCAACATCTACCCTTGCACCTGAACCACTACCGCCAGTATCTTTCCTACTCCTTTGAATAGCTATCTTCATCATTTGTTTCTCAGTTTTATTAAGAGTAGGATCAACAATGTTTTCTTCGTCACGTAGACGCATCTCATCAGCCTTACCCTTTCCCTTCTTACCCTCTGTCTTCTTCTTCTTGGTTTTGGGTTCAGGTAAATCTGCTTGCTTCCGTTTACCTTTGCTCTTAACCGTGGTGGAAGAGTCTTCACCTGCTAGAATACTTGCTCGTTGATTCTCAATTTCGGTTAGCAAGTTCTTGTAATCAGCAGATGCAATAATCTCATCGGTCAGAAGATGACTGGGAATGGGACCAGGAATAACCGTATTCGAATGAGTCTCCTGCCTTAAGTCTACCAAATCATCATCATCCATCGTGTGGTGACGACTACCTGCACGCTTGTTAATGGATGCATCGTTCTCCATAAAGTAATGTATGATCAACTTAATAAACCTAGGGTACTGGTAACTTTTAACCTTACCCTTTGTGTTTGTGAAGAGTTGAAAAGTAAACTCCTCCCACAGCAGTGATGCATAATCAATACCCATACCTTTGAACATACCATAAAACATCTTGATGATTGGTGGACGAACAGCATCAAACCCAGTTGTTTTGGGTGTTAAACATCGGCTTTGAATCCCAAAAATAGCTTTCCATGGTTGACCAACTTTGGCAGTAGTAAACTCAGACGGGGTTCGTATGTCAAGACATCCAATGGCGGTGAACATCTCCATGATCTGGTCCTTGGTTGGGTTGGGTGAGTATGATGGTAGACCTTTGAGTATCGGTCGAAAACCAAAGATCTTCCTGAAGTCTGACACAGTAAGCGTCTGCTGCTTGTTGTCCAAGGAAAAAGTGATCTTGTTCGACGTCCTCTCTTTGGTAGCCCAGAACTCGTAAAGATATTCATAGGGCACTGAAGCACTTCTCCTTAGCGCATGCTTGAAATGAGATTTATCAAGCATGGCTGTACCTACCTTAAAGCCATTATGGGTAGAGTGAGATACCTCCTTCAAACGGAAGTTGTTTGGAATAAACTTTAGAGTCTTGGCTTCAGCAATGGCGGCAGCTCTGTTGTCTTGTAGTTGTTGTACGGTAGGGTTAGTCATCGTCTCTGCTTAAGATAAAACACAAAGGTTGATACATACAAGTATGAATATCATTATGACTTTAAACCTAAGCATTGTACATATGACATAATCCCTTAAGCTTGTAAACCATTCAAACATCTTCTATACGGAATAATCACTCAATTTGGAATAATAGGTCTATGCTGAATATAAATCCTATGCGGAACATAAGTCTATTCGGAACATATAGCCTATGCGGAAAAACATTCCTATTCTGAATAAAAAAGGCTATTCGGAACATTTATCCTATGCGGAAAGAAATTCCTATTCTGAATAACATGTCTATTCGGAACATAGGGCCTATTCGGAATAAATACCCTATTCGGAACATTCTGGAAAAAATGTTTCCGAGACTTAAAAAACAGCTTTTAACTCCGATTTTTGATCCAAAACCACAAAAAGTTTTATGATTTTTACCAAAATAAGCTAAACCCAATCCTTATCAATCAATCCCAATAACAAAAACACCAAAAACAACAAGATTCAAGATTGATTTTTTCTAAAGATCACTAATTGATTCAAAAACTAAAAAAGCAACACAATCCTTACCTTAAATCACCCCATAGCTCTTGATACCAAATGTAGAATATTGATAACCTATGAATCTATGAAGTGGGTTGATGTTTTCTAGTGAGAGAAACTAGAGAGAGAAAGTGAGAGAATATGTGTATGATTTTATTAATATGAAAGTGTAAAATGGAACAACAACCAACCCCTTTCCATGGTGGAAAGGGGTATTTATACTCCAAGCCTAACATTGGGCTTGGGCCGGTCCATGACAAGCCCATGGACCGGTTCTTACTTAACTTAATAAGTAACATTTAACTAATTACTAACTACGAGCTATTACAACATAAATCATATTGTGGAGTGACCGATACTTCTAATATACGTTAAAACGTATTTCTAACAATCTCCCCCTAAGGGAGGTCACTCCACGTTATTTAAGTGATTAGATTAAATAATATTCTACACACGTTAAAACGTATTTCTAACACCCTTAGACTGAGCATCAACCAAATACATCTTCTCACGAAACCATGCATCATCCCTCCTCCTTTTCGGTTGAGTGCATTCCCTAGCCATATGACCTTGTCCTCGGCAATTGTAGCAAGTCACAACCTTCTTAGGACCAATAGGACTCCCATTTCCACTAGCTTGAGAATTCACAGCTTGATTGTTCCCAGTCCTTGTAGGAGGTCCATATGAATTTTGCCTTCCCTGAATAGGTTGCACCGTCACTTGACCATCTTGAACAGTGGCTTGTTGTCGAGGATTTGATGAGGTGCGGAGCTGATTGTTTGTTGGTGGAAATCCTCTAGTTGCAACAAGTTTTGACAAGTAGGCGGTGAGATGGTTTAGAACATCAGCTGGCGTATCATTTGGAGTAAAGACCGGTGCTTGGATTGGTGGAAGTTCATTAGAGTAGAAAGCTTGTGCTGGTTGTGCTTCTATTGGAAAATATCCTTGCTGAGGAGTATAGCCCAATGGAGAAGTGTTGGCTTGTGATGGTGATGTTTGATATGGTGGTTGCTGTTGAAAAGATTGTTGATGAACACTTTGTTGATATTCTTGCTGTGGCATCATTGATGGTTGATAAGATGGTTGTTGTGGTTGCTGATAAATGTGTGGTGGTGGCTGCTGCAAGTATGATGGTTGTTGATAAGTATAAGCCATGTTTTGTTGAGAATCATACATTGCAAGTGGATCATGAACTTGAGGTGTAGACAACCGAGCCTCGATCACATGGCATTCGTGTTGTTGAAGAAAAGCTTGAAGTTGATCCACATTGGTGTTATGCAAGTCCTTAGCCAATTTAACATCCGTCACGTATTTTTTCCATTCTGGAGGAAGAGTGTTCAAATACTTGGTGTTCAATTGAAAGGTAGGAATTGCCATGCCATAGATATTTAGCTCATTCAACAATAGGGTAAATCTCAGATAGTAATCATTGAGAGTCTCCCCTGGCACATAGGTAAACTTATCAAAAGTATCATAAAGCTTACACTCTCGTTCTTGTTTAGTTAACGAGGTGCCTTGCATTAGAACACGAATTCTATCCCATAACTCTTTGGCAACTTTATGTTTGCTGACGAGTTTGTAGACATCTGGAGGAAGAGCTTGGAGAATGATGTTTTTAGCATACTTATCACATTTATCTTGAATCTTCATATCTCCAGTCAACTCACCCGTTGTGCGAGGACGAGTGGTCGTACCTTCCGTCACAGTACCATAATCTAATGGTCCATTGAGCACCGATGCCCAAATTAGATGTCCATTCTCCTTGTTCAACATATAAAGTTCCATTCGGGAAGCCCATTCCTCATACATAGTCTTCACCAACATTGGTGGACGATTATCCGTACCCGAGAGGATGGACTTGTCCGTAAGAGATGTGTACTCCATTTTAATAAGTTAAGATTTACAAAGTTGATCGAACAATGAAATAAGGTTAAGTATTTTTGTGTTGTTGTGAGTTAAAAACGAGAAACAATTTTAAAATCCCCTAAAATATGTTCTCGATAAACCAAAAATTCCAAGTCAAAATTACACAAATTTTTAATGGAAAAATTTGTGATTATCGGAATGTTGATCGGAATGTCAGATCGGAATACCAGATCGGAATACCAGATCGTAATGTAACCCTGTCGGAATGATGATGGTATCGGAATGCCTAGATCGCAATGCAGAGCGGTCGAAATGTTCAGATCGCAACGAGCTATCGTAATACTCAGATCGCAAAACCTATCGGAATACTCAGATCGCAATGTTCAGATCGCAAAGTAGCTGACAAAATTCAAGCAGAGTAACGACTTTAAATACTTCCTTATACCCGTCGGAATCCCAGATCGCAAAGCACGATCGGAATGTCCAGATCGGAATAAGTAATAAAACCCGCGATCGCAATGTAGAACCAAACCCTTTCCGATGGTAAGGTTATTGCGATGGAAGCCCAAGTACAATTTGTACTTTCTGATGGATGTTTCTGCTAGAATTTCGGAATGATAGAACACAACCTTTTTGCACTTTTGATCCAAGAAAACTGATGTTTTAATGAAAACCAAGATACCAAGAACACTTTTAAGCACAAATTCCTATGTTACACTACTTGATACTACGATCAAAGCAAAAATTTTTGAAGATTTCGGCAAAAACCAACTTGTATTCTACGAATTGTTTAGAAGACACTACTCAACACAAAAACAAACCTATATTTCATCCCAAGCTCTTGATACCATTTGTAGAATTGTAAATCTATGCTTATGTTTTTAGAGAGAGAAAGAGATAGAAAGATGGTGGATTTCACACTTCTAGAGAGAGAAAGTTAAAAGGAACTATGTGTAAAATATGAAACCACACACCCTCTCCTTCAAAGGAGAGGGTTTATATACCCAAGCCCATGAGATGGGCTTGGGTTTACATAAGGCCGCCGGCCCATACAATCCATGGGCTCGGTTTTGGGCTTTGTTTGATAAATGAAAATAACTAAACTACGAGCTATAACGTAGACTATTGTTGGAGTGACCGATCCTTTCTAATACGTAAAACGTATTTTCAACATATTTTGAGCAAAAAATCAATTGAATCGTCAGTTGAATCTCAACCCGATAGCTCGATCGAGAACTAATTAAAAACCGATTTTCAAAACATTGGCTAATTGTGAATTACCATGAAAAGCCCAACAAGCCATAAACCCAAGTTGACCTCACTATCAATAGGCCCAAAACAAAACCTCAATAACTCATAAACCCTTTTTTATCACCTTCTCCTCCATCTCCTCCGCCGTTTCGCCACCATACTCCGGCCAGCCACCCACCATAACCATCATGGGTTCAAGCAAGAAAGGTTCATACTCTACATACTAGCTTATTCTAGCTTATTCAAGCTTATGGGTTTATGATACTATTATACTAATGTTTTTTTTATATAATTTATAGATAAGAAAATGAAAAAGGGTTCTAAGAAAGATGAAGAGATGGAAGCTATTACAGAAGAAGCTCATGTAAAAGCTGTGGAAAATGAAAAAGAGCATAAAAAAAGTGAGCTTTTTGGGGACCCTTTAAGCTACTTGTGAAAACCCTTGTTTGGTATAAGCTGTTTTTCGAAAAAAAGTAATTTTTTCTTTTTTTTCGAAAAAAAAAGGTGAGCTTATGGGTTTATGATAGTAATGTTTTTCTTTTTTTTATCAATTTTGTAGATAAGAAAATGAAGAAGGGTTCTAAGAAAGACGAAGAGATGGAAGATATTGCAGAAGAGCATAAGAGTGATCAACTGCATAAGCTTTCGAAAAAAAGTGAGCTTTTTTGGGACCCTTTAAGCTTATTGTTATAACCCTTGATTGGTATAAGCTGTTTTTTCGAAAAAAAAGAGAGCTTATGGGTTTATGATAGTAATGTTTTTTTTTTATAAATTTTGTAGATAAGAAAATGAAGGGTTCTAAGAGAGATGAAGAGATGGAAGATGTTGCAGAAGAAGTACCTGTAAAAGCTGTGGAAAATGCGAAAGAGCATAAGAGTCAATTGGAAAGGCTTTCCAAAAAAGTGAGCTTTTTTGGGGACCCTTAAAGCTTCTTGTGAAAACCCTTGATTGGTATAAGCTGTTTGGTATAAAAGTTTGGGTTTTTTAGGTGTATTAAGGGTCTTTGGGCTTATAAGCTTATGTGTTTCTGGCTTAATTTCTGCGGCTTAGTTTGAAACTTATAACAGCTTAAATAAGTTTATTATCAAGAGAGCTTATATAAGGTCACAGCCTCACAGGTTTGAAAATAATATGAAAAAGAGCTTTATGAAATATGAGGTGAAACTACCTAAGCTCGTAATTCTAAGAATATACTTAAACGAACACCCCCTTTAGTGGAATTTGACGTATTCAGAGACATATCAGCTTATTAGCTTAGTTGTTTTCGTTTATTTAAATACATTAAGGGGTTGCTTGTTTTGACTTATATAGCGAGCTTATGTAAATCGGGAAAATGACTCCACTTTTTTTGGCTTATTTTGAAACTTATGAGCTTCAATAACTTTATTTTGTCGTACTGAGGGTATATAAGCTCACAAGTTTCAAATAAGCCGAAAAAAGAGGTTTCTGAAATATAAGGCGAAGCCAGGTAAGCTTGTAATCCCAAAATAAACTTTAGCGAACACCCCACAAGTGGAATATGCAGTTTTGATGTACTCGGGGAGATATCAGCTTGTTGGCTCAGTTGTTCTTGTTTAATTAAGTACATTGGGGGCTGTTTCTTTTGGCTTATATAGCTGGCTTACGAGCTTATGTAAATTTAGGGAAAGCTTATAAGTACACTTTGTTTGGCTTATTGGCTTATGAAGTTGAGTTTATAGCGTGTTTATGATCATAGGCTCAACTTGATAAGCCCATAAGCCAAAAGGCTTCTCTAATTCTACATAAGCTAAACACAAACACCTGAAATAAGCTACAAATATGTGATCCCAGACACTCTTCAGGGAATATAGTATATGATGCTTTGGTTTTTGTAATTTCCACCTTAACGTGTATAATTTAGACTATGTTAGTAATGCACTTTAAGGGAGGTATACTGTGTATTTGAAACCCTCAGTAGTTGCAGAGCACACTTGTATACACCGTTTGTTTTTGTTTGAACCGTTAATGTTATTACATTTGTTTTCACATAAAGTTTGTTGTTAATTTAGCATAGACCCTTTTCAACCTTTGGTCTGTTTGCAAAAACATGTTTTGGAGACTTTATTAGTTTATGAAATCGGTGTTTCTGTTTATCGGGTTGTGCTCTAGTTTGAGACTTTGAGTGTTGATTGAATCTTGTTTTATGGCTGTTTCTTACAGGATCCGGAGTTTTTTAATTTCTTGAAAGAACACGACAAAGAGCTTCTTGACTTCGACGAAGAGGTAACTTAAATGTCATTTTGTTCTATTTTCATTGTTTTAGGAATAAGAACTGGTTTTGTAGAAAAAAACTAAAAGTTTGGACACTCGTCCAAACACCCCTTTCTGTCAAATATATTCTTTACATGGTGACACAACCATCTTAAAGTTGAGAACAGTTAAAGTTGAGAACAGTTAAGTCAGAAACTAATTACTAAATCGCTAATTTGGTGTTTATGACTTTATTCATTTTTCACACAACATATATAAAGTACATTTTGGGTGTTTCTTAACCAATCTTGATATGTTTTTCTCCTCGTTAAATGATTGTTTGTATACTTAAATTTATGTGATTGTTTGTAGGAAGAAGACGAGGACGGACAAGAAGATGATCCAATGGATCAGTCTGATGGTTTAGCAAAAAAGGAAGAAATAAAAACCATTACAAGTGAAATGGTAGACACATGGATTAAAGCAATTCAAAAAGAGAAGAAAATAGGAGCAATTCGTAGCATTATGAGAGCTTTTCGTCATGCCTGTCATTGTGGTGACGAGGATAACGAGTCAAAGTTGAGCTCCATGTCATTTCCGGTCTTCAATAAAATCCTGTCATTTGTACTAAGCGAAGCTGATGGAATCTTTAGAACAATCTTTAAGCTTCCACTTTCTGGCGGGAAAAAGGAAACGATTCTTGAACTAATGAACACACGAGCATGGAAAAACTATAGCCATTTAGTGAAAGGATATCTTAGTAATGCTCTTCATGTTTTGAACCAAATGACTGATACGGATATGATAGCTTTTACTGTACGACGTCTAAAGTTCTCATCTATGTTTCTTGCTGCCTTTCCAAGCATACTAAGGAAGTATATAAAGGTATGGTTTGTGTTTTACTTATTTATTTTCTCATTCATTTTTGGTATGTTGTATCTGCTTGATTTTTTTTTCTGTAATTTGAAATTAGCACTTTGGAGATATGCATGTACCTAAAAATTTGGCCTATATGAGTTGTTTTTAGCTAATGTAACGGGTTTAGCAGTCAAAAAGAGTGTTATATTGACCTCATACTGAAAACTTGCTCGTTTATTATGTTTCTTCTCATTCAGTTTTGTCATTTTGTTTCTGATTCTATTAAAGCTTTGTAGTTTTGAACTACTCTAGTACTTTAGAGGTGACAATTCAATCCATTAAGCTTAAAATGGGTTGATTTGAGCTATTTCTAGCTAATAATAGAATGATCAAAAACTTATGTTAAAAGTTTATAAAAATTAAATTAATTCATTTTAATAGATACTGTTTTAATCATTTACTCGTATATTATATTGTTTATCGCAGATAAAATAAATGAACATTAATTATCTATTATTTTTGTTTGGTTTTCAGGTGGTACTTCATTTTTGGGGTACTGGTGGTGGTGCACTACCAATAGTCTCGTTATTGTTTCTAAGAGATGTATGCATACGTCTTGGTTCAGATTGTATAGATGAGTGCTTTAAGGGAATATACAAAGCGTATGTCCTTAACTGCCGTTTTGTGAACGCAACCAAACTTCAACATGTACAATTTCTTGCAAATTGTGTCAACGAGCTTTTCAGAGTTGATCTTCCATCTGCATATCAACATGCATTTGGTTTCATACGACAATTAGCTATGTATTTACAGGATGCCCTTACCACAAAAAGAAAGGTATTAAACCAATTATGTGAATATCGTAGCTTCTACTCGCACTAATCTTTTTTTAATGTCTATATATTTAAACGCATTTTGCATTTGATTGTCTCATTAACGAATGGTATTATGATAATCCTTTAAACTTTCTATTAAACTTTTTACATTGTTTGATAGGATACTTCCAGAAGAGTATACGATTGGAAATATATGAACTGTCTACAACTATGGACCGGAGCTATTTGTGCATACGGCACAGAAGCTGATTTTAAGCCACTTGCTTATCCATTGACTCAAATAATCTCTGGAGCTGTTCGTTTGTTACCGACTGCTCGAAATATTCCACTCAGATTACGTTGCATTAGAATGCTGAATCAGATTGCTTCTGCTACAAATACTTTCATTCCAGTTGCTGTTCTTCTTACAGATATGCTTGATATGAAAGAATTACATAAACCTCCTTCTGGTGGTGTTGGGAATGCTGTTGATTTACGCACTATACTAAAGGTAACCAATTGTCTTATTAGTAGTAATTTATTTTACCAGACTTTTTGGTTTTGTTTATCCTGTCCACCAATTGACATGTTTTAGGGGTGGAAACGAGCCGAGCCCGAGCTCGCCAGAGCTCAAGCTTGGCTTGTTTAAGTTTTACAAAGCTCGAGCTCGGCTCGTTTCGAGCCTTATTATTTAGGCTCAGGCTCGGCTCGTAGTATGGTAGACAAGCTCGGGCTCGAGCTCGGCTCGTTTGTACGATTTAGCAATGTAAACACAAAATTTCGCTCGAGCTCGGCTCGTAATATATCTAAATTGGGCTCGTTAATAAGCTTGTTATTAAGCTCGTTAAGAAGATCATATATAAAATATTAGGCTCGTTTAGGCTCGCGAGCCCAAACGAGCTTTGTATGTAAAGCTCGGGCTCGAGCTCGTTTAATAAACGAGCTGCAATTGTTTGTCCTATTCGACAAAGTTTCCACCTTTTAGTTATATGAGCATCTAATTTTAACCTTTTAAATGGTTTGAAATTATCAGGTTAACAAGGCGACTATAAAGACTCGATCATTTCAAGAAGCAATTGTTTTCTCTATAATCGAAGAGCTTGCTGAACATTTAGCACAATGGAGTTATTCACCGGCTTTCTTTGAGCTTTCTTTTGTTCCTGCTGTTCGTTTGCGTAATTTCTGCAAATCTACAAAAGTCGATAGATTCCGTCGTGAAATGAGACAATTTATTCGTGAGGTGGGGCCCTCTTTTCTTCTCTGTCACTGTTTTGATTGACGCTGGTGGATTTTCTAAATTTATATCTTGGTTTGTTTTACAATGCGCAGATTGAGGCCAATTGTGAGTTCACTAACAAAAAAAGAATGCTGATTACACATTTACCAAATGATCCTGCTTCGTCATCATTTATGGAGGTTCGTATTCTCTATTAATTTCTTATTACCATTTGTCTTTACTACTTTGTGTTCATTTCTATTTTCATCCCGTTTTGTGCTATTTGTAACCCATTTTATCTGTTAAGGATCAAATTTATAAACCAAATTGATCAGGGTAGGTGATCGGGTCACAATTATAACATATGTTCCAACTTCCAAGAAGTCTCATAAACAATGGTTTTTGACTTGAAACAGGATGAGAAAAAGAAGGGTATCAGTCCTCTGTCTAAATATGTCGCCACACTGCGTCAAAAAGCACAACAAAGAAATGACGCATTGGTCGAGTCCAGGTTTGTAAACATCAAAGTTATTGGTTTCAATATTATACCAGAAATCCCGTTTGGTTTTGCTAAATATTTCTTGTACTTCTTTCCAGTCTAATCGTGGGTGAAAAAGGTTCTATATTTGGTAAGAAAAGATCGAAGCGTGATGACGACGATGACGATGACAGTGATGAGGACGTTGAAGATGATGACGACGTTGATCTTGGTGTGGAAGGTGCTGATGTCTTTAGTTCAGAATGGCTACCGAGTGGAGAACACAAGTATGTTTCCGTCAACCTCTTTACTTCTATTACTTTTTAGGTTCTTTTTTTACAGCAAACCCATCCTATTTAAAATGTAGTATTACTCTAATAAGGCCGATATTTGTTGTATTATAGGGCTAAGAATCTTGAAGAGGATAAAAAGGAAAAGAAGGGGAAGAAACAGAAGAAGGGCGTTGGTAAAAATGCTGCTGGTGATGAAGATGTTGTTGAAGATTTTGTTCTTAGTTCAGATGAAGAGTCGATGAGTGATGACGACGATGTTACTGAAATAGAAGATGTTAAGAAGCAAGTTGTGCCTTTGAAAAATGGAAAGCAGAAGCCGTCTGGAAAAGCGTCAAAACGGAAGGGAAACTTCCGTAACAAGAATAGGTCCAAGAAAAGGAAAACGACGACTTAACAATGTAGATCATTTGATAGTCCGGTAGATTTATTGTTATTGTTGCCTTTTAATCGTGATTGATCTTGATACAACCTTTTAGTTATGCTTTTTGGGGTATAATCCTGCGATTTTGAAACTTGTAATGTTTGTGATTGAACTAAATTAAAGCAATATACAGGCAATATTGTTGTTATGTTGCATGTCGCGATATGATTTGTGTACCATAAAAATTATAACTTGAGCAGTTTGTCATTCCAGAAACAAATGGATGAAAATGTAGATTTAATGATACAATTGCAAATCAGGGACAATATGAACCAAATTTAGTAATTTACAGACTGACTCAAACATGAAACTGTTCTAACTGAACATCTCCACTCAGAGGCTTGTACTCGCCTAGATAACTTCCGAGATGGTTTGACAAGTCTCCTTTGTCGATGTTTTCATGATGATACGATTTGCAAACGAGATAGATCATCGTTTGAATGACGAGCCCATATAGAAACAAAGTCAAAAGCGATAAGGAACACAAAACACCAAACCCTATCCGCTTCCATGCCTCAATCGAGCTCCCATTCACAACCATCAATTCAAATAAGAATTGTACAAGTATAAACGACACATTCAGAATCAAGGAAATTGAGATAGAAACCACTTGATTGCCCTTGATCAAATTCATGCTCTTTGTCATAGCTCCAAACCCATACGCGCTTTCAAGAACTGAGACAACACTCGCTAGTTGCCATATCACAGTCATGTAAATGAACCCCGTCACGGATATGATCAAGGTTATGATAAGCAAAATAGACCCAAATGGATATGGTCCAATAATTAAAACGATAGCCATGACGAAAAGAGTTAAAAAGCTATATATAAAAAAGGCCGCAAACATGCACAAGAATGTAACCATGAGCCTTTTCCAAACCTTTGGGACGACGCTCATGACTTTTTTAAAAGTCAACTCACGTCCGGTGTAAACAGATGCAATCGTGTAAACGATTGCAGCCGTTGACAAAAGGGATAAGATGAGAAAGATGGTGAAGTATCCGACCTTGAAAAGGAAAAAAGTGGTCCACTCGGATGAGAGTGTGTCAGAAATATTGTTGTACCGTTTAGTATCGCGGCGTGTGAAATCCTTTTCATTTTCAGTATGTTCGATGTTGCGAAACAATAAATTTGAAATCTCAAGATGTCCCAAGAAAACAAAGGTTAAAGGTAAGATCAGGGTTATGGTAATTTGGGAAAAGATTTTCCTCCATGAAATGATGATTTTAAAACTTTCTTTGAATATGCCAAAGAGGCCTAGAAATTGCATTTGCTCTTGTTCTCTATCCATCCTTTTCTTAGTTACTGAAAAAATGAGATTGCAAGTGCAAATGGGTCAAATAGGTGCTGAATATGAAACCTGGATGTTGATATTTGAGTTGACTTTTCATAACCAAGACTAATTCTAATTATTGTTAGGTGAGAGCTGAACTAATAAGCCATTATTGGATATTCTGTGATAAGATAGATAGAAGTCAAAGGGTGTCGGGTCCGAAAATTGTTGTAGGTTCTTAGAAAACACAGATCTTAAAACCCCGCCGAGCAATATTTTAAACTTTGGCTCCATCTTGTTTCCATGTCTCAACTCGCGCTACTGCTTCCCAACTACGTTTATTGTAGCTGCGTCGCTATATTATACAGCCTTTATATGATACTATTATGTTTTGAAAAGATGTATAACTGCCTAATTAATTACTCATAAATTGGCTGATCAATATTATTACTTGTATGTTTAAGATGTTAACAGAACTCAACAAAACCAAATTGAAGCTGTCTGCATAAAAAAACGAGTCTATGAAGAGCTCGTATGCTCTGAGTTATCAACCAATGGTCCATATCCTCATGACACAATTCTAGCAACACAAATACGAATGAGCAAAGAAAAAAAAAAATAAGCAAGATTAACACAACAAATTTCTAACTCTTAAATGGTAAAAGGAAACTAGCTAAATTCTGAAACTTGCAAAGTCACGACTATCCTCGACATTGGGACACGTGTTCTTATCAAATCTTGATAAGTGTCAGAAGCTCAAACTCCTGAACTACGCAACTCTTCAGCTCCATGTGCAAAATGACACTTGTCACCAAAAGTACACGACCCTTTCGTAAAGTTTTCACAGAGCTTAGTCTTGAAATTCCCAGCAGGCCCACCAAAGCCACCTCCAGGTTTCCCAAATGACTTTTGTTGCTGATGTGGTGCAGCTGCTACACTTAAGTTCAGTATAAGCTGTTGAACCATCTCGGACGCTCGTTTGATCTGGTCAAATGAACCCTCTAGCTCAATGTTTTTCAAGTTCGGGTCAGATTCATGGTCTCTTACCGAGAGCTTGACACCTGTCGCACGACAGATTTGTTTTGAGTTGATTCCATTTTTACCAATGATTGGCCCACCAAGTGCAGCATTAACGCTGATTTTGGTTGTTGCAGACGCTCCAAAACCCGCAGGAGCTATTTCTTGTGGTGGGTTAAAACCCATTCGTGGTCCCCCACTAAATCTGCTTCCGGGCGGTGGCCCCATGGACCGTGGATCTTCATGGTGTGATGGGACTGTTGGTTTTCCTAATTCCCATTCTCCATGGGCATAATGACATTTGTCACCAAAGCGACATCCTTCAGCGGTGTTGTATTTGCTGCAGAGGCGGCTTTTAACTGCTGGGGGAGAAGCACCGTCTGGAAAGGAAGGTGGCATTACAGGGTTTCTGACGGTTGGAGGTAGAGAGTGGTTGCCACCTGCCATTGGATTAACAGCTTTAAACCCTCCAGGTACATAATGCAGGAAATGACATCCCTCGCCAAATGGGCATCCAGAAGTACTGCACATCAAAATGGAAAAGAAAGATGTGTCAAAGTTAGAAAAAAAGAACATTCTCAGTATCGATGATTCGATGCAAAATATTTATCCAATAGTCAACTGCAAATACAGATTTATCGCAGATTTTAGAAGACAGCCATCTGCAAGTCCTAATGTTAAACGGCGCATTCAGAATATTATGTTCAATTTTTCTTTTCAGATTAGCAAATTTGAAAGGAAGAACATCAAGAGTATCAAATTTCATACGACACTCATTGTGCTCTATACAGATACATTTACTTTCCAGACGGCTCTTTTAGAGTTGGAATTTGGATAAAAATATAGAGTTTGATGTATATAGATGGTAGTATATATCGAGCACTTCATTATTCAAAGTACTTTCATCACAACCATTACTGTAGTTCTGTTCTGTTCTCCTTGTTATCATGGTTATCTCGATTATATAAAGACTGAAGAGTAATATAACCTGTATCAAAACTTAAAATTTCCAATCCATTAGTCCATATAATATAATCTTTTAATCCAGAAACCATTCTCCATTAAAATCAAAAAACATTGTTACAAAATATATATAAATAATTAAATTTACCGGATTGATTTTAAGCCAAGTTAGAATTTTAACCTGAAAAACTTTGTGCATGGCTTCGATTTGCTTCCTAAACCAGATTGAGATTCCGTGTCTGTTACATCACATTACTTAGTTAATTTTCCAAAACTATTTTTACAAAATTTCTTGATAATAATAAATTTAATAGCTTTTTAGACCCGAAACACAACAAGAATTAAAGATCGACTAGAAAAACACGATAGAACTCTCCGGATCTTTGCAGTAACTGTTCGACATTGCTAATCACAAGTTTCCTCGCAACAATTTTTTTAAAGTAACTAAAAACCTAATAACTTATAAGAACACTTCGCCTTTAACTAAAAAAAAGAGCAGACATATGCATAGCAGATAATAACTCTAGTACATGTCGTTATGTATTGCTCCTACACACAAGCACCTCACACCATGACACGTCAAGTACCTCTACGCAACGCTCCCCCTTGACGGGTTAACCATCAATTTGAAGATAGTTTGCACATCCCGACCACTGAATAAAGTTTGGTGGTGACCAAAACAAAAGTGGCACTGTGGCACTGTTACTACAAGTCTAACGGAACAAAAACCTAATAACCTATCAAACATAAACGGTTTTATCCGAGCAGTCTTTATCTATTAAAGACCTTTAGCAGCAATACACTTACGGCAATTAACGACCTTTAGCGGCAATTAACGACCTTTAGCGGCAATACACTTGCGCCAATTAACGACCTTTAGCGGCAAACTTAACCGAAACCCCGAATCCAACGGCATTAACCCTAACCCTAACCCTAACCCTAAAAACTCAAATCCCAAAAAACTCAAATACAAAAATAAAAACAAAACCCAAAAAAATTCAACAATCTTTAACCCTAACCCTAACCCTAAAAACTCAATTCAATACCAAAAACACACAAATCTACACCAAGTACCAATCTTTATCAACCAACCCAACATAGAAACCAAAACCCATCACCCATATAACAAAACCCAAACCAAAGATCCAAAAGTTAACCAAAAAATAAATAAAAAAATTCAAAACCCTAACCTTGTCTGGATTTCTTAAAACCGCTATTGCCGTTAGCTCCGCCAGCTGGACGGCCACGTTTCTTGTTGAATCCGAAGTCCATTGATGCGATTCGATTAGGGTTTGATTGACGATTGAAAAAAGCCCCAAATTGGAATGGGGGTGTTTGGATGTGCGATTAGGGATTGTAAAAGAAAAGAGTGGTTGGTTTGGGATTGGATTTTGGGGAGTGTTTTTATAGATGTGAAAAGATGGTCAAAGTCAATATTGTTTTTGGAAGTTGGGCTATGGTTTGGGTTTATTACATGTTGGGCCACAACCGAATACTTTAGAAAATTGGGAATTTTAATCTATACTACATATAAAGGAAAAACCCTTAAAACTTGAATGTTGAAAAATGACTTAATTATAGAATTGTTGAAAAATTAAATGCATACAATTTGATATAATAGTAAATGTTGAAAAACTAAACCATAAACAATTGCATAAGTTACCGGGTCACGGGTTCGACCACCGGATTAATTCGGTCGAGTAACTTGGTCACGGGTTCGACCAACAGGTCAACTCGGTCGAGTCATCGGGTCACGGATCAACCATCGGACCAACCCGATTGAGTCACCGGGTAATGGGTTCCACCATCGGGTCAATCTTTTTGAGTCACAGGTTCGACCATCGGGTTAACGTTATCGAGTCACTGGGTCACGGGTTCGACAACCGGGTTAATCCTGTCGAGACACCGGGTCAATACTGTCAAGTCACCGGGTCACGGGTTCAACCACCAAGACACGGGTTCGACCACTGAGAACGGGCTCGCCTACCGATTCAACCTGGACCAGTCTCTGGGACACCTTTTTAAGCAGCGTCCTAAAAACACATTTAATACGATGCCTTAGTTTATGAGTCCTATTATCATGGAACCTAATAGGACATTTCCTGTATTGGTCTTATTAGATTAGTTTTATAAGACACTTACTCATTTGAGTCTCGTTATGACACAAATAATACGACACTTCGTATTTGAGTCATATTATCTTAAGTTTTATAGGACTCTAAGCCATAGAGGTCGTATTATAGATAATCTAATATGACACATATAAACGTGTTATATTAGATAATATTTTATATGACACTTATAGGGTTTGGTCGTATAATGAAGAATTTTATTAGGACATTTAGTATGTGGGTCATATTAAATAAAGTTTATAGGACACTTATTTGCTTAGGTTTTATTACGAAAGAAACTTAATATGACACTTGATATATAAGTCTTATCATAACTATTTTTATCATAGTCGATATATATTGTTATCGTATTTAGCAAAAATCAAAAGTATTACGTAGATTTATCATGATTGAATAAATCGTTAGACAATAATCGAGTTCAGTACCGCCTAACAACCACTTGAACATATTAAAATTTGACACTATATATATGCTTAATTTAGCCTATTTTAACTTGATTCGACCGATTTATGCCCGATCTTATTGATTTTTATCTAAATATTTGGTATGTTGACCGATTGTTTGCTAAACTGATTAATAAGGCCGATTAATGAAAATCCATGCAGTTAATCAAACAGATATACGAGCTTTATATCTTGAATCCGAAAGAAAATACATGAGTTCTCCCAATAACTCCCACCTAGCAGTTAGGCGTCGATTAATTGGAGATTTATACTAATGTTGTCTTACTAGTTTTTTACATCATTGCAAAACCGCCCTACACCACATTTCAAACTAATTAAGTCGAGAGTGTCATTTAAGAGGCTGAACACAACTTCGACCATGTAACTGAAAGCTCGGTTGAACTTAAACAAAGTTTTGATCATAAAGTTTCATCATCAAATGAAATTTTGAAATATAAATCAATTATATATTAAAATCAGGCTTGACACGTTTATTATACATATGAGGGATATAAACTCACTTTTACACAAACTACTTGATCAAAATATCAGGTGCCGTAACACATTAACATAAACACGTTATAAAATTTTATACTGTTTTTGACTATCCTAAATTTAATAAAAAAAGTTTTTTACATGTAATTTTAATTGTGTTTATAATTTACATTAAATTAATACATGCCTTTATTAAAATGTTTACATTTTTATTTATACCCGCCCTTTTTTACTTCCCGCCATAACTTTTTATTGATCCCTCCTATTTTCCCACTAAAATGTTTACATTTTTATCTTAATCCCGCCATTCTTAAAGCCCAACCCAAAACCCATTAGTCTTCCATCTCAATATTTATATCAGATCCATTTTTTTATCCCTTTTCATCTCTCCACACAATCACAGCTTCATAACCTATTATCCATTCTAACAAAACAAGGTAAATCCATCTTTCGCATTATTTTAATCATTTATTTTTTGATAATACTGTTCTAGGTAAATCCGTCTATGATAATCATTTATCTTTTAATCAATTATTATCATATTTTTCGAGATCTTTAAACCCTGTTTTTTGTTCTTTGATTAATTGAGTTTGATTATTTACTATTTTATAATTAATTGATAAAATTAGTCAATTAAGTATGATGAATAATAAAACATTTAATGGTTTGATGAATAATTGATTTTCAGAAGATGCCGTCAAGGAAGAGTAAGAGGGCTCGCACTGGAAACGGAAATGAGAGGCAACAAGTTGAAGAAGTACCTCAGATGGAGTCGAACCATTCAAATGATGCTGAAGGTGTGTATTCATTTTAGAGTAAAAATAAAAAAAATTCAATTGTCTTTTTAGTTGTCTGCTGTCATTTTTTGATCTTATATGTGTTCTTTGTCATTCATCCATAGTAAAGCCATTAGATTATGTTTTTTTCTTTTAGGTAGAGTTTTGTAGTTGGGTTAGGCTATATTGTATGTGGTCTTCTTTTATATTGTACTAGGTCTCGTCTCGTCGGAAATACGGTTTCCTTAACTAAAATTGTAGATTTAAGATTTAATATACATTTATAGGATAGCGCGCACACCTTCGAAAGTATAATAGTGAAGGAGTCATAAAAGAATAACGTATTCATTGATGTTATCCAATTTGCAAACATGCACTTGTTGTTAAGAGTGGTTAAAATCTACATTGGCTAGTATTACTATTTTCTATTGGCCTTATATCAATATATAACCATAAGAAAATGCCCTATCAAGTTTTAAGATTTTGCCATTCTGTCCTGTTTCAAGAATATTTTTTGTTGAATTGGTTGTCATTTTCTGTTGTTCAATATGATTGAGTAAGTTAATTAAACACATATATGTTAATAAGGATGATACAAAAAAAAATGTCAATCCTGCAAATAGCTTGTTGTAGTCATGCTGTTTGGGTAAAAAAATGTGACAGTTGTTCGTTTGAAGATCACAACAACCATACACAAACATCTAGTTGAAAAATACTTGAATATTATTAGCTAAGTGTAATGTTTATCTTGAATGAACCATGCCATAATTAGGGGTGTCAATATTATTGACTCGACTTGAACCTGACTCGACCCGTTCGGGTTAGTCGGGTCAATCCGACTAACCCGAATTTAAAATTGGGTCGGACATCGGGTATAATATTTATGTCTAATTTGGGTTCGGGTCCACCCGATTGACCCAAATAAGATTTTTTTTAACTTAAAAATAAATATAAATTCTATTAGAAAAATAAAGGAAAAGTTTTTTTTAATAATTTACCCGAATTCGGGGTGACCCGAATCCGACTAGACCCGAACCCGACTAGACCCGAACCCGACTAGACCCGAACCCGAGACACGACCCGATAAGGAATCAGGTTATCATGTTCGGGTGGTATTTGGGTCGGGTTGTATCAGGTCGGGTGATTCGGGTTATCGGATGATACTAAGAATGGGAACTATTTTAAACCAAGTAACGTAGGACTGTTACAAAAGTAAAATGCTAACAAAATAAAACTATAAACAACAATGAACCAAATTTTATATAACCATTTCATATATCATAAATCATAAGTTCATAACTGGGCCATTAGTTTGCAAATCAAATCACAGTATAGCACAATTAGTTTACATAAACCAACATATAAGTCATAGCCCATTTTTTTACTTAATTTCCAATTTGTATAGCATTTCATCAGGTGCATATATTATATGTGTGAAACACCAAGTAAATGCATTAGATATATATATGTGCAGGCTGCAACAATAATATCAAAAACATCATGTACATATTTATTTGTGAGGCCTTATTTCAAGTACTATTTTCTGTTGGCCTTATTTCAATCTCTGTAACTGAAGTAACAGAAACCTTACTAGCAAAACCTGCCCATTTGGTGATCACTTAAAAATATATATTTCAACCCACCTCAAAAGCAAATGCAGCAAGTCAACCAAACCTGCCCATCAAAACAGACCCAAACACTATAAATATGCCATCACACAAACAAATGCAGCAAGGACTATAAATAATCATTTGCATCAGACCTGCAATTAGACTAAATCACCACTATCACTCAATAAGGACTATAAGTATAATAATTTGCAGCAGACCTGAAGCATAATATTAAACACTCAGAATACGCCATCAGCCCATCACAGACGCAACAAGAACACTGTAAGAAACTTCAAGTAGCAGACTTGAATCATAAATATTACTCCGTAAAAGTAGAAGCAAATATCTGATAGAACAAAATTTTTAGTACACTCTCTTTATTAATATAGTTTAGCACACTCTATTAATATAGTTTAGCACACTCTCTTTATTGTTAATATAGTTTAATACACTCTTTATTATTAATTTATTTCAAAATTTTTGTTAGTTCAAGTGATTCGACGCAAAAGAGTAAGAGGACCAACATTTATGCCAAAAGTTTGGGCCAAATCTCAAGAGGATCGCATTCGTGTTTCATTCAATGAATATGGACAGCCAATTGATAAGAAGACAACAAGCACATTGACACATTTCATGGGATCCCTTGCAAGGAGTGGAAAATATTGTCCTCTTCATAAACCATGGCCTAAAGTTAGAAGTGTGAAGAAACAGGATTTGCTCGATGTCTTAAATGTATCTTCAAAATACATTCAAATTTAAGTGGCTAATTTATACCGTATATCTACATCTAACTGTATTATATGTATTTTGTTTTGTAGGATAAGTTTGATCTTCCTATGGGTTGTGATGATTGGATTTTAAAGTCCTTTGCAAAAAAGGTTAGGAATTGGAGGGCCAGAGTTAAGAAAGACTTTTATGATCCCTCTTTGTCTTATCGTGAACAACTAACTATCAAGCCAAAACGAGTGCGTCCAGGTCATTGGAAAAAACTTGTCAAGACTTGGAATAAAGAAAACTCAAAGGTACTTTTTTATTACTGATGTTCTGCATATGTATAGTTTGCTAATGTACTTAGATTATTTTACATATAAATGTTATACCTATATGCATTTCTGCAATGTTTTGATGATTACTCATATCTATTTTTTTTACTACAGAGAGTGAGTGAAAAAAATAAGGCAAACAGGGCAAAAAAGAAGATGGTTCAAGTTACGGGTAAAAAGAGTTACGCTATAGTGCGTGAAGAAGTTAAGGTAATCTATTTAATTGTAGAAGTGTCGATGATTATTATCGGTTTGTACTGAGAAATTTTGTTGTTGTCGTGAAACAGGAAACTTTAGGTGGGCGTGAACCAACAAGAAGAGAACTGTTTCGTGCATACTTTTCTGTTGATGGAATTGCAAAAAACGAGGAAGCTGCAAATGCAATTGTATGTACTATCTAGCTAATACTTTCTTGTCACAAAGATAACACGTGTACCATGACTTGCGATAATTTGTTTGTTGTTGCAAGTGTAGTCGTTTTAAGGACATTTAACATATTTGGTATCGTTTATATAGGATAAAATGGAAGAATTGAGCTCTCAACTTCCGGAGGGTGAAACTGATGAGCCTGGACCACAAGACATATATTCAAAAGTTATGGCTAAGGATAACAATGGACCAGCAGACTTGTATGGGTTAGGTGTACGTGCTTCAGATGTTTGGGGTGTAGTTCCAAGTTGCGCTGCTCGTCGTAGAGATAAGCTCATGTATAAGTCTAGATGTGATCAACTTAGTCGTGAGCTTGCTGAGTTAAAAATGAGAGATTCTGAAAGGCAATGGTCAACTGAAAATGCTATTTGTGGTTCAAATGTAGCTAGCGAACCTCGACCTTTACGGGTACTGTGTTATATCTTAATTAATATATGCACCCTTATTAATTACACTATGACTTATAATAATGCTAAATATTGTATATTGTAGGTTGGAGCGCATGTATACATCAAAAGCATCTTCAACCCTAACGAAGTTGTAGCCAAGGGAAGGATTAACAGCTTAGATCCAAATGAGATTGTTGGAGGTGAAGAGATAGGACCAAATTGGTGCGAGGTAAATATTCAAGTGCCTATAAAAAAAGATGAACACTTGGTGAGGCGATATGGTTTGTTTGTCACAGTTTATGATGCTGTTGGTGCAACTGTTGCATGGCCTTGCCCTTTTGTTTCGGTATGTCGACCTGTTAAATTCTATGAATTTAATAACTATGTTAATTGTGTTTCTGCAACTTTCTTTCTTTCATATTGGTCATTGATTAAATCTTGAAATCTTATGTTTGCGAGTTGTATGATTGTAGGTGGTAAGTGAGGATGATGCATGAAGATGATCAATGATGACTCATTATCGACTTTAGTTTCGTTCAATTTCCATGTAATAAAATTTAGAAGAATATTTTGGATGCTGTTAAGCTTATTGTGTTAAAACTTCTTATTATCTATATGAAATTTTTTTAAGCTTATACTTGTTACAACTTTTAGTCATTAATATTTGTTTCATTAGAATTCTTCTTAGGACCTGCTAATGGTCTCATGAAAGTGTATTGAAAACAAAAATTTTCTAGATATGAAAGCATCTTATATTGTATGATGTCAGGACATTAAACTGGGTCTTAACACGCACATGTGTATTAGGACGTTTTTTTTTGCTTAAATAAGAGTTCATGGGACACACGATTTTGTCCTAAGAAAACACTTTTTAGGACACATGTTTGCGTCTCAAAGCATGATACAATGTTAACATATCTTAGAACACTTTAAAGCGTCTTATTATATTGTCTACTAGGAAATAGACTGTGTCGTAAAAAATATTTTATGGGACGATTTTTTTTGTTTCATAATATTGACACTTATTAGGATGCTTAGAAGTGTCTTAATAATTTTTATACTTAATACAACGCCTTTATATGTGACACTTGTTTCATTGGTCTTATTATGTCAAAGGTCCTATAAAGTAATCTGATAGGACACTATTCAGTGTCTTATAAAGCCTGATTTCTTGTAGTGTATCGCTAGGCAATTATTAGGTCACGAGTTCGACCACCGAATCAATTAGCATATCATTAATTATATGTCGTTAGGTAATTTCGCTGCTATGCGCGGGTAATCGTCTAGTATTACAAAAGTTTTCAAGATTAAACAAAGAAATTATCATGTTAGCAGTTTATAAACCGGGTTCACCTGTCAACCTCAGCGGATCTAATTGGGTTTAAAAATATATTTTTCGGTTTAATTTGATTCGTTTTCGACTAGAACTGACTGTTTCAAAACGTCATGTTTAATCTTTAAACAACAACAACAACTGTTGATACAAAAGTTGGATGGACCGTAATTAGGCTTAATTCGGGTGATGAGGACTCCGGCTCTTTCACCAAGTGAACTTGTATGAAGACCCTGCACACTAAAAAACAAATACCGTTAGGCTTATCGTGGGAATGTAACCCACGATTAGACTCCGGCGTGAGAGTAAGTAATCGGTTTAATTGAATAATCAGTGAGGGTTTAGAGTATATCGTAGATCGTACCTTTGTGGAACCTCGAGGGTTCTTTTTATACCCGGTGAAACCCTAGTTGGGCTTCCCTAATCTTGCGGTCTAAGTAAGAGATAATTTTCATATACAATAAGATCCTTATCACGTAAATAATGTGAGTGTGTATCCTCTTATCTTAGGAATCATAATCCTAATTAGATTATGATTATGTTTGATCCTGTCCACATACGGTCAAAGTGCGGTTTGTTGTAAAACCGCATGCAACAGCGGCCTGTTGGGCCTCGTGGGCTTCAACGCTGTCTATCACGATCCATATGTAATGGTTCGGATACGGATAGTACCCGTGGGTAGGGCTTATAGCCCGACTATGGACTATCATCAACAACGATATATAATCTCGTACGAACAGGGTATGGGGGAGGTGAACTGTAGACAGATTATACCCCTATCCTCGGGAGAACCCGTGGAAAACGAGACTGCTTATAATAGACCTCCGGCTAAAAAAAGAAACGCAAAAGACCTCTAATTTTTTTTATTTACATGAATATAAAATTCCCTTGAGAGCATGAAAAGGTACAAGGCTAGGCATGAAAAAAACCTAGTACCAAAAGAAAACAACATGCATACAGATAAACGAGCAGACAAACAAAATGATCAAGTTAAATCACAACAGGTACGTGTGCACAAAGAGTATCAACAAAGACAAAAACAAATGCTACGGTACAAGGCTAAACATGCAAACGCAAGCGACAAGACATAGAAGCACAGAAACAACAAGCAACTAAAAGGAAACACAAGGCAAGACACACGAAAAACAAGGCAAGGCACATGAAATACTAGGCGAAAGGCAACCCACAAAGGGATCAAGAGCTACGAAGGCACGGAAACAAAAAAACAAAAACAACGGAGCAAAAGCACTCTAAAACTATCACCTAACCACTTACTCTAATTCTAGCTCTCCACTCTCTCCTAAAACTTTTATTATATTTCATTATAACCCATCAAACTTTTTTATCGCTACAACTATTTGTCGCTATAAAATTCTATTGTTATGTACGGGTACTAGTTTAGTTGATCCTACGATGATATAAGAAATAAAAGATGTGGTGGAGAAAACATTTGTGCTCACTTTTATCACTAGCGAGTACCCGTGTAATCATATTTTCTAGAGATAGATTGGTCTTTATGACGATTATTTTCATAGAAGGGAAAAAATATGTCCAACGCAGGTTTAAGGTGTATGTATCTAGTTTTTTTTTCTAATTCGCGTTGTTACAAGTTTCCAGTTGACCGTTATAATTTGCATATGGTTTAAAAAATAACTTGCAAAAACTCACAAATATGTTATTTACGGGAAGTGATTTCCGGGTCATTTATCTTCGAAGAATGTGAATTGAAACTCTTGTTTAAGTTTGGATTCAATGATTGGATTTTCAGATATTTTGATTTGTTTTTCTAAATCCCACTAGTGAGAAAATAAAGGTACATTAATTTTATAGGCATGTTCTTAAATAGGCGAACAGATTTATTTTTCCCACCTGGTAGGTACTTTAATAATAAAGTCCAAATATGTGAAGCCCAAAACCACGATTTATTTTAGAATGCGAGACTCCATAAAAAAACATGACACGTGCCCAGAGAATAGACAATGAGTATTGTTAACTCAAAACATGTTTTTAACTCGAGTTTTTGGCGAATGCTCGATCTGAAAAAAAAGAAAAATTATCAAACAACAATCTCTGATTTTTCTTTTTCGAAGGTGCGAGTTTTCAAAACTTCCATTGGATTATTCTTACTATGTACGAGTTTTTATAGATTTTCGGTCCGAGTTTTCACAATGAGCACTCAATTTTTTTCCCAAGAAAAGAGTTATGATATATATATAATCAATCACACAAAACAAACACAACACACCATTATGTCTTGTATAGACGAACCAAATCAAGAAACATGGTAATGAATTCGTACGGGTTTCAATCATTGTTTACTATTTTTAGTTAATTTTATCATGTTTTAATTAATTTAGGGACTAATTTTTACATAAGACCTACGTAGGAAGTGTTTGTATAGTCTGGTTCTGGCTTATTTTGAAGCTTTTTGGCTTATATAAGTTCATTATGCTAGGGGGTGTTTGTTTAAACTTATATGTGGGCTTATTTGCATTCGGATTCCTATATAAAATAAGCCCCAAATTTTCGTCATAAAATAAGCCGAAAAATTGGGGCTTACGAAATATAAGTGAAATCAAATAAGCTCATAAGGCCACATATAAGGCGAGACATACACCTTTTTATAAAACTTTAAAAGAAAAATTGCATTTACGTTGATAACAATCATACAAGCCATAAATTGGTGTTTGGATATGAGATTAGGGATTGCAAAAGAGTGATTAGTTTGGGATTTAGGGGGTTTTTATAGATGTGAAAATTTGGTCAACGTCAATGTTTTAATATATAGATGTGAAAAGTAGTTAGCCGCACTTGAAACTGAGTAAGTAACTAAGGGGAACGTACACAAGAAGTTTCAAAATTTCCTGCTAAAAGATCTGTACCCACTTTCCTCAAAGTTGGCCACTCACTCGGTAAATGTGAAAAGCGTGTGACACGTCAGTTGTCGATTCGTCTTTACACCATTTGATCATGCAAGTGGACGACACGTGGCGCCCATCTAGAAAAGTGAATAGTTAAACCTAGGAGTATATAAACCACCAGCCCCCTTTTTACTATGTTTTACACAGTGAAAACTCTAGCCGCCATTACCAAACCTTCAGATCTAGCATGACCAGCCATCAAAGAAGGTATTAACACCGCGACTTTACACTTTTTCTTTCATATTCACAATGGTTAGACAATTGTCTAAGATCACCATTGCTGGCCCACCAAGAACTTATAGAGTTCACATCGAATATCATATTCCGATGAATCTTCACATAGAAGTACCAGAATCACACTTGCATGTAGGAAATTTCCCCGTAGGCGAAGTAGGGGTATACACGATAGTTTGCGAAATCAAAAACTTTGTGTACCCTTGTCGCCGTGTTATTCACAATATTTGTAGCCTGTGCGCGTTTCCACCGGGGTGGTCATTGGCGGGGGTTTTGGAAAATACGCGCCTTTTGATAGCAATATCTCTCTTTGCGTCATCTTAATAGGGGTGAATTTGTTGTTGTTGTTGTCACGTCCTCCCCCCTGAGGGTCATGATAGTCGAGATTCCGACCATTATTGTAACACCCCCAAATTTATACAACTCAATACAGCGGAAGACTCGTTGGTGTTACGGGATAGCACATTACTCACATCATAGATAACGCATAAAAATCGCGTCGTTTAATAATAAAAGTATTTCCATTCATAAATATCAAATTTACATAGGTCCCAAGTCATTGTATTTAATACAGGTTTTACAAAGCATTTGAATGGAAATAAGTATTTAGGTGCGGGCCATGAATTCTTGTTGTCTTCCCGAGAATTACCTTCAAGTACCTGAGATAAAACATGTTAAAAGAAAAGGTCAACGATAACGCCGAGTGAATTCATAGAGTTTAATAAAATCTATCAATATAATATCAGTATAAAATTATTACTGAAAATCATTTTGTATAAATCTTTGTAATTGGCCATAAAATAGCCAAAGTCATTTTTATATAAATCCTTGTCGAAAATCATAATATAGGCATTTGCCTTAAAAATCATCATACGAGCCAATGTCGTAAAAACATCATACAATACGTCTTACGACGTGGTATAAAGTAAAATAAAAAACGTTATATGAATATGGTTATGAAAACCAAAACACGAACATAATATCAATAGTATGACCCTGTATTGCTAGTCAGGCAATACATCATAATTCGGTGCGTCTAGTAGTATTTTGTTAGTTGGATTATTATAAGTCGCATGACATTGTTACCTTACTACAACAAACAACGGGTAGCTAGCCCGAAACTCATTTGCCCATCTAAATTAGCGTGTCGTCACAAAGGTCACGCTATGTAAATCTTCTCATACATAAATTCGCTTACCAATCAATGTGGCACGACGGGGATCAACCGTCAAGGCGCGAACTGGGGTGATCGTCCCCAAATAGTACTATTATATGCATAAGCGTCTACCAAATCCCGGTAGTTCACAATTCATGCTAATGGGACTTTTAGTGACATAACCTAACTTTAATAATCCATTTAATTTCATCTATCGGGTCATTTAATCATTTATCGGGTCATACAATCGGGTCATACAATCATTCGGGTCCAAATCAATAAACAAACAATCGGGACAAATGGTGTCCCATTTTATAAAAACTAACATGTTATCTCCCTCGCGGGTTTATAAAACATTTCATAAAAACATTTAAAAGAGTGTGAGAGGCTATGAACTCATGTTGATGTGGGGAAGGCGGGTTATCGGCAATTCGGACGTACGGTACGTGATTCAATCACGTTAACCTAGACAAATAATACTCGTCTTAGACTCATGTCCAATGACTTTATAAAATTAATAATTATGTATACATATGATGATTTTATATATATGATGATCAAGTGGGTTTACATATTCTCTTTTACTCATTTTAGTGTTTACGTATTGGTAACTTCTTACTAGTTTACTAGTTTTACCTATTTACGTGTTTTAGGTCCAATAAACTTATTATAAGTTCTTTAACTTGTATTATTCCATTTTATACTTGTATTATCAGTATTTACACTTTACATGTTGGCCCCAAATGGGTTAAGCCAAATAATAAGTTTATAAGTGTTTTAGTCCATTTTGTTGTATTATTAGTCCAATAACGTTAATTTAGCCCGTTAATGTCCGTATGTTATATAGTTCGGGTTTTATCGGTTTTTACTTGTTATACATGTTTATATATCAGTATATAAGTTTTATAAAGTTCACATTAGACGGGTCCAACCGTCTAAGTTTTATTTAGCAAAAACGTTAATTTTACGGTAATAGCCGAAAAAGTCGTAAAAATCATGTTTATAGTTTTATAACTTATAAAACTTAACAAGTTACCATTTTTATAAAATGTCCACTTATTTACCATTGTACATATTTATATAAATGTATTATATAAGTGAGTGGGTTTTAATTCACATTTTATACTATTTTTAGTTGAGTGCTTATATAATACTATTATACTTTAGTTTCCAAAATCTGATTTTATTTTCATGTTCACCAAAACTGTCATATCTAGAGTTCTATATGGAGATAGAAGCTCAAATTTTTATGACATAAACTAAATGATGTGTGCTCCATTTAACTCTTCTATAGCTACTGTTGAATCATCGTCTAAGTATTTTCTAAAAATCGTCCAAAACAGTGAACTCAGATTGGTACTCTAAACTTGTTTTGATCATATCTCACTCATTACAATGATTGCATTGCATGGCCAACTCTCACATGTGTACAAGACCCATAGCTTACTGTAAATTGATTCTACTTCATCATTTTATCAGTCTAACATGTGGTTAGTTACTGTTTTTATACAACCTACCATTTAAACAAGATTTACCCATTTTACATGCAGTTTGTCCATCTTTTTAAGCATGTTTATCAACACCAAATCCCCACACAATATTTTTAATCATCATTCATCATCATATACATATACATAAGTAAAATAAATACAAGATTACATAATCAAAAATAACAAGAGGATGAGGAGGACAATCTTTATACCACCAAGTTGATGTAGGTTGTGATCAAAACATGGATTTTGATGGAGAAACTTGTGGATAACCAAGACCATCTTCAAGACCACCATTATTCATGAACACCTTGTGGAAAATCAGCCCCAAGACACCATAGAAACTCCTCCTTGGATGTTATAATCACCTCCAATCAATATATCTTCAATGGGTTTCCATCATATGCAAGTTATACATATGATTTGTGGTAGAAATTTTTGGATGAATGGTGGTGGTGATGATAAATGGGACGGCACAAAGAAGAGCCAAGGGAGAGAAAGGAGTGGTTTTGCATGTGAGGGAAATGGTGGAAATGAGAAGCTAGTGGTTTTTGAGATGTTGTAAGCTTACATTGTAAGCAAAAAGGACAAGTGTTTAGCTTATTAGCTAAACTTTGACACCTAAGTGGTGTGGTGTGAAGTGTTGGACGGTTATAGTGGGGGTGGGGCAAGTGTCCCACTTGTCTCATCCCCATTTAATTACGGGTACTCCTCGATTCTAGTTTCCTCGATTTGCGTACCCTCGGGTCGTTTTACTAAAAACGTTTTTATAAATTATGAATCAACGGCACAAAACGAATCTAATAAAAATTGTCTCATGAAAAACGGAGTTCGAAAACGTAAATACGTAATCCTAAGGTTTCCGGTTTAGTCGTAAAGGACGTTAAATTAAAACCGTAAGTCCTACTCTCTTCTAGTAAATTTGTGAGTTTATGAACCAACACAAATTTAAAATCTCAAAATAATATTCACGGACAAATTTATTTTCTGAAATGTCGGACTGTCACCAAAGACGGTGTATGTAAACGTAAGCACGTAACGTAGAATCCTCCGGTTTAGACGTAGTCGATGCTACTTCAAGACGTAAATCCAAATTTCTTCCCAAAAATAAGTGAGTTCATAATATAATATTAAAATAATGTTTTCAAATAAATATTGAGAATAAAATATCAACTATAAATTGACGGATTGTCACAGCATTTACCCCTAAACAAGATCTTTGTCCTCAAAGATCATCTTACCTTACTACTCGCTTCTTATAGAGTTAAAGCCATGTGGGTATTTCCTCCACATTCGGTCTTTTCTCACAAGTGTAATTCATTACAATACGCGAGTTTCATTCAACATAACTACGGGAATAAGATCAGGCTAAATGTTGACTTACTTTCTCTATCCATGATGTTCACGGGTTTCTGATGAATGCAACTTTTCGCCGATCTAAGCTTTATTAAGAAGAATTCAGATTTTTACTTGATAGATATTTTATCAAGTCAGATTTACGAAACATAATTTCACGCAGCTCTTGAAGTCCTAGGGTAGATCCAGCTTATATGCCTTTCAAACCAATCTTTTACATCATCTCAATGGTCCCATACAACGGGGACTTATATCCCATGATTTGTCAGATCATTAATTCATTTTTCCATGGTTAATATTTTTGGCATAACTTCGCTACCCATCTGGCACTTCAAGATCTACATTTCATATTCACATAACCTCTTGCCCACTACCGGCAGTCAATAATCAGATCCTAATTTCAACAATCATTTCAGGTCTCGCGGGTCGAGTATTTTGTTAGGTTAGGTTCGCCATCATAGGAAACCTTAAACCTAAAAGACATGTCCAACTCACAATGGGTGTATGTCGGGTGTCTTTATCTCAACTCCTGCTTACAGATGCTCTAATATTTAGATCCTAACAAGATTCGATCTCAATCCTAATACAATGATTATCAATGGTAATCCTTCCAAAGGATAACGATTATACGATTTATTACCAAAGGTCAATCATTCAAACATAGAACAACACTTATAGTATTTTGTATCGTTACTTTACCTCGTCCCTTCGATTGGGGTGGTACACAGTACTCTCATCAAGATTCGTTCTCAATGACTTCTTAGCAAATCTCTAGAAATTCGATGCGAAGCGAGGATCTTGATAAAGATGTTCGATACAGGCACACTATGTTTACATAACTCTTTTGCATTTATCATTAACGGGAATGATATTAGCAGATTTGGTCAGTCTGTCGACGATGATCCAAATCGCATCAAATTCAGATGATGACCTTTGCAATAGCTAGACGTTTACTAATGTATGAGGCGATGTCTGCCTTCATAATTTGTCATTAGTACATCTTCTTCAGATAAAGATACTTTTAGTCATAAATGACATAAATATAATACTTATACTTACAAATTCCAACATAACTATATCTCACAATCTCCATATTTAGGCAACCACAAGTGGCCTTTTATACATCTAACGCCATCGGCTTCTCAATTCTAATGGTTCACATTAGCCGCGAACCCCTTTTTATTATCTATATTATCCTTTTTACAAACATTGTTTATTTTTATATCGTTCGGCAATTTATTTTGCACCTTCATTATTAAGGAACATGTCCTAATTGGTTCTTTATCTTTTCTACATAATGCGTCGGTATCTATATTCACCTCTCATGATGATATAATTATCATGTCCACAATTCACTCAGATATTCTTTCTATATTATGCGTCAGTAATTACGTTCACCTTTCTTCATATTTTCTAAGTTTCAGTTTCGTCTCATCTATCATTTTTATCAGTTTCTCTCAATCCGGCGTTTAAAGCGTCGATAATTATTACATGTAAATTAACAATAATTATTTAATTTTTATGAAACGTAAACGTAAAAATTTTAAATTTCTTAGTTCGACCAATTATATAAAATATTCAAAATAAATTTGAATTTAATTAACAAGATTTTTTTGTTGATTTATCGAAAATATTTAATAAGATCCTTAAATGTTCGAAAAACCTTTGTTTATATTTTGGTCAAAATTTTCTTAGTTGAAAAGCAAAAATTATCGTTTCAGATTTCAAGTCATGGTTTAAATGGTTTCCTCAATCCCTCTTAGGTTATCTTGAGGTATACACAAACATTTACCCCTAAATAGAAATTTAGTTAAATGGTTTGTGTATAAGAGAATAATCCCTTAAAATCCTTTGTTAAAACATTTGTCAAAATATATTTGCACTTTCTTTTTAGTATAACTCAAAGTTTTAAATGACTTCTAAATTTTGAAAAGTCAATATATATATATATATATATAGAGTTGGGTTATTGTAGTGTAGTACCTTAAAGTTGTTAAAATAAAAAGTTATCATAACCATTGATTTTATCAATTAACATGTGATTTATTTAAGATTAGACACAAAATAATAAATATTATACATAAAAATTTGATATAAAACCACTAAAATTTTTATACGTTAAAATTTACAACTGATACATATGATACATAGTTTTGCTTCACAAAATATTATTAACATAAATAATCATTTTATTTGAAAATTAAGTGATACATTATCACAAATTACATTATAGTTGACAATAAACTGTTAAACTATGAGATACAACTGATACACGAGAAACTAGTAATATTAAAAATCATAAACCGACTACTCGTACACGAACTAAAAGTTCCAAGAATACTCGTACACGAACCTAGAACTCATAAATGAACAAAAACTAACCAATAATGTGACATTTAGGCATTTTTTATTGCTTCTTATTTTAACAACTTTAAACACCTACACTATTTTATCTAAATTATATATATATATATATATATATATATATATATATATATATATATATATATATATATATATATATATATATATATATATATATATATATATATATATATATATATATATATATATATATATATATATATATATATCTGACCATCATTAATCAAACGGTCACTTTATGTAAAGGATTAAGTCTTAAGTCTTATGTTAAATATTCAACGTACAAGTTTTAATCGTTCGGCCAATTCAGGGCAATCTATAATTAATTATTAACTTCATTCTTATTCTTATAAACAAACAAATGGTCTTTAATGATCGCAAGCATGAATTTATCAAATTATAGCCTACACACGTGGTTCACCAAATTTATGAATGCTACATGTGCATTGGTCAATCCAAACGACATCACGTGAAACTCATAATGTTCATTACAAGTTCTGGATGTGGTGATTGGAATAGATAATCTTTTTCGCAGATGCGATGTTGATGATAACCATGCCGAGGATCAAATCTTTAAAACATACGCTAGAACCTTGTAAATGATCGAACAAATCTTCCATTTCGAGTTATTGATTTCGTTTTCGATTGTCAATTTACTCAGTTCACAGTAATCTATAAATATAAGGAATGATAACACCATAGCTTTTCATGATGACGAGCTCGGTAGAATAAAATCTTTCTCCGACAACTCTCTCAGTTGTACGGTAATTCCTTAAATTCAGATGGTGCTGACGTACAGTGCACAAGCCACAAGTGCAGCACCAGAAATATAATCAATACCAATTTCAACTTGCCTTAATGGCAAAAGTCTAGGTAATTCATTAACAAATACTTACTAAAGTTTCAAATAACAGAATTATCTTTTCAATAAATTCATATTAACTTCTTTCTAGATTATAATATCTATGACTAATTCACAACCATTCATGGTATAATTTCAAGTCTAAATGCAGGATATGGTCATCCACCAAGAATTTATTTAGATCATTTTTGATAATCAACATCTTATCTTTTAGGGGAATTCTACTCGAGTTCCCATCGATTAAGATAATGTCGTCATGTCATAATCAATCAATCCGTTCTACTGGCACTATCAACTTTCCAGTTGCATTGCCGTCGATAAGATGTGAACTTCTCAAAAGACTAATAATAACTCATAATCCTTCACAAATCAAGGATATATGGAGACACAACTACTATTAAAAGAGTAAGGTCAACGCATAATCTACGCGAGAGAATTTCAAATCAGATAAAGATGAAAACATTAACGAATATGAGTATATCCCATGTTTCATAATTTGAGTACGCATTCGAAAGCTCCTCAGATCGTTACCCAGGTCATTCAAATGAAATCTAATCAAAAGAGATGATAGGAACGTCGATACATCCAGTCGGGTATCAACATTCGGTAATCAGACACTTTTCCAAAGAATCTCACCACGGGAGAATTGGACAAGAAGGGAATATCAATTGTCAAATAAGACAAATTCCACAGATGAGTAAATTCAACTCAGAAGAATAGATGCTACATGCACATATGTAGGTGTCCCTAACACTATGTCCTTATTTTCACTTCTTGTAGATCTCATAAATTTTAATCCTTCACAATCTTCAAAGAAAATGTAGTGTTTATTCATTAGTTTTATGGTGACTATTAATCAGCCTTGCATGGTCCATTCCAAATTGTATGTAGGCGCGCAACTATATACAATTTCAAGATTAACGATGCAATACTCAGTTCGTCAAAATTTTATCATCATGTTTATAATAAAAACATTTTCATGCTTAATTCTTAAATAATAACCAAGAATAAATTTACAAAGATTTTCTTTGTTATGAAAACAATTAAATTTTCCAAGGTATTTCATAATCAAGTTTATTTTAATACTGATCACTTATAAATCTTACTTTGAATAATCCGTATGGTGATGAAAATTCAATTTTTCTCAAGGGATACTGTTTTATCTTATAAAAACAATGAGTGATCTGCAAAAGAGTGATGAAAAGTTGTTCACCAAGAACTAACTACAATCTAATAGGAAATGAGCTTAGCCAAATAATCTTGAGGTTCATGATCTTGATGGCACTCAAAAAGAATAATCCACAACGTAACTCAATTCGAGATGAGTACTTGTTCAATGGTTGCATCACTAATGCGAGCATTAGGAAGAAGCAAGAAAAGATAGATAACATCGATACATGTAGAATTTAGCAATCAAAGGTAGTCTTTTCATTAATCACAAACAAGTCTAAATTGTACCGTAACACATTACGTGTCACTATGTCATACAATTCCAAGAACTCATCCTACCAACTGATGTCACAGTTAAGTTAGGGATTTTTTTTAAAAGATACCACAATGAATACTAATCTACAAGAGTCATTAGGTGTCCCACCTGTCCCGGAAGATCCATCGGCCCCAATTTAGAAGAAGATTTCTTCAATTTATTTCTTGGACACTGGGCATCCTCATTAGTGGACAATGGCCTAGGAACAACCCTTAACACAAACCTACAATCAATTAAAACCTTATAATTCAATCACATAACTTAACGACTTCCTCTTAACAACTTCATATTCCATACAGGTTAAATTTTACTTTATTCAAATTTCAATCAACTTATACTCAATGCGATATTCTACCTCATTCTCCAATACTTTCAATCTTATTTTTAGACCTTAATAGGGCAATAAAATATCAATATGAACAACACTTAAATTCCAATCCTATAGCTCTTACAACAACAATTATCAAATGAGTCACTAGTATGAAATGACTCATACATTCAATTAGACTTCTCGGAAAGGTACTAGTGGCATGAGGCTTTTGGGTAATGGTTCCAATAACAGCCTCAAGTGCAACATTCACCCTTTCGATTTCAACTATAAGAATTGGGTGACAACGAATCAGATGACATCTTTCTAGGTGGTAACGTTTTGTCAAACTCTACTCTATAAGGAAAGATCGTCATGACATCGATATCAGATTTAATCTCGCCAATTCTTCCTTAATATCGTAATCAACTAATATCTACATTTCTATGAATATCAACCATTTGTTGGGATCATAAATATCCACAACTTGGTTTAGATCTAGGATAGCTAGAATTCCTACGAGAATAGCTTCGATTGATTTACTAGAGGAGTTAGGTTTTCTTGTGACAATCGACGTCGTATAAATACCTCGTATAAATATCAAAATAATCATCAAACAATCATGTAATAAAATTACATCATATATATATATATAATCCAAGTTATATATATATATTAAAATAACACTTCTCAGTCTGGCCTTGTCGGTAACTCGGGAATTCTTCAGCACCGTTATAGTCAAAAGATTTTTAGACATTTTTAAAAAAATGTTTATAATTAAAAGATTTTGAAATGTTTTATTCAAAACCTTGGTTTTAAAAATATTTCGTTCTCTATAACGAGAGCTCTGGTACCAAACTGTAACACCCCCAAATTTATACAACTCAATACAGCGGAAGACTCGTTAGTGTTACGGGATAGCACATTACTCACATCATAGATAACGCATAAAAATCGCGTCGTTTAATAATAAAAGTATTTCCATTCATAAATATCAAATTTACATAGGTCCCAAGTCATTGTATTTAATACAGGTTTTACAAAGCATTTGAATGGAAATAAGTATTTAGGTGCGGGCCATGAATTCTTGTTGTCTTCCCGAGAATTACCTTCAAGTACCTGAGATAAAACATGTTAAAAGAAAAGGTCAGCGATAACGCCGAGTGAATTCATAGAGTTTAATAAAATCCATCAATATAATATCAGTATAAAATTATTACTGAAAATCATTTTGTACAAATCTTTGTAATAGGACATAAAATAGCCAAAGTCATTTTTATACAAATCCTTGTCGAAAATCATAATATAGGCATTTGCCTTAAAAATCATCATACGAGCCAATGTCGTAAAAACATCATACAATACGTCTTACGACGTGGTATAAAGTAAAATAAAAACCGTTATATGAATATGGTTATGAAAACCAAAACACGAACATAATATCAATAGTATGACCCTGTATTGCTAGTCAGGCAATACATCGTAATTCGGTGCGTCTAGTAGTATTTTGTTAGTTGGATTGTTATAAGCCGCATGACATTGTTACCTTACTACAACAAACAACGGGTAGCTAGCCCGAAACTCATTTGCCCATCTAAATTAGCGTGTCGTCACAAAGGTCACTCTATGTAAATCTTCTCATACATAAATTCGCTTACCAATCAATGTGGCACGACGGGGATCAACCGTCAAGGCGCGAACTGGGGTGATCGTCCCCAAATAGTACTATTATATGCATAAGCGTCTACCAAATCCCGGTAGTTCACAATTCATGCTAATGGGACTTTTAGTGACATAACCTAACTTTAATAATCCATTTAATTTCATCTATCGGGTCATTTAATCATTTATCGGGTCATACAATCGGGTCATACAATCATTCGGGTCCAAATCAATAAACAAACAATCGGGACAAATGGTGTCCTATTTTATAAAAACTAACATGTTATCTCCCTCGCGGGTTTATAAAACATTTCATAAAAACATTTAAAAGAGTGCGAGGCTATGAACTCACGTTGATGTGGGAAGGCGGGTTATCGGCAATTCGGACGTACGGTACGTGCTTCAATCACGGAAACCTAGACAAATAATACTCGTCTTAGACTCATGTCCAATGACTTTATAAAAATAACAGTTATGTATACATATGATGATTTTATATATATGATGATCAAGTGGGTTTACATATTCTCTTTTACTCATTTTAGTGTTTACGTACTGGTAACTTCTTACTAGTTTACTAGTTTTACCTATTTACGTGTTTTAGGTCCAATAAACTTATTATAAGTTCTTTAACTTGTATTATTCCATTTTATACTTGTATTATCAGTATTTACACTTTACATGTTGGCCTCAAATGGGTTAAGCGCAATAAATAAATTTATAAGTGTTTTAGTCCATTTTCTTGTATTATTAGTCCAATAACGTTAATTTAGCCCGTTAATGTCCGTATGTTATATAGTTCGGTTTTTATTGATTTTTACTTGTTATACATGTTTATATGTCATTATATAAGTTTTATAAAGTTCAAATTAGACGGGTCCAACCGTCTAAGTTTTATTTAGCAAAAACGTTAATTTTACGGTAATAGCCGAAAAAGTTGTAAAAATAATGTTTATAGTTTTATAACTTATAAAACTTAACAAGTTACCATTTTTATAAAATGTCCACTTATTTACCATTATAAATATTTAAATAAATGTATTATATAATTTAGTGGGTTTTAATTCACATTTTATACTATTTTTAGTTGAGTGCTTATATAATACTATTATACTTTAGTTTCCAAAATCTGATTTTTATTTTCATGTTCACGAAAACTGCCATATCTAGAGTTCTATATGGAGTTAGAAGCTCAAATTTTTATGACATAAACTACATGATATGTGCTCCATTTAACTCTGCTATAGCTACTGTTGAATCATCCTCTAAGTAATTTCTAAAAATCGTCCAAAACAGTGAACTCAGATTGGTACTCTAAACTTGTTTTGATCATATCTCACTCATTACAATGATTCCATTGCATGGCCAACTCTCACATGTGTACAAGACCCATAGCTTACTGTAAATTGATTCTACTTCATCATTTTATCAGTCTAACATGTGGTTAGTTACTGTTTTTATACAGACTACCATTTAAACAAGATTTACCCATTTTACATGTAGTTTGTCCATCTTTTTAAGCATGTTTATCAACAACAAATCCCCACACAATATTTTTAATCATCATTCATCATCATATACATATATTTAAGTAAAAGAAATACAAGATTACATAATCAAAAATAACAAGAGGATGAGGAGGACAATCTTTATACCACCAAGTTGATGTAGGTTGTGATCAAAACATGGATTTTGATGGAGAAACTTGTGGATAACCAAGACCATCTTCAAGACCACCATTCTTCATGAACACCTTGTGGAAAATCAGCCCCAAGACACCATAGAAACTCCCCCTTGGATGTTATAATCACCTCCAATCAATATATCTTCAATGGGTTTCCATCATATGCAAGTTATACATATGATTTGTGGTAAAAAATTTTGGATGAATGGTGGTGGTGATGATAAATGGGACGGCACAAAGAAGAGCCAAGGGAGAGAAAGGAGTGGTTTTGCATGTGAGGGAAATGGTGGAAATGAGAAGCTAGTGGTTTTTGAGATGTTGTAAGCTTACATTGTAAGCAAAAAGGACAAGTGTTTAGCTTATTAGCTAAACTTTGACACCTAAGTGGTGTGGTGTGAAGTGTTGGACGGTTATAGTGGGGGTGGGGCAAGTGTCCCACTTGTCTCATCCCCATTTAATTACGGGTACTCCTCGATTCTAGTTTCCTCGATTTGCGTGCCCTCGAGTCATTTTACGAAAAACGTTTTTATAAATTATGAATCAACGGCACAAAACGAATCTAATAAAAATTATCTCATAAAAAACGGAGTTCGAAAACGTAAATACGTAATCCTAAGGTTTCCGGTTTAGTCGTAAAGGACGTTAAATTAAAACCGTAAGTCCTACTCTCTTCTCGTAAATTTGTGAGTTTATGAACCAACACAAATTTAAAATCTCAAAATAATATTCACGGACAAATTTATTTTCTGAAATGTCGGACTGTCACCAAAGACGGTGTATGTAAACGTAAGCACGTAACGTAGAATCCTCCGGTTTAGACGTAGTCGATGCTACTTCAAGACGTAAATCCAAATTTCTTCCCAAAAATAAGTGAGTTCATAATATAACATTAAAATAATGTTTTCATATAAATATTGAGAATAAAATATCAACCATAAATTGACGGATTGTCACAGCATTTACCCCTAAACAAGATCTTTGTCCTCAAAGATCATCTTACCTTACTACTCGCTTCTTATAGAGTTAAAGCCATGTGGGTATTTCCTCCACATTCAGTCTTTTCTCACAAGTGTAATTCATTACAATACGCGAGTTTCATTCAACATAACTACGGGAATAAGATCAGGCTAAATGTTGACTTACTTTCTCTATCCATGATGTTCACGGGTTTCTGATGAATGCAACTTTTCGCCGATCTAAGCTTTATTAAGAAGAATTCAGATTTTTACTTGATAGATATTTTATCAAGTCAGATTTACGAAACATAATTTCACGCAGCTCTTGAAGTCCTAGGGTAGATCCAGCTTATATGCCTTTCAAACCAATCTTTTACATCATCTCAATGGTCCCATACAACGGGGACTTATATCCCATGATTTGTCAGATCATTAATTCATTTTCCATGGTTAATATTTTTGGCATAACTTCGCTACCCATCTGCCACTTTAAGATCTACATTTCATATTCACATAACCTCTTGCCCACTACCGGCAGTCAATAATCAGATCCTAATTTCAACAATCATTTCAGGTCTCGCGGGTCGAGTATTTTGTTAGGTTAGGTTCGCCATCATAGGAAACCTTAAACCTAAAAGACATGTCCAACTCACAATGGGTGTATGTCGGGTGTCTTTATCTCAACTCCTGCTTACAGATGCTCTAATATTTAGATCCTAACAAGATTCGATCTCAATCCTAATACAATGATTATCAATGGTAATCCTTCCAAAGGAAAACGATTATACGATTTATTACCAAAGGTCAATCATTCAAACATAGAACAACACTTATAGTATTTTGTATCGTTACTTTACCTCGTCCCTTCGATTGGGGTGGTACACAATACTCTCATCAAGATTCGTTCTCAATGACTTCTTAGCAAATCTCTAGAAATTCGATGCGAAGCGAGGATCTTGATAAAGATGTTCGATACAGGCACACTATGTTTACATAACTCTTTTGCATTTATCATTAACGGGAATGATATTAGCAGATTTGGTCAGTCTGTCGACGATGATCCAAATCGCATCAAATTCAGATGATGACCTTTGCAATAGATAGACGTTTACTAATGTATGAGGCGATGTCTGCCTTCATAATTTGTCATTAGTACATCTTCTTCAGATAAAGATACTTTTAGTCATAAATGACATAAATATAATACTTATACTTACAAATTCCAACATAACTATATCTCACAATCTCCATATTTAGGCAACCACAAGTGGCCTTTTATACATCTAACGCCATCGGCTTCTCAATTCTAATGGTTCACATTAGCCGCGAACCCCTTTTTATTATCTATATTATCCTTTTTACAAACATTGTTTATTTTTATATCGTTCGGCAATTTATTTTGCACCTTCATTATTAAGGAACATGTCCTAATTGGTTCTTTATCTTTTCTACATAATGCGTCGGTATCTATATTCACCTCTCATGATGATATAATTATCATGTCCACAATTCACTCAGATATTCTTTCTATATTATGCGTCAGTAATTACGTTCACCTTTCTTCATATTTTCTAAGTTTCAGTTTCGTCTCATCTATCATTTTTATCAGTTTCTCTCAATCCGGCGTTTAAAGCGTCGATAATTATTACTACCTCCGTCCCATATTAAGTGTCCACTATTGAATATTCAAAGTCTTTGTTAGTAAACTTTGACCATGAATATTTGTATTTATTTTATATAATACTTGACGAAAGTTATATGTATAGATTCGGTTTTAAAAGATATTTTCATTGGTATAATTTTCATCGAGTATTGTATAACACAAATACAAATATTTATGGTCAGAGTTTAGCAACAAAGAATTAGAATATTCCATAGTGGACACTTATTATGGGACGGAGGGAGTACATGTAAATTAACAATAATTATTTAATTTTTATGAAACGTAAACGTAAAAATTTTAAATTTCTTAGTTCGACCAATTATATAAAATGTTCAAAATAAATTTGAATTTAATTAACAAGATTTTTTTGTTGATTAATCGAAAATATTTAATAAGATCCGTAAATGTTCGAAAAACCTTTGTTTATATTTTGGTCAAAATTTTCTTAGTTGAAAAGCAAAAATTATCGTTTCAGATTTCAAGTCATGGTTTAAATGGTTTCCTCAATCCCTCTTAGGTTATCTTGAGGTATACACAAACATTTACCCCTAAACAGAAGTTTAGTTAAATGGTTTGTGTATAAGGGAATACTCCCTTAAAATCCTTTGTTAAAACATTTGTCAAAATATATTTGCACTTTATTTTTAGTATAACTCAAAGTTTTAAATGACTTCTAAATTTTGAAGAGTCAATATATATATATATATATATATATATATATATATATATATATATATATATATATATATATATATATATATATATATATATATATATATATATATATATATATATATATATATATATATATATATATATATATATATATATATATATATATAGAGTGAGGTTATTCTACAAGAAATCTTATAATACAATAAATAAGGTGAATTGTGGAGGTGACATGTGTCATCTTTTCAAATCATTATTCCACATCATATTGCCAAATCATGTCATTTATTTCAAAAAAAAATTGATTTTTTTTGAAAATAAATTTCGAAAAAAAAAATTTCGTTAAAATTTTTTTTCGAAATTAAAAAAAAAAATCGAAAAAACAAAATTTTCGCAAAAATTTTTCGAATTTTTTTTTTCAATATTTTTTTTTCAGAAATATTTTTACGGATATTTTTTTCAAATTTTTTTACTGAATCACAGTTACATGTTTTACTGCATCAAAGTTAAATTTCGAAAAAAAATTTCGTAATTTTTTTTTTCAAAATACTTCTTTCGAATAATTTTTTGGAAAAACAAAAATTTCGGAAATGTGTTTTTCATAATTTTTTTACTGCATTACAGTTACATGTTTAGTGCATCATGATTATAAATTAGTGTATTCACCAATGTTTTATCTATGATGCACAAAAATTATAACTACAATACGGTAAACTATTACATTAATGCACTAATAATACAAGTGATGACTAGTGATAGACTTTTTATTCTCCAACGGAAAAATATAATGCATTTACTTATAATGTATCAATGTCATAATTATGATGCATTAAAGTTATAAATTACTACATCACTCGTGATGCACAATTACAATGTGATACACAATTATTATATTGCACCAAAAATAAAAGTGATACTAATGATATATTTGTATTCTCTAACTGATAACTATAATGCATTTACATATAATGTATAATTGTTATAATTATGATGCATTAATGTTATAAATTAATCCATCATTCGTGATGCACAAAACTTAAAAATATAATGATTTTTACTTACTGCATCATAGTTATGCATATAGAAAATCAATGTTATATTATTAGTAATCACATGTATTTTTTGTGCATGATAGTTATAATTTGACACATCGTAATTTTAAATGTGTTGCATCATATATATGAGAATTACACCATAGTTATAAGTTTTGTGAAGGAATTATGATGCAATAACTTAAAACCGTGATGCATTAACTTATAAACATGATGCTCTAAAACGTATAACTGTGATGTGCTGAATTTTTATTGAATTGTTGTAACGCATCACACTCCAAATTTCAGTGCATCAAAAGTATAAATATGGTGCATAAAGGTAATAAATTAGTGTCTTATTCGTGATGCACTAAATTATGTAACCGTGATGCTCTATATTTTTTCCATAATAGTTTAAGAAAAAATTTGAAAAAAAAAATTAGAAATTTTTTTTTTAATTTCGAAAAAATTTTCAAAAAAAAAGTATTTCGAAAAAAAATTTTGGTAAAAAATTTTCGAAAAAAAAATTATGAAAATTTTTTTTTTTAAAATTTCGGAAAAAAATATATTTTCGAAAAAAAAAAATTTTTTTGAAAAAAAATTTTTTCGGAAAAAAAAATATTTTTGAAAAAAAATATTTTCGAAAAAAATTATTTTTGAAAATTTTTTATTAAGGAGATAATATGGAAAAGTGATGTGTGATAATGTTGTGACACATGTCACTCCCACATCCATCCTTTCTATTTTATTTATTCTATTATAAGAATTGTTTTATTTTACCCCAACTCTATATATATATATATATATATATATATATATATATATATATATATCTTACCATCATTAATCAAACGGTCACTTTATGTAAAGGATTAAGTCTTAAGTCTTATGTTAAATATTCAACGTACAAGTTTTAATTGTTCGGCCAATTCAGGGCAATCTATAATTAATTATTAACTTCATTCTTATTCTTATAAACAAACAAATGGTCTTTAATGATCGCAAGCATGAATTTATCAAATTACAGCCTACACACGTGGTTCACCAAATTTATGAATGCTACATGTGCATTGGTCAATCCAAACGACATCACGTGAAACTCATAATGTTCATTACAAGTTCTAGATGTGGTGATTGGAATAGATAATCTTTTTCGCAGATGCAATGTTGATGATAACCATGCCGAGGATCAAATCTTTAAAACATACGCCAGAACCTTGTAAATGATCGAACAAATCTTCCATTTCGAGTTATGGATTTCGTTTTCGATTGTCAATTTACTCAGTTCACAGTAATCTATAAATATAAGAAATGATAACACCATAGCTTTTCATGATGACGAGCTCGGTAGAATAAAATCTTTCTCCGACAACTCTCTCAGTTGTACGGTAATTCCTTAAATTCAGATGGTGCTGACGTACAGTGCACAAGCCACAAGTGCAGCACCGAAATATAATCAATACCAATTTCAACTTGCCTTAATGGCAAAAGTCTAGGTAATTCATTAACAAATACTTACTAAAGTTTCAAATAACAGAATTATCTTTTCAATAAATTCATATTAACTTCTTTCTAGATTATAATATCTATGACTAATTCACAACCATTCATGGTATAATTTCAAGTCTAAATGCAGGATATGGTCATCCACCAAGAATTTATTTAGATCATTTTTGATAATCAACATCTTATCTTTTAGGGGAATTCTACTCGAGTTCCCATCGATTAAGACAATGTCGTCATGTCATAATCAATCAATCCATTCTACTGGCACTATCAACTTTCCAGTTGCATTGCCGTCGATAAGATGTGAACTTCTCAAAAGACTAATAATAACTCATAATCCTTCACAAATCAAGGATATATGGAGACACAACTACTATTAAAAGAGTAAGGTCAACGCATAATCTACGCGAGAGAATTTCAAATCAGATAAAGATGAAAACATTAACGAATATGAGTATATCCCATGTTTCATAATTTGAGTACGCATTCGAAAGCTCCTCAGATCATTACCCAGGTCATTCAAATGAAATCTAATCAAAAGAGATGATAGGAACGTCGATACATCCAGTCGGGTATCAACATTCGGTAATCAGATACTTTTCCAAAGAATCTCACCACGGGAGAATTGGACAAGAAGGGAATATCAATTGTCAAATAAGACAAATTCCACAGATGAGTAAATTTAACTCAGAAGAACAGATGCTACAAGCACATATGTAGGTGTCCCTAACACTATGTCCTTATTTTTCACTTCTTGCAGATCTCATAAATTTTAATCCTTCACAATCTTCAAAGAAAATGTAGTGTTTATTCATTAGTTTTATGGTGACTACTAATCAGCCTTGCATGGTCCATTCCAAATTGTATGTAGGCGCGCAACTATATACAATTTCAAGATTAACGATGCAATACTCAGTTCGTCAAAATTTTATCATCATGTTTATAATAAAAACATTTTCATGCTTAATTCTTAAATAAGAACCAAGAATAAATTTACAAAGATTTTCTTTGTTATGAAAACAATTAAGTTTTCCAAGGTATTTCATAATCAAGTTTATTTCAATACTGATCACTTATGAATCTTACTTTGAATAATCCGTATGGTGATGAAAATTCAATTTTTCTCAAGGGATACTGTTTTATCTTATAAAATTCAATTTTTCAGGTTGTTTTTGTAATCCTTTTCTAATCACGTTCAAAGGTAACCCCTTTTCTTCTCATCTTTCATTTAATCACGATATCTCATGCATTAACTAAAAGAAAGTTAATGTTAATTAAAAATCATGGAATTAATCTAAAAGGCGTGGTTGGTTTGGTTTTGGATCCGCAGCCCTAAAAACCACCAAGAGGGTGTTTGGTTTGAAAAACAGTGGGAAAGGAGCTTAGCTCGGGGGTGTTTGTTTTAAGTCAGTGGCAACCGAGAGTCTAGAGACTCTCGGTGGAAATATTATTACAGTAGGGGGGGGGGGGGGGGGGGTTGGACTGAGTTTCAAATTCCAGGATTAGCGACAGTTTAGCGACAGAAAATTCTGCCGTAGTTTACTACAGTCAGGGGTCACAGTTTTAACAACGGTTTAGCGTCAGAAAATTCTATTGGTAATCCGGCTGTGAGAATATTATTTGTTGTTGTTTTGTTTTAGTGCGACCGAGAGGGGTATCTCGGTAGGCCCGGGTTCGGGTTACATGGATCTATAACATGAGGCGTTTGTTTTAGCATTTTATTAACCAAGTTATTAATTTAATTGTTTATGATAATTTAATCAAAGTATAAATCATTTTAATTTAGTTTAATTAACATTTATTAATATAATCATGTTTTACTAGTTTAATTATTTAATACTTTGATAATATTTTAAATGATTAATTATTCATGAAACCATTTACAGAAATCTTTCTATTTCTGGGAACTTTCTATTATTTAGGAAACTTTCTATTTTTAGCAGGTTACTTATAACAATATTATAATACAAGAATACATGTTATACTCTAATCAGGATACAGTAAAAATACACTAATCATAAATACTGAAGAACAGTAAGAATTTACCAGGTGATACACAAACAGTAGAACAATACCAGAATATATAAAACAAATTAAGAACAGTAAAATAAATCAGTAAAAACAATCAGCTATCAGACAACTCATTCACGCTCTTTATTCATGTAGCTATTGTGAAGTCAGAATAGAAGTTTCGTCTGTTTTCTTTTCAGTGAGTTACTGGACACGAGGTACGGATTTTCCGTCCTTCAGTATGGACTTTTCTTCCTATTCATGATTAGGATTTCCCGTCTGCAGCCATCTCTTCTCCCCAGTTATATGTTATAAAACTGTATATGAATTGACATGATAATTATAGTAATTTCCCGAGCTTTATATACATGCATGACCAGTCCTATCTAGTTACGGAGGTACCGTAACCATGCCACTTGAGGCACCAGTGTCATGACTCCTTTACGGGGGAGTGATTTCTCGCAGCGTCCCTTTTATTTCAGCTTGGCCATTTACCAGTATTATCAGCGGGGCGTATGAGTGAATCCTGGTTTATCAGTTTACACTTTATCAAGTGAATGTGGTGTGTTCTCTACATCCTTCACATTGGAGTTGATCCCTCCACCCAGTTTATTAGTTAGAGGTCACCCCTTTATAGCATGACGAGGTCACTCCTTTATGTATTCATGCATACGTTGTTACAACACATGACCATATAAGCTCTTGGAACATAAAATACAGTTATACATGTTTTCAGCTTTATTAGTTATCAGTTTAGTTTTACAAATTATAAACCAGGTTTTACAAGACATATACAATTTCTGCTGCATTTTACTTATCAGTCTTTCAGCTTCAGTACCTTCTTTAATATGTTCAGTTTAGTATTCCAGATCTTACTTAGATATTCCAGATATTATTATTATGTCATTATATCCGTTCACTGAGCGTATTGCTCAGCCGTATTTTCTTTCCATGACTCATACGACAGATACCCAATGACAGACTTGAGCATTTAGCGAACGTGTATAAGATGTGAGCTACCTCATACTTCTACTCCTTTTGCATTTCATTTACTTTATGCAGATTTTGAGTTTATGTTTAGGAGCCGATGTTTGATTCCGGTTTTTCCTTTATGGTCATGTATGTTTTATTACATATTACCTTGCATGCTTTGATGACACGCCATAAATACACGTAACGATCCACTTATCAAAGTGGGGTGTTACAATTATGGTATCAGAGCCCAAGGTTCGACCTGTAGGCTCTAAAACTTGACCTGTAACTAGTAGGTAATCACCAGGAACTTCCTAGATTTTGACGTTTGTTATCTTCCATGTTTCTCATGCATTTATCAGTCAGTTTTCTTAAAATTTTGACTAAGTAAAAGGTTGGTACATGACTGGCCATATTTAGTCGCATGTGCTTTTCAGTCGAATTTTGTTTTGGTGAAACGACCCATAGGCGTTCACCTTTGCTCATTCAGATTCTGTTTTGTTGAACCGACTCATAGGCGTTCACCATTGCTCATGTCAAATTTCATGCTTTTCAGTCGGATGTTGCTTTGTGAACCGACCCATAGGAGTTCACCTTTGCTCATATCTCGATGTTTCATTGAAGTTTGATTAGTATGGGTTGGATTACAGCCATCCATATTTAGTCTCAGGTTGTTAAATCCTATACATGACAGTTCTCGTAAAGTTTTGACAAATATGGATCGAATCAGAATCGTCCATACTTAGTCACATGTCTTCTCTTTTGAATTTTGTGGATTGAACCCTAGCCATCCACACCAGTTAATGTTAAGCCTCAGTCGACTATATGTTCTTTGAACAATCAAGTTTTCATACTCTCACGTTGATGTCGTTTTCATGCTGATTAAGTTTCATGTTTCCTTATGAGGATTATGTTTTTAGTAGGGTGATGATGTTTTCATGCTAATACACGGAAGGATTACAATAAAAATCATGTTTTCATGATAAATCAGGTTTGGTCTTCAGCAATCATGTCTTCATACTGACCGTTGTTAAAATTCAGTTCAATCGTACTTTTGAGCCTCTATACCACCAGCATTAAGTCTACGTAAGAATTGCCAGCCTATCATGTTACTCGTTTCAGTTCAGCTTGCTAACCATTTAAATCAACTTATTTTCCTTTAATCATGTCAGACGATTGACACCAATATCCATCATTTCATGAAATTGCCATCGGTGTCGTGTACAGTATTTCATGTTTATTTCGTGTACAGTATTTCATATGTATTCTATGTACAGCATCTCAAGTGTACTCCATGTACAGTATTTCATGTGTACTCCATGTACATTGTCTTAGGTATACTCCATGTACAATATTCCATGTGTAGTTCATGGACAGTATTCTAGGTGTACTCCATGTACCTTACTCCATGTATATTGTTAATCGATCCTCAGTCATCTCAGGCGTTTTCTACTTGTCGATATTCTACCAGATGCTGATGCTACTCATAAGTTAGAGATTTTACAAGATACTGATGCTGCTCATACTCTGGAGATTTTACAAGATACTGATATTGCTCATACTTCGGAGATTTTACAAGATTCTGATGCTGCTCATACTTCGGAGACTTTGCAAGGTGCGGATGCTGCTCATACCTTGGAGATTCCAGAAGATGCTGATGCCGTTCATAATATAAAGATTTTATAGAGCAAGGACGAAGACCATAAATTTGAAATTTCATAAAAGAATATACTTCAACCATCAGACGCTACCATTTCACTTCCATGCCTTTACCTCCTCAGTTAGATGTCACACGTCACTCAGCTATTCTTTCAGTCAGAAGAGTGGGAACCGGTACCCAGCCGGCTACTCATCAGAATAGTTACATGAACCGTAATCAGAATGACAATCACGTGCTCATAATTAATCAGTCAGTAGTCATCGGAACTCCGGAGCGGACGTGACCAGAAATACAGCGGCCAACAGTCTAACCGGTCCGTCAATCCTAACAGTAACCAAAAATTTTAACCTTGTTCAGATTCACCTACTAAAACACATGTCAAGACATCAGTCGAGACACATGTCTCAAGTATCATTCGGAAGACACCTGTCAAGACACCAGTCATGATACATGTCATAAGAATATCTTCTCAAGATACGAGTTAAACTCATAACTCCAGTATGCCTTCTAAGCCAGGCCCTTAGAAATTCAGGGTATCCTCCAAGGGGGTATACCCATTCTATTATGCCATGCGGGAATCAGATCATTAAAATTCAGTTACCACACTGGAGTATTGTCCAGGTTAGACATGCAATGTTCATTCTGTGAGGTTACAAACGATACAAATTCAGTGAGATCTGCCACGTTTACTTCACGTGTTGATATGTCAGCTTTATCTTAAATCATGTATTACCTACCTCCCGCCAGAAAAGACTCCATTGTATCACCCATGTTTATAAAGGTTTTCCTTCCAGTTGAAGACAACATCCGTCTTACTAACTACCAAATATATTCAATATATTTTCTTCTAGAAAAAAAATCAGTACATGTTGTTATGCTTTACAAGCAAGTGATTTATTATTCCAAAGCTACGAAGACTTTTTAGCTACAGTTATGACTCAACTTCTGAAGTTACTGAAATCCATGATCAGCAGACTTTTCCAGAGTGATCGGATGTAGTTCCAGAAAGGTTTCCAAAAATTTCGTCCTAACCACGAGACATAATTTAACATCGAGCTTGTTTCAAGGACAGAATCTGTTTTCAAAACACCTTATTCACGGGGTTCCATATGAGTTTAAGGATTACAGGATTAGCTGCAAAAGTTCCTAACACGAGCCTTTATTTGCCGAGTGCACCACCAGGAGGTGCATCGTTTCTGTCTATTAAGAAGAAGGTCGGTAACATGAGATCGTGTATCGACCACCGAAAATTTGACGAGATCAACATTCATAACCAATAATTATTCCACGTATAGAAGGTTATCCGATCTGTTACAAGGTCTTAAACATTTTTTTTCTCTTCTCAAAAACACTTCACGATCATGCTACCATCAGTGATGACAGACAGAATAAGACATTTCCAAGACTGCTTTTGCACACGTTATGGTCTCTCTAAAATTTTGATTTATGATTCTGAGTTCCCAAATGCTCCATCTATATTACGAAATTGAGGAATCAAATTTTCCATGAATTCTTAGACAAGTTCGCCAGTATATTCATCGATAACATCCTGATCTGCTAAATTCTAGAGAAGAACATGAGAATCATCTTTTCACGATCTTGCAGATTCTCCGATAGGAGAAAATTATATACACAGCTTTCCAGATGTGATTTCCAGTTGAACAAGGTGGCATTTCTAGGCCACGTTATTTCAACAGAAAGAAATTTCAGAAATCCTGCGAAGGTGAAGACCATCACAAGATGGTCAAGGCTGACCTCGATGACTGAAGTACGAAGTTTTCTAGAATTCAGTTAGTTACTACCGCAGAAATTGCTGACAGTCCTCACGATTAGCTTTCCATGACTAAGCTTACGCATAAAGGAGAGGACCTACACTAAAATTTTGCATTCCATACGATCCTACGCTAGGAGAGATCTAATTTACCAAGACTCATTATTCTTCCGTGACTATTCATCCAGATTCCACCAGAATGTACCATAATCCCAGGCAAAATTTTGATAGAAGCAGTATAACACATTGATACAGCTATGTTCATATCTAGATGCTTGACATGCCACATGTTCAAGATAGAACGTCGTCATGATAGTGAGTTATTACAACAATTAGAAATTCTGAATAGAAATGAGACAAGATTTCATGAAGGTTGTTATCATTTTACCACCAAACGCAAAAAAAGTATGATACTATCTAAGTCATTGTCGACCATTTAACCCAGCCTACACATTTTCTTTCATCCGAAAGGATTACGCAATAGCAGATCTGCAGGAAATTTAGCAATAGATCATACGATTTCATGGTATTCCATCAACAATCCTGTCAGATAGAAATTCATGTTCACGTTCACGTTTACGTCTCACGTTCACACTATGATGTTGTTTCAGTCCATATTTGTACTATCTCATGATTTAAGTTCACGTTCGCGTTCATGACATTGTTCACGTTCAGGTTCGTGTTCCATCTCGCGATACACGTTTCACAGCTTGTTATTGAATACGGTTACAGAAAGCTTAAGAAACCAGACTCAAGTATAGCACGGCTTTTCCATACCCAGGCAGACGTTTCACGTCTCAAGCCGTATCGTTTGGGATTCCTCCCTCAGTCAGTATACGTTTATGACATGTCTCACGTATCACGTTCACGATACATTTTGATAGTTGTAATTTTACACTTGTTTAGGAAAACAAGGTAATTAGGGTAAGTACGACGATTTAGGAAAATCGTGCACAAATGACCCAAAGTGGGGATCGTTCTCAAGGAGGCTTGGTGTGTGTGTTAAGAAATGATTAACTTTGTGATTATATGATTATGAGAAAGAAAATAGAAATGGGATAAGAAGAGATTGACGGTTACGATTATGGATTAAACTAAGACGAAGGAGTCGTACACGTAAAACCGTAAAAAGAACCAAAATTAAAAACTTATCCTAAAAATTCCTAAAAATCACTAAAAAACCACTAAAATATTCTAAGGGTTACAAAAAATCAAAACTTGCTAAAACCTTTTAATTAATTATTAATTTTTTAATGCTAATTAAAGCCCTAAAAATCAAAATTAACTAATAAAAACTCCAAATCAAGATCTTAGAGTTTTTAAACCTTTAAAATAACCTAATTAAGCTAAAAATTATTTTTCTAAATTTTAAAACCACTAAAAACTGTTTTTAAACAATTAAACTATTAAAAACTATAAAAACTTAAAATAATTCTAGAAAATAATTGAAAGACCCTAGAAATATTTGGAAAGTTCTAAAATTCCTAATTAAGTGTCTAGAGTCTAGGAAAAATATAAAAACTTAGAAAATCAGACTTTTAATTTTTAATAATAAAATAATATTAAAATATTAATAAAAATTCAAAAATCCTAAAAAACTCTAAAAAGTTGAAAGCTAGCTAATTTTAACCTAAATAACACAAAAATGAAGTTGAAATTACAAAAATACCCCTAATGGGCCTAGAAAATGGGCTAAAGTCCAAACAGTCCCTTAATGGGCTAAAATTGGGCCCAATAAGAAAAATGTTGTCCAATTAAGCCTAAAAGCTCATATCTGACTCAAAATTTGATTTTAAACACAACTTTTCAAAGGCCCAAAAGTTGAAAATGTGAAATAAGCAAGCTTATACCAAACAACTTATTCTTAATGGGCAATTTGGCCCATTAAGCTATAAGCTAATGCCATAAGCTCAAATTAGACACACAAGCTTCTTTTGAGTTGCTTAAGACTTCTGTAAGAAGAAATTTGAAATAAGCCAATGGAATAACCCTGAAAATGCAAAAAGCAATTTACTATAAAACGATAAAATAGTCGTTTTTGAGTTCTAGGCAATCCCAAGAGCTAATTCAAATTGCAAAAGCTTTTAAATGACTTAACTAAGCTTAATCAACAAAAAGTTTTCAAATAAGTTGACTCAATAAGCTGGAAAAAACAAATAAGCCCTTATGAAAAAGTCAAATAAGTTGGTTTTCTAGCAAAAAGTCAAAGTCAAAGTCTAATAAGCTCCAGTTCAATCAAATGGGTCAAATAATGAAGATCTATCACAAAAATAAGTTGTTTCAGGTCTGGATAAGCCAAAATGGCTTATTGATAAGCAAACTGAAAAATTGTACTAGCAGGGGCTAGTTTTGGGTGTTGAGCAGTGGAAACTTTTTCCACTGCTTGACTTGTTGACGTTTTTGTCTTTAGTGACTTTTTTGGAGATTCAAGTTTCACAAAAGGCACCCAATTGATCAGTGGATCAAGAGGAGTCAAATACAACAAAGAAATCACAATCAACAACAGCCAATTTGTACAGTTTAATCAATCAATCACCAGATCTGACACAAACATGAACACTTAAGCAGTTGAGGTTCAATAAGCACTTAGAGCACAATTCAGCCAACCAAACTTAACCAAATGCATACACAAGCAATATTAAACTTAAATAAGCAAGTCTAAACAGGTTTCATGTATTGATTCAAAGTATTAAGAAAGATTCAAGCACTTAAAGTTACTGATGAACACAAGAACATGTAGTTTTTACTTTTTGCTGATGCAATTGACCAACAAGCCAGATTCAAACCTCCAAATCTATCACATATGTTATATAAATGATGTTTAAACAACTTTTAACCATAAGCATGCATAAATTCTAGATTTTACCAAATTCGTAGGTCAAAAACAGTTAAAATCAAGTAGTTATAGCACAATGTATGATTCAAGGTTTCAAGCCCAAAAACTTGCAGCAATATGTACTCAACCAAGTGTATAACAGATACCAAGCAAATACACAAACTTCCAACCACACAATAACAAGTTATGATTCAAGACAGGTAATCCCAAACACCCTTTTAACTTTTCAAATCAAGATTTTCAAATCAAAACAGCATTCCAAGGTTACCCAAGCCCAAATCAACACAATAACAGATAAGATAAGCAAATTCAAGCAAGATTAAGCCACAAAATTCACAAGAACACAAGCAACACTCAAATTTCACAAATATCCAATATTTTATCAGATTTTAAGATTAAGGGTGTGTACCTCATGGATGTAAATCCACACCCACGAATTTTGAGGTTATGTACTAGCAAGAACAAGTACAAGCTTCCACAACAAAGCCTGCTAAGATTCAACAAAGTTAGAAGCAAAAATATCAAAACAGAAAGGTGACTTTTTGGAAAATAAACTTGATTAATGCAACTTCTTGTACCCACTCTTGATTATCCCCAAGTTATAAGCTTCACAACACATTAATATCACAATTAGGGTGCTATGATCAGCTTATAGCCCAAAAATTCCAAGATGTACCAAGAAACTTAGCAAAATATCAAATTTTAGTCCAATGTGCAATTTCTTACACAAGGTTTACAAACACGTTTTAGGGTTCAAATTTAGTTAACATATAACATAAACAAGCATAGAATTAAATGGCACTTGGTCTTTCTTCAACAAACTCAAACATAATTTCATAAAACTGAAAGTAGGATTTACAGGTTTGTGAACAAGGAAAAACCAAAAGCAAACTCAAAATGCAGGGTCCTAAGGCCTTTATATAGGCATACAAATGATCTAGGAAAACTAAAAACGTAACCCTAATAGCTGTGATCTCCCAAAATTGCCCTTGGAGCTTTTTGAACTTCTTGGCTTCATGTGACTGATTTTTGTTGTGTTGTGGTAGCTGGCAAAGCAAAAGTGTATCCAATGGTCCAAATATTACTTAGGATGAAAGCTGGAATCTCATATGTTGGATGACTGTCCAAAATTTGGCAGTTAGCTCAAAGGTGTAGCAGGGGAATCATGTGTGGGACAAAGGAGTGATGTGGCAAGTATTTTTGAGGTTGGGATGTGATTAAAGGATGCTTAATCACTAATCTGGAGGTTTTCATGGCTTAATTATAACACAATTAAGAAAACCCAATTTGTGTTCTTGAGGGAATAGTAGTGTGTTTGATCCGGTTTTATGTTTAAACCATGTGTTTTGCGCCAAATTTAAACTAATCAAAGATTAGTTAAATAATCTGGTGAGTGGGAAGCTGATGTGGAGGAATGGGGAATTCTCATTGGTTGTGGGGAGTTAGTGGGACAAGTGTCAAGTGCTGGTAGGTTAAGGTAAGTTTCTTTGTCTGCCATCTTTAGTCCCTTTTCTTCTTTCTTTCTTTCACTTTGTAAATAAACACATAAAATCCGTTTTCCTTTGTATTTGAAGTTTGCTTTTTCACACTTTTGCCCCAAAAAGTTTTGTAAAATGAATTCAGGGGTAATTCTTGCCAATTCTTGATTCTTGAAGGACTGATTTGGCATTTTCTTGATTGATAATGGTCTTGACTTGTATGATTGACCTTTTGGAGGACTGAAATTGCCAAGTCATGATTAATGAGGGACCATTTTTGCCATTTCTTCAAAGTCAATGGTCCTTTTGGCAATTTTGATATTTTCAAAGGATGAAACTTGTAATTCTTGTAACTTGGAGTCCTTCTTGGTATGTTTGACTTTGAAGAGGATAAATATTGACATTTTAGTTTTGGTGAGGGACTAAAATTGCTAATTCTTCAAAGTGGAGGGCCCTTTTTGCAATATTGACAAACTTTAGGGACCAATCTTGTAATTATTAAGATACAAGGGTATAAAGTGTCAATTCTTCCATATTGGAGGACCCTTCTTCATAAATCTTCAAATCTTCGAGGGTTTTCTTGGAAAATTCTTCATTAGGGCTTGGTTCATTGTGCGGCTTCGTTTCCTGTGTTCGTTTTTGCATGATTCTTGTGATCTTTTGTCATTTTCTCAATATCCGTACCTAAAATACACAAGCAACAAACACAAGCATATATTTGGGTATTTTCATGATATTTAATGCATTTTAAGCCCTTTTTGGACGATGAGACTATGTATAAAAGCAGTCTCATCACATTTGAAAGTCGGATTTTGCTAGGGTTAAAATTATCGTCCGATCTTTTCGAATTAAGAAAGGGAAAAATGTGCGACTCAGTCGTCTTTTGGTGGAAACAAATATTTTTGGTCGTTGTAAAGTAAAATTAAATTGCAAGACGTTAACGTAAATGAAGGTTAATTAAATCTAGAACTAATTAAAATGTAAATGGTGCAATATTAAAACTTTTAAAAGTAAATTAATTAAATGACAGAGCGTGACGAAAAATTAAATTGACAATGTAATAAAAATATGAACTTTAAAATTAAACTAAGACAAAGCAATAAAAACAACACTTAAGAAAAATGGCGGGAAAATAAATGCTTAAAAATAAAAAAGAAGAGTAAACAAACCTAAGTCGGAACCCGAAGTACTATCACTATCCGGATTACCAGACTTACACTATTTATCAGGAATCTGGGATGAGATCTCTATTCGGAATAAATCTGTCACTTTTATCCGGAATATCAAACTTAAATCCTTTATCCGGAATAACCTCCCAAACAGCTTATCTGGAATAAAAATCAGAGCCTTATCCGGAATAAGTTTGAAACTACTTATCCGGAATAATCCTCCAAACTCTTATCCGGAATCACTGTTCTGTTGCTTATCCGGAATAAGTAAATTCCCTTATCCGAAATCTGAGGATCTGAACGCTATCCGGAATAATTACCAGGCCCTTATCCGGAATTCCACAAGATGTCACTGTCCGGAATATATTCCGGATACTTATCTGGAATCCAGAACTTTGCCTGATCCGGAATAATTCTCAAATCCACTATCCTAAATAATATTAAGTTGCTTATCCGGAATAACTTCACACCCTTATCCGGAATACTCGAATCTGCAGCTTATCCGGAGTCCCCTTCCCAAGCTTATCCAGAATAAACTGTCACCTTATCCGGAATAATTCTTCGAAGCTTTATCCGGAATATAAAAACTACCACTATTCGGAATATTTCCTTGGAGGCTTATCCGGAATAACCAGAAAGTTGAGCTATCCGGAATAAACGAATGGTTGTTATCCTGAATAAAAGGGTTTTACACAAATCCAGACTACTAACAAGATGCAAATAAGCTAAAAACTAATATTAAGCTAAAAACAAATAAGCACTTAACTAAAACTTTTACCAAATCAAACTTAAGAAAAAGCTATTAAACCAAAATTTAAAAACTTTTAGAAACACTAAATAATAAAAATATTAAAAATCAACTTTTTATAAAAATTAACTAATAAGCACTTAATTAAATTTAAGAAAAACACAATAAGCTATAAAATCAATAAGCTAACACAATCATAAACATAAAAACAATACCAATAATCAAACAAGCATAACAATAAGCAAACAAGCATAAAGATTAAATCAAGAACAAGAAAGGTAGCATGAGAGATTAATTAAAACTTGATTAAAATTAAGATTCAACAATTAAAGTAAAGACAAGAATTAAAAGCTTACAAATTTAAGGTGCAAGACAAGTAATTAAAAGTGCAATTAAGTAAAGGACATTAAGAAAAGTGCAAGTAATTAAAATGGAAGAACTATTTTGTCAAGATAGTCAACACCTCCTAATGTGAGATTAGGAGGGTATTTATAGTGATTAGGGAGGTTAAGCATGTGTTGCTTCTTCCTTTCTTTCTTTCTCGTCTTTCGTCTTTTAAGTTCTTCGACTTTCTCGACTTTGTCTCGGGATTAATTAAACTCGTCTTGTAATTTCTTCATAAATTAGACTTGAGTTCTTCGGCTTTTATTAAACTTTTGTCATTAGACTTTTTCTTCGATGAATCTTTAGAATAGGTCTTGGACTTCCGTTCTTTCCGCACTCTTGATCTCTTGACTTCGTCTTTTGTCTTTTTCTTCGATAAAAGCCCGTGAAAGCCCGTGTTTTCTTCCCTTTTCACATTTTGGTCCTAAATCACAACAAAAACACAAACCACGCTTAATTCCGACATTTACGACATAAAATACACGTTTTGGCTTGGTTATTATTATAATTAAGTGGTAAAAGGATAAGTGTTTTCACACTTATTAAATCCCCTACACTTGACCATTGCAATGTCCTCATGCAATGCATTAATTATAAAGCAAGTTTACATTTTCCATCACAATCAATCCACATTGGCCTTTATTAAAGAGAAAAAATATTTAAAGGAAGAAAACAAGTAAAAAGATCAAAAACTTACCTTGGGGTTTTGGAATGTCATGAATGATTATCATCCTCAAGTTTCACGTTTCCCATACCAAGCTTAAAAACGAGATCATTGTTATTATAAGTTAGCAAACTATCACAAACTCATGTGGGCCAATTATTTACTTAGACTCCCTTATTCCTAGGTGTATCTCTTATATTTTATTGTTTTATTGAATGATCACGAGGATGCATTGTTTGACTTATTTCGATAGTTATTTAGGCTGAAAATAAAGTAGGACGATTTAATCAATAGTTAGCTAAAGGACAAAATCTTTTAAAACTGCTTATCGGGACCTCATAAAGTTCATATCTTGGCATAACTTGCTTCACGATTTGAGACCTTTTTCGGATTGATATTTGGCATTGACTTCATACTTCAAATCTTGAGAGACGTTCATGAAATAATGGTCTTCTCTTCATAATAGGAATTTCTTCACTTGAACTTTTTGAGAGATTCTTCATATTTGGACCACGACTTCTTCATTTTTCTCCAATCTTTATTTGGGATTTTTGATATACACTGATCCGCCTCCTTTTAGGACTTGGATCTATTTATTTTTTTGGGTAAAGGGATACCCCGGTAAATTTATTAATCATCAAAAAAGATAGAAATTACGTACAATGGAATGTGACTAAAACGTCACATTAACCTCAAGCAAAGTACTTGAACTACAAGAAAAAAAGTGTGACAAGCCACAACTCTTTCACAGCCAAACAAAACTACTAAAAAACTATGCACCATATATTCGGAAATGCTACGGCATATTCCACAACTCGAGAGGTCTCTTAACCGAACTTCGATTCTTGAATCTGAAAGTAAGAAGTTTCAAGCGAACAGTAACAAGAACATGATCTCTAATGGTCTCTGGGCTAAGTTTGCTACCTTTGAATAGACGATTATTTCGTTCACTCCAAACGAAATACGCCACAGCCGCTACAAGAAGCCGTCCTATAATACTTCTAACCGTCCTATGCGCAGCCATAGGCAACAGAAACTGCAATATATCCTCCAACACCGGATTGACATTCTCCATGTCAGTATACCGACGCACATAGCACCACACCTTAGCAGCAAAAGGACACTCAAAAAATAAATGGGTATGCGAGTCAGGTTGGTTGTTACAGAGAGAACATACCATAGGCAACGAGCTACCAGCCCCAATATCCCACGCTTGATGTTTATCCTGGGTCTTAAGAGCACATCTCATCAGAAGCCACATATGGAAGCTATGTCTAGGAATAGAGTGCGAAAACCAAACAACTCTATGCCATGCAACTTCATTTGCACGAGGCCTAAAGGCCTCCCACGCTTTCTGGACAAAAGGATGAAAAATACCACTACTATCCCGCCATCGAACTGAATCCATTGAATCCGCATGCAATTGAGGAGTAGCAATCATCCTGATATTTGGCGCCTTAAGTAACCAAGATTGTTGCCAATTCCACTGATTATTCACAATCAAATCAGAGATCGTATTAGTGAGACGGTATCCTTCCCTAGTAATATCCCGAGGAGATAGGTGATTAATAAGCGGGCATTGTTCATCCCATTTATCAAAACCAAACAGATGCCCTCAAACCGTTACCAATTTGAACCCAAATAAAAGGCCGAACCAACCCCCTAAGCTGCATTAACTTACGCCAACCCCAACTCATATCGCGGCGAACCGGAGCATCCCAAAAAGTACGCCCCTTTAATTTATACATGTGAATCCACCTTACCCACATCGATTCTTTATTGGACACAATATTCCAAATGTGAGTTGTCATTAAAGCCAATTTAAATACCGCAATGCTACGAAGACCAAGGCCCCCTTCCGCTAGTGGAAGGCAAATCTCATTCCCTGCAACTTTAGCTTTACCACGCGTATACTCCCCATTACACCAAAGGAAACCCCGAATGAGCTGCTGAATATCATCAATAATACCTAACGGAATAACAAGCACGGACGCCCAATAAATATGCATGGCTGATAAAACAGACTTACACAGCTGAAGACGACCCGCAAACGAGAGAGTTTTATTCTTCTAGTCACCGATACGATTTTTAACCCGCTCCACAAGAACCTTACAGTCCTTGTTCAGTAGACGTGAAGATATGAGAGGAACCCCAAGGTACATGGCCGGGAGAGTTCCCTCAAGAAATGGCATGATCCCAAGGATAGCTTCTTTAACCGCGAGACTAACATTGCAAAAGAACACCGTACTATTAGGGATACTCGGAACAAGACCTGAGACATTCTTAAATTCATCAAGAGCCTCCATAATTATGCGGGCTGAATTCACCTCACCCCTAGCAAAAATGAATAAGTCATCTGCAAAACACACATTAATAATACCCAAATCTTCACACTTGTGATGGTAACGAAACTCGGAACCCGTACGTATACACCATTTAAACACAAGACTTAGGACCTCCATTACTAAAGTAAATAAGTAAGGAGACATAGGATCACCTTGTCGTAAACCTCGCTTACCCTTAAACCAACCATGCACATCACCATTCAGGTTAATAGAAAAAGACGAGGACGTTACACATGCCATAATCCATCTCACCATAGTATTAGGGAACCCAAACCTTCTATGAATAATATCCAAAAATTGCCAATCCACGGTATCATACGCCTTTTGGATGTCCACCTTAAAAGCACATCGAGGAGGACCACGATTTCGGTAATAATTACGCATAAGCTCCTGAGTGAGAAGAATATTATCAGAAATACGCCTCCCTGGGATAAATGCAGATTGATTGTCACCTACAACTTCCTTAATGCCCGCCATAATACGATTAGTAATAATTTTACTAATGCATTTATAAAGAACATTGCAACATGATATAGGCCGATAATCATTAATTCTACCCGGAACAGGAACCTTCGGAATGAGAGCCAAAAAAGTATGGTTAACCTCCTTGAGCAACTGTCCGTTATGGAAAAATTGATGCACCGCCCGACATACATCGCTACCCACAATACTCCAAGCCTTCTTAAAGAACGCTGAGGTGAATCCATCAGGACCTGGGGCACGGTTATCACCAATGCCAAACATGGCAGCTTTAATTTCATCATCTGTAACAGCACGAACCATAGCCTCAGCTGAGGACTCAGACACCTGTGAATCAAAAAGGTTAGTAACATCAAGTTGTTGGCACGGTTAAGTAGTCCCTAAGAACTGCTGGTAGTGCTTAACAAAAGCCTCTGGGACTTGAGATCCCATAAACTCAACACCCTCCATGTTCCTAATAACATCAATTCGGCTACGATGATTACGACTCTTGATAGACCCGTGGAAGTAGGCTGTATTAGCATCCCCCACCTCTAACCAATCAACTTTCGCCTTCTGTTTTAGGAATCGCTCTTCATCAATTTTTGCCTCATTGAATGCATTGACATATAACATCTCCTCGTCATGAAGCGTCGGGTCACTTGGATTCAAGTCCAAAGCCTTCTGCACCATGTCAACCTCCTGCCGCAATCGAGACAGTCGATCATGAAGATTACCATGTTCATGAACAAGCTTACACATAGGCTTTTTCATGGCCTTCAGCTTCGACACAACCTTGAACATCTCATGGCCCTCAACCTGCATATTCCAAATGTCCAAAACCACACCAAGGAATTTCTCTTTGTGAGTAATAAAATTAAAGAATTTAAACGGTTTAGGTTTACCACCCCTAATGCTAGGCATCTTCAACACCACCGGGGCATGATCCGACAACCTATACGGCTGGTAAATATCATAGGCACCCGGGTAAGCATCAATAAAACCCATATTCCCCATACACCGATCAAGCTTTTTAAGGATCCCCGTTCCACCTCTAGGTTTTTGATTCTAAGTATATTGCAACCCAGTAGAATTTATATCAATAACCCTAATATTAGAAACACAATCCTTAAAATCTACCATGGCAACATTCATAGCAGACGATCCCAAGTATATATCCTCTATATTGAGAGCAACATTGAAGTCCCCAAGTAACACCCATGGATCATCCCGCACGACATTCTTATGATAATCCAAATCTTGCCATAATACTCGTCTCGTAATAGTTTGGTTGGCCGCATAGACAAAAGAGCAGAATATAGTCTTATTAGCCAACCTACGACGAATTTTCGTATGTAAGACTTGAGCGGATTGTGCTAAGACAAGCAAATCAATCTTGTCCGTATCCCAACCCACAATAATCCTACAACCTTTAACACACTTGCAAGCATTAGATGTCCAATCCCAGGTCCTAAACACCTTGTTACAGACTTTAGTTAACTCACTTACATCCACATGAGATTCCAAAATCGCACAAACATTCAAGTAGTTCTCATTAACAACTTGACAAACCTCACTTTGTTTGGGGGTGCGGTTCAAACCCCTTATATTCCACGTGGCAATACTATACATAAGGAACCGCTTTTGAGGGAGTGCTTGGCCCCTTAAAAACTTCCGGAATAGGATCAGCCAAAATCTCCTCAATTTCACTATCCGAACCATCACCATTCTTGCTTCCTGGACCCTCATCAACCATTACGTTGCCTCCCCCAGTTCCCCCCTCCACTTGTTTCCCCTACCTCAGTATTCAACTCAGTATCCTCCTTATCTCGTAAAACCATAAATGAATTATTATTCCCACCATTGCGCCCTCCCAATTGTTTACTAGGATGTTTCCCTTTGTTATTATTAGCAGGCCTGTATTCCTTTTTCTGTCCAAATTTCACGCCCCATTACCCACCTTCGTCCCTTTCTTTTTCTTATGGTTCACCACTGTAAAACCATCATCATTCATAACACCACCCGAAGGTTTAGTGTATACATACATAACCAGTTTTGGTTTCTTGGGACACTGAGTATCGGTATGGCCAAACACATGGCACTCATTGAAGCGGGACTTGGATCTATTTATCCTCATACCTTGTTAGGGCCTTTTTGATAGACTTCTCCATGATCTTTACAGGAGTATTTTCTTTTCGTCGTGTGTCTCGATCCTTCATATTGATTTTTGATAGATGATTCTTCACATCACTTGGGATCTTTCGCAACAAAATGTAGCCCTCATGCCTTGTTAGGGCCTTTTCGGACTCGCCAATCTTCGCATCCCGCTTCAATAAGTTATGCCTTGGCTATGAACTCTAATTAATACTGAGCAACTTTTAAACGATCTTGTGCTAGAATCTAAGTAAGTTTTCAAATCGTACAATCCTTATTTATTGCAGATAAATTTATTAGCAAGCGATGGGAGAAAAAGCTTATAATCTACTCACATAATTTCATGAAAGAATACCAAACTTATAATTGACCCTATCATCTCTCGTTCTCCATAATTTAAAATCTCAAGGAATGAGACTCGTGGATGCTTAGCCAATTAAATCAAAGTTTTGGGTTTTCGAGTCATCTATAGGATCTTGCAAACTCTTAGACTTTTTCAAGTTTAGAATTCGCATTTTAAAGTTCCCTTGATAAACGACTCTCTAGGATCAATTATAGGAACTTGCGAAAAGTTCTTGTTCTTAACCCGTAAGAGTTAAGACTTTCGCGTTTTAAAGATCCCTATATAAAAGCCTAGCAAAACTTAACTTGAACACGTTAAGGATACTAGCTAGAGTATACTTAGATAAGTAAACTCGGGTTGAGTCAAAAGATTCACAACGTTGAAAAATTAAAACCACTTTATTAAAATTTATTCTAGCAACGAAATAAAATAACTATAATAAAGGAAAAACTACAAGGCAAAAATTTTGAAAAATGTCGAAAAATCAATTTTCCGGTTAAAATGAGGACAAATGCAAGGAAAAGACCACTTAACTTCGATAGAAGTCCCCCTACACTTAATATAAACATTGTCCTCAATGTTTAAGCATGTGGGAGTAACCTCCCCTACACTTAGGACATTGTGCACGTTGTTTAAATCTTGCTAAGGAAGGGACAACTAAAGTGAGTCCTATTTTAATATTAGAAAATATAAAATAGAGAATCAAAAGAGTTTAGGATAGGACCCGGAAGACGGGTACACGGAATCACGGGTCGTCAAAAGTCATCAAGAATGGATATTTGAAAGCTCGAATCCCTGCACATGATAAGGAAGAAAACACAAACAACATACTAGGGTCTCCCCCTACACTTATTACAAAAACAAAGAAAAAGGATAGATACTGCGGGTTGCCTCCCGAGAAGCGCTTGTTTTTGTTAACCGAGTCGTGAGCCTGACTCGACCTTGATTAACATAGGAAGAAGCTTGAAACACATCCACCGGGATCAAATACATGGTTTTTGTCCATCAAATAGCACAAGCTTAAGGCGAACAAGGCAAGCCAAAGAAGAATAGGCAAGGTTTCCTTAAGCAAATATGGAGCACGGTGGTAGTAAGGGTGTTGAGGTGCAAGCATATCTCCAAAAGTTCCAAAGATCTTTCCTTTTATTTCATCAGATGGATACTGAGATGGCTTAAAAAGTGCAATACCGGGATCGAACACCTTTTCCTTTAGGGGAAAATAACACTCAGGCTCAACAGATCTTGAAGAAGATCCGATCATAAATCTCGCAATCTCATCCTCAAAAGGTGGATATAGAGGTGTCAAGACATAAGTGTTACGGTTATCGGTGTCGGTCGGCTTTTTCTCCTTTGCAATGGGTTTCTTCATATCCAAAGGAGGATAAAGACCATAATCATCAAAGTCCAAAGGAGGAGCATCACTCTCATTTGGGAAGTAAGTGTTGAGAAAAGTAGCAAAGTCTTCCTCAAATGAGTAGTCATCCAAAGTAGGCTCAAGTGTTGTTGGCGGAGGATCTTCATCATGTGAAGAATCACTCGAGAGAGTATCAGCCTCATCAAAATCATCATAAGTGGGCATGTCTGGATACTCAGAAGTAAATCATCATAATCATCTCCATTGGAACTAGAATCGTCATCATAAGCATCAAAAATCGGTGGAGAATCATATATTGGTGGAGGATCAGAATTGGAGAGAGAATCATCCACATCATCTTGGAACAGTGGATTATCATAGCAAGAATCGAATAGAGGATTGTTGTAGACGACAAAATCATCAAGCACATTAATCATATTCGCTGATTCTCTTCCATTAGATTTGGTTGTGATCTTCCCCATTTTGAACACTTGTGCATCATTCCCGACCCTTAAGATTAGCTCACCTTCGACAACATCAACTAAAGCTTTTCCAGTTCTCAAGAATGGCCGACCAAGTATTAAAGGAATACGAGGGTCCATTTCATAGTCAACAACAACAAAGTCGACCGGAAAAGTGAAGGTTCCAACTTTAATGAACACATCTTCGGCAATACCAAAAGGGTAAGCGAGAGTGCGATTTGCAAGCTCAAGAGTCATCTTTGTTGGTGTAAGATCGGGTAATGATAACTTTTTCCAAACACTTAAAGGCATTAGATTTATACTTGCCCCGAGATCGGCTAAGGCAGTAAATTCTTCGGTTTGGTGAAAAGTACATGGTAGCACAAAACGATCGGGATCTCCAAGTTTCTCCAGAAATTCTTTAAGAAGGACGACAAAACAATTTTCATTCAATCGAGTACTAACAAACTCGGCCATCTTCTCCTTCTTGCTAAGCAATTCCTTAAACATCTTAACAAATTTAGGCATTTGTGCTAGAGCTTCAACAAGGCAAAAAGTGATGGTCATTTCCGAAATTTCTTTAAATAGTTTGACACTTGAATGTCATCCTTGGTTTGCAATTTGGCCTTGTCTAAGCGAGATGGATAAGGAATATTGGGTTTATAGGTGGAAGGTGGGATTGGTGAAGGGTTCTTCTTGGGTACTTCTTCATTAATAGGTGGAGACGGTAATGGAGAACTCGTACTAGGCGTGGGAGTAGGAGGGATAAATGGTAGTGGAGGAGGTGTAGATAGAGTAACTGGGGGAGGGATAGATGGTCCTACTAAGGTTGCTCCACTGCGTGTAGTAATAGCACTCACATTCGCTCTCGGATTGGTGACAGTATTTGAAGGTAGAGAGCCCGAAGTAGAGGGTTGAGTAGTTGGTAAGAAACTTGCCAGCATATTCTTCAAATCATTTGTTTGAGTGCTGAAGGAGGTTTGTATATCATGTCTAAGCTCGGATCTAATATCATTCCCTTGCTTAGTGATATCTCCTTTCAAGTTGATGATTTGGCTTTGTAGATTCTTGATTTGCTCTCCTTGGGTTCTCATGAAAGCTTCAACATCATGATTAATAGGTGATGTTTGTTGAGCGGGTGGGTGATAAGAATTAGAAGCTCGAGGTGGATTTGGGTTGCTTCTATTGTAGTTGTTGGGGTTGTGGTTTTGAGGAGAAAAACATGGTGAAAGAAAGTTGTTAGAACGGTAACTTAGCAAGTTACGATCACCTTAAGGTCGGGCTTGATAGCTTTCCGTTGAATAGTTACCATGAGTCGCATACACGTTTTCCGGATTGTCATGAGTAGAAGGACAATCAGTGTATGAATGAGGACCCCCGCAAATCTCACAAGAAGTTGCAACAACTTTAACTTGTTGTTGTTGATTTGTAGCCAAGAGTTGTATATTTTTGCTCATTTCGACCATTGCGCGGGTCAATTCGGTGATATCAGGGTTTGAAGAAGTAGAAGAAACATTGACTCTCGGGTTATTCCTTGAAGATGCGGATGAATCCCAATTTTTGTGATGAGTAGTCATGTTCTCGATAAGCTCTCTACACTCCTCGGGTCTTCTTTTCATAAATGTGCCACCGGCGGCTGCATTTCGTATCACGATCACGAAAATTTAAACCGTTGTAGAAAGTATCAATTAAGGTGACGGGGAGCATGTTGTGGTTTGGACATCGATCGATCAAAACATTATATCGTTCCCAAGAATCAAAAAGTGATTCATCAGGTTCTTGTGTAAATCCACTAATTTGATTTCGAAGGCTCGTGACCATGGATGGTGGAAAGTAGCGCGATAAAAAGCGTTGAGTCATCTCATCCCAAGTATGAATTGAATTCTTCGGAAGACGATCAAACCATTTTCGTCATGATGAGATAAGGTGTGTGGAAATAGGTGAAGGCGAAGAAAATCCATAGTAACACCGGGCAACTTCATGCTTTGAGTAACGGCAATGAACTTGTCGAGGTGTTTGTTGGCATCATCATCCGGCAATCCGCGAAATGGATAAGTGTTTTTAACTTGTTGGATCATGTGATGCTTCAACGAAAATTCTGGAGCCGTGATTTGCATCGGCGCAATCGGTCCTCCGCGTCCATTCATCGTAGGTTGACACAGCTCCTCCATCGTTCGAAGGTCGGGTGGGGGAACATTGTTGTTGTTATTCATGTTGGGGTGGGGTGGATTATTGTTGTTGGGGTGGGGTGGATTATTGTTGTTGTGCACACCAGCCATAACTAAATCTTCACGAGTCTTGGGCTCTGAATAAGATGAAGATCTAGTACGCATACACCTGCAAAAGAAAAAGAAAAAGATACCAAAGAAATAGAGAATATATATACACTTAGAAAAATAAAATCTTTTTGGTGCAAAACTTTGAAAAAGAAATGCTTTTTATAAGTTTTTTAATGTTTTTGTATTTTTGAAATTTTTTAATTTTTATGGATTTTTGGAAAAAATTTTAAGCAAGAAAAATAACGTTCACGAGTGAACGGATCCCAAAATTCAACGCGTCTCTCACAGAAAACCGTTAATCTTTACGAAAAGAGCCGGCAGCGGCGCCATTTAATACAAGGTTTTTACCTCGTATGAAAATTTGTTCGTCCGATCTTTTCGAATTGAGAAAGGGAAAAATGTGCGACTCAGTCGTCTTTTGGTGGAAACAAATATTTTTGGTCGTTGTAAAGTAAAATTAAATTGCAAGACGTTAACATAAATGACGGTTAATTAAATCTAGAACTAATTAAAATGTAAATGGTGCAATATTAAAACTTTTAAAAGTAAATTAATTAAATGACAGAGCGTGACGAAAAATTAAATTGACAATGTAATAAAAATGTGAACTTTTAAACTAAACTAAGACAAAGCAATAAAAACAACACTTAAGAAAAATGGCGGGAAAATGAATGCTTAAAAATAAAAAAGAAGAGTAAACAAACCTAAGTCGGAACCTGAAGTACTGTCACTATCCGGATTACCAGACTTACACTGCTTATCCGGAATCTGGGATGAGATCTCTATCCGGAATAAATCTGTCACTTTTATCCGGAATATCAAACTTAAATCCTTTATCCGGAATAACCTCCCAAACAGCTTATCCGGAATAAAAATCAGAGCCTTATCAGGAATAAGTTTGAATCTACTTATCCGGAATAATCCTCCAAACTCTTATCCGGAATCACTGTTCTGTTGCTTATCCGGAATAAGTAAATTCCCTTACCCGGAATTTGAGGATCTGAACGCTATCCGTAATAATTACCAGGCCCTTATCCGGAATTCCACAAGCTCTCACTGTCCGGAATATATTCCGGATACTTATCCAGAATCCAGAACTTTGCCTAATCCAGAATAATTCTCAAATCCACTATCCTGAATAATATCAAGTTGCTTATCCGGAATAACTTCACACCCTTATCAGGAATACTCGAATCTACAGCTTATCCGGAGTCCCCTTCCCAAGCTTATCCGGAATAAACTGTCACCTTATCCGAAATAATTCTTTGAAGCTTTATCCGGAATATAAAACTACCATTATTCGGAATATTTCCTTGGAGGCTTATCCGGAATAACCAGAAAGTTGAGCTATCCGGAATAAACGAATGGTTGTTATCCTGAATAAAAGGGTTTTACACAAATCCGGAATACTAACAAGATGCAAATAAGCTAAAAACTAATATTAAGCTAAAAACAAATAAGCACTTAACTAAAACTTTTATCAAATCAAACTTAAGAAAAAGCTATTAAACTAAAATTTAAAAACTTTTAGAAACACTAAATAATAAAAATATTAAAAATCAACTTTTTATAAAAATTAACTAATAAGCACTTAATTAAATTTAAGAAAAACACAATAAGCTATAAAATCAATAAGCTAACACAATCATAAACATAAAAACAATACCAATAATCAAACAAGCATAACAATAAGCAAATAAGCATAATGATTAAATCAAGAACAAGAAAGGTAAAATGAGAGATTAATTAAAACTTGATTAAAATTAAGATTCAACAATTAAAGTAAAGACAAGAATTAAAAGCTTACAAATTTAAGGTGCAAGACAAGTAATTAAAAGTGCAATTAAGTAAAGGACAATAAGAAAAGTGCAAGTAATTAAAATGGAAGAACTATTTTGTCAAGATAGTCAACACCTCCTAATGTGAGATTAGGAGGGTATTTATAGTGATTAGGGAGGTTAAGCATGTGTTGCTTCTTCCTTTCTTTCTTTCTCGTCTTTCGTCTTTTAAGTTTTTCGACTTTCTCGACTTTGTCTCGGGATTAATTAAACTCGTCTTGTAATTTCTTCATAAATTAGACTTGAGTTCTTCGGCTTTTATTAAACTTCCGTCATTAGACTTTTTCTTCGATAAATCTTTAGAATAGGTCTTGGACTTCCGTTCTTTCTGCACTCTTGATCTCTTGACTTCGTCTTTTGTCTTTTTCTTCGATAAAAGCCCGTGTTTTCTTCCTTTTTCACATTTTGGTCCTAAATCACAACAAAAACACAAACCACACATAATTTCGACATTTACGACATAAAATACACGTTTTGGCTTGGTTATTATTATAATTAAGTGGTAAAAGGATAAGTGTTTTCACACTTATTAACATTCCACGCACAACGTTCATCAGATGATCGCGAAGCACGCTCATAATTGCTCACGTAGCACGTTCACAATTTTTCTCGTAGTTCGTCCCAATATATCTTCAGTATCGTTGCTCAGAGATATACATGTTATCTTTTCAGGTTAATTGTACGTATCGTTTCATGTATCTTGCATGTTATAGCTTATTCATTCGATCAGATTCATAAAATCTATCTTAAGTATGGAACCAATTACTTTTCAGCATCGTCAGCACAGGGTCATTAAGACCAAGATGTTCATTGTGTCAAGATCTTTGAAGGAACCGTTTTGAGCGGGAAGCCACTTGGAACGGAGGAGTCCATCCGGACTTCTCATCCTTTTTCCTTCCATAATTCAGTTATGTTCTTTCAAGCCATGTTACGTTCCATGTCCTCTTCAGCCATGTCACATTCCATATTCTCTTCAGTCATGTCACGTTCATGTCCTTTCAGCTTATGTGTACTTTCAGCTTTTATAACTCCATCAGCTTATTTTACCTTTAATTCGAGGACGAATGATCCTTTTGGAGGGGAAGAATTGTAAAACCGCAGCATTATCATGTTTCTAATTCGAGGACAAATTATTCTTTTAGAGGGGAAGAGTTGTAAAACCCGCTCTTAAAATCCTTGAACATTAAATACACGCAGTCAAAGTTACCTAAAACATTACATGAATTATTATTATTCAGAATAATAAATATTATATATCTATCTAAGTATTTATAGTTAATATTAATTATTCAGTAAATAATTAATACGGTCGAGATTTAAACACGAACACGTACATCCAACATTAAAAGACGAAACAGAAAAAAGTGTGTGTATGTTGTTGGGCCGCAGCTTTAAGATAAAAAGAAAAGAAAAAATGGGCCTTGAGCCCAACCTATGTTGGAAATAAACAACCATGAAGTGTGTAACTTTTCATTTCAAGAAAACATACAAAGAAAATTAGGGTTGAGGTTTTACTTTGGGGTGCCGCGGGCTAGAACAAACATCAAGGAGAAAAACGGTTTTGATTTCCATTGTTGACTCGGGTTGTGTTTGTAATCCTTTTCTAATCACGTTTAAAGGTAACCCCTTTTCTTATTGTCTTTCATTTAACCACGATATCTCATGCGTTAACTAAAAGAAAGGTAATGTTAATTAAAAATCATAGAATTAATCTAAAAGGCGTGGTTGGTTTGGTTTTGGATCCGCAGCCCTAAAAACCACCAAGAAGGTGTTTGGTTTGAAAAACAGTGGGAAATAAGCTTAGCTCGGGGGTGTTTGTTTTAAGTCAGTGGCAACCGAGAGTCTAGAGACTCTCGGTGGAAATATTAGTACAACAGGGGGGTTGGATTGAGTTTCAAATTCCAGGATTAGCGACAGTTTAGCGACATAAAATTCTGTCGCAGTTTACTACAGTCAGGGGTCAAAGTTTTAGCGACAGAAAATTCTGTCGCTAATCCGGCTGTGAGAATATTATTTGTTGTTGTTTTGTTTTAGTGCAACCAGAGGGGTATCTCGGTAGGCTCGGGTTTGGGTTATATGGATTTATAACAAGAGGCGTTTGTTTTAGCATTTTATTAATCAAGTTATTAATTTAATTGTTTATGATAATTTAATCAAAGTATAAATCATTTTAATTTAGTTAATTAACATTTATTAAGTTAATCATGTTTTACTAGTTTAATTATTTAATACTTTGATAATATTTTAAATGATTAATTATTCATGAAACCATTTACATAAATCTTTCTATTTTGGGAACTTTCTATTTTAGGAAAATTTCTATTTTTAGCAGGTTACTTATAACAGTATTATAATACAAGAATATATGTTATACACTAATGAGGATACAGTAAAAATACACCAATCAGAAATACTGAAGAACAGTCAGAATTTACCAAGTGATACACAAACAGTAGAATAATACCAGAATATATAAAACAAATTAAGAACAGTAAAATAAATCAGTAAAAACAATCAACTATTAGACAACTCATTCGCGCTCTTTATTCATGTAGCTATTGTGAAGTCAGAATAGGAGTTTCGTCTGTTTTCCTTTCAGTCAGTTACCCGACACGAGGTACGGATTTTCCGTCCTTCAGTATGAACTTTTCTTCCTATGCATGATTAGGATTTCCCGTCTGCAGCCATCTGTTCTTCCCAGTTATATGTTATAAAACTGTAAATGAATTGACATGATAATTATAGTAATTGCCCGAGCTTTATATACATGCATGAACAGTTCCATCTAGTTACGGAGGTACCGTAACCATGACACTTGAGGCACCGGTGTCATGACTCCTCCGCGGGGGAGTGATTTCTCGCAGCGTCCCTTTTATTTCAGCTTGGCCTTTTATCAGTATTATCAGCGGGGCGTATGTGTGCATCCTAGTTTATCAGTTTACAGTTTATCAGGTAAATATGGTGTGTGCTCTACATCCTTCACATTGGAGCTGATCCCTCCACCCAGTTTATCAGTTAGAGGTCACCCCTCTACAGCATGACAAGGTCACCCCTCTATGTATTCATGCATACGTTGTTACAGCACATGACCTATATAAGCTCTTGACACTTAAAATATAGTTATACATGTTTTCAGATTTATTAGTTATCAGTTCAGTTTTACAAATTATAAACCAGGTTTTCCAGGACATATACAGTTTCCGCTGCATTTTACTTATCAGTCTTTCAGCTTTAGTACCTTCTTAAATCTGTTTTGTTTAGTATTCCAGAAATTGCTTAGATACCAGATATTCTTATCATGTCATTATATCTGTTCACTGAGTGTATTCCTCAGCCGCATTTTCTTTCCATGACTCATACGGTAGGTACCCAAGGACAGACTTGAGCATTTAGCGGACGTGCATAGGATGTGAGCTACCTCATACTTCTACTCCTTTCGTATTTCATTTACTTTATGCAGATTTATTGAGTTTATGCTTAGGAGCCAATGTTTGATTCTGGTTTTTCCTTTATGGTCATGTATGTTTTATTACATATTACCTTGCATGCTTTGATGACACGCCATAAATACACGTAACGATCCACTTATTAAAGTGGGATGTTACACGTCTCGTGAAGGCATCGAATTTTTCGCCGAGCCGGGATAAATCTTCATCATTGCGCCTGTGGTGTTGGCGAGATATCTTACGACTGTCCATCTCGCGGTCGGAGGAATCTGAGGAGGAGTAGCTCGTCTTGCGATGCCTGGATGATGGTCGTCGGAGTCGGAGCTAGACGAGTTGTCGCTCGGGGATCGTCTCCCCCTTCTGGATCTATCTCGACGACCCCTTTTGGTTTATGTCCTTGAGAGACTAGAGTTGGATCTCTCTCCCTACAAGGGGTCCCATGTAGAAATATCTCACAGTTTACCCTAAACACTTATCAAACACCAACTTCATCCGCCCCCATCTCTTCTTGTTCACTCCGCCCTCTCACCAAACACCAACTTCATCTCCTCACCCAGTAAATAACGCTCCATGTTTTCTCTCACCTAACTGCATCTCCCAAAACCTTGATACATCCGCCACCCTCATCCAATCTAACCCAAAACCCTTTGAATATATCTGTTTATCAGCCGATCCACACGAGACTACAAGAACGAAGACCCTTGCATCTTCAAGATTCGTTAAATGGGTCACAGGTAGGTTTGATTATGTGAAATACGAATCGAATGAATGAGATGTTTATAACATAATTTGTTACAAAGACCTCATAAATTTCGAATAGTAAAGATGCATGTCGGTTTGATTTTTTGTTTCTCATAGATCGAAACAATTAAGGTTCATAACATATTTGTTATGAAACTTTGATTATTTTCGAATATTAAAGATGGTGAAAACCGTTGACAGATCGTAGATGATCTCGACATGCATGGTGTTTACTGGTTATTAATCGAATAGACAAAAAGAGAATAACTTGTTTTAGTTATTATTCTTTTGTTATCTTCGAAAACAACACAGATCGATGATGATATCGTCGTGTTTTTGTTAGATCTTAAAAGATCCACACATGCATAACGAATAATCTGAGATCAAGATTTGATATCTCTGTTTTTGGTCGAGTCTAGATGTGATGGCGTGTAGGTGACGATGGGCTTTAGGTATTAGATTTGTGGTGTTGAGGTGTAAAAAGGATGGAATGAGTTTGTCGAGTCAGTGTGTTAAACTCAGTTGTTGACTGAGTCAGTGAATAGTTATGGCGACTCAGTGAGTGATCTGAGTCAACTCGGTAATTACCGAGTTGACTCGGTTGGGTTGAAATTGGTTTTAAGTCACAGTTTTGTTCACAAGTTTTTAACAAAAAACAATCCAATCGGAATGTGAAAAACAATCCAATCGGAATGTTTAAGTGTGTGTCATCGGAATATTTTGGTATGTCTCATCGGAATCAAACGAGCTCCCCAATCTGAATAATCAATCCGAAAGTTCAATCTGAATGTTCAATGGGAAAGACCAATCTGAAAGTTCAATCAGACAGTCAATCTGAAACCCAATCTGAATGTGCAAAAGTAAACCCAATCTGAAAAGGCCAATCTGAATAACCAATCTGAAAATCCAATCTGAAAAGGGTTTTGAATGACCCTAAAAAGATGGAACTGCAGACTTTGTCCTTTTCAAACTGCATAAGATGAACCCAGAAAGTTTGACCAAAAAGATAAGACATTTGACCATGAAAATGATGATGTAACCGAGACACAAACATATGTTAAGACCCAAAAACATGTAACTGAATGGACAAATTGGACAAACAATTATGACGTGACCAAAAAAAATTTTGTGATAATGGACAGTAATAGTATAACGAGACTCAAAAAAATGATATAGACCACCAAAATCGCATAAATAAACTCGATCCAAGGATAGAACCGAGGCTCTGATGCCAAATGTAGAAATGCTAAAATGGATCCGGTGGTCTAATGTGGTGGTAAATGGTGGTGGAAGCCATTGTTGGCTTAGAGAGAGAGAAAGAGAGGTTGAATGTGAAATGTGTGTGTTCCTTGAATGAACAAAAATACAATCAACACCCCTCCTTGGAAGCTAAGGAGGGGTATATATAGTCACGCACTTTACAAAGGGCCTAGTCTAGACTGACTGTGCGTGACTATGATAACTAACGGGAATTCTTAAATGTCGTCACATAAAGTGAGTTTCCAACATCCCAATTCTTTTGAGGGCGCTTTTGCACTGACAGTCCTCCGCAGGGATTCTGGTGCTTCGAACTCTCTTGACTCCCCTGAGTAGTTAGGGACTTGTTTCTCTCTCTCTCTCTCTCTCTCTCTCTCTATGTCGTTAATGGTTTGGTCCTCGATCTACTCAAAGACGTTACGTGGCTTAGGTTTTCCTAATTCATGTGTCTTTGTCGTCGCTTACGGGGATGTTGCAGTGAGCCTCCTTGAGCAGAGTCAAAGTTGAGCCAAGATTGCAAGCTCCCTCTTTGATCAGCTCTCATCAATGCAATGATGAGTGGGACGAGGGAATTGAAGTTCCGATTAACGCAATCTTCTAGGTTTTCTCCATTCATAGGGAAGATCGTGTCGTCCGCTGTATCCGCGTCGGGCTGTTGCCGGGCCTCATTCTGGGGTGGTGGGGATACCACGATTGATACAGGAGTTCACACGGCGACTGCTGGTGTAGGGGTTGAGAATGGTGAATTGGCTCCTCGTGGAGGTTGATTCGCCACGCTCCGGCTGTCGCACCACTGGTTGTCCCACGGTTCGACTGAGTAGAGATGATGAGCGTCTCGTTCGTTTGCGTTTTCTTGCCAGTCGACTTCTGATTGGCGGTGAACGCACCAATCTTAGTCATGTTTTCAAGAGTCTAGTGTACGGTCCCACGGATGGTGCCAACTTGTTAATACAAAAGTTGGATGGACCACATCTGACCCGAACTAGGCGTAATTCGGGTAGTGGGGATTCCGGCTCTTGCACCAAGTGAACTTATAACAAGACCCTGCATTGCTAAAGAGAAAACACCGTTAGGCTTACATTGGAATTGTCTCCCGCGATTAGACTCCAGCGTGAGAGTAAGTAATCAATTTATTGAGTAATCGGTGAGGGTATACAGATTGTGTAAAATCGTACCTTTTGTGGAACCGAGAGGTTCTTTTATACTCGGTGAAATCCTAGTTGATCTTATCGAATCTTGCGGCCTAAGTAAAGGATATTTACCATATACATCGAGATCCTTATCATCTAAATAAGGAGAGTGTATATCCCTTTGACTTAGGAGAATCATAGTCCTAATTAGACTATGATTCTGTTTGACTCTACCGCATGCGGTCATAGTACGACTTTCATGAAGCCGCGTATGACAACTTTCTATTGGGTCTCGTGAGCCCAAGGCGCTGTCTAATTAGCCCATTCGTGATAGACTGGATACGGGTAATAACCGTGAGTCGGGTTCATGACCCGACTATGGACTATACGTCATCAACGATCGTTAGCAAAACGAACTAACGTTGCGACATTATAACATAAGTTGTTAAACACTTGACTTCCCTTGAAAATAACATTATCATTAAGTTTAGATGTTTAGATGCAAATTTAACCGAATAGTCTTTGGTTACGGCAACATTGGTCAAAGAATATTAGCTCGTTGTACATACAAAACAAATGAAAGATGAACGTATCAGGAGCCCATATATCAGACAACGCGAGGAAATGCCACCCTGGATGTTAGTAGCAATTTTTATTAATAATTAGGCCTTAACACCCTATCAAAATACAAGGGAAACATGTAGAGATACATATAAGTGCCAAAGAAAAACGATATCAAACACATGCCACGACTATCCGCGTTCAACCCTTTGCAATTTTGCGATGAACACAGCCACCTTTACATACACCCAATCCGTCAGGCAAGTATGAAAGTGGAAGAAAGCATGTCTGAGACGACGATTGAAAAGTAAAGCGCTACATGCTGTCCAAAACGCAGTTGCAAAACCAGTGGCCCCTCCGATATAAAACCATTTCCAAAGTTCATTTGTGCTCTTCCCATCACCTACATTCTCACCGACAGGGGGTACTCCTAAATCTTCATCTCGGGGACATTTTTTCATTGTAGGGGGTCCGCATAGTCTTGCATTTCCTGCGAACCTTTCAGGTGAAAAGGACTGTAGTTGAGTGCTGGATGGAACTCTCCCCGACAGGTTGTTATACGACAAATCAAGATCATTTAATCTATCCATCTTAGACATGGTTAATGGAATCTCTCCAGAAAACATGTTTCTAGACAGATTTAAAGTTAAAAGTTCTTTCATTTGACCAATGTCTTGCAGAATCTCTCCATCTAGTGCGTTGTGCGATAAGTCAAGTACCACCAATCCAGACAGATTAGAAAGTACAAATGGCATTTTTCCTGTAAAATTGTTGCTGGATAGATCAATGGTCTTAACCAGTCCGAGAGTGCTGCCAAACTCGTTCACCTTTCCTTGCCAATCGATCACCAGACGGTCAATATAACTATTATCAAAAGGTTCAGCATAACCTCCTGTTAACGCATAATGAGGTAGCCATTGATAATGATGTACATTTGGTTTCTCAAAGGATCCTTTTTTAGCCATGGCAGTAAAATTATTCACACATGAAGGGATTGTTCCATGGAGCTTATTTATTGACAAGTCTAGGATTTGAAGAGTTTCTAAATGACATATTTGTAAAGGGGTGGTTCCGAAAAAGTTATTTGATCTTAGACTAAGAACATACAACCTTGACAAGTTTTCCCCAATCCAAACAGGCACATTACCAGAAAACTTGTTGGCCCCCAAATCGATAAAACTCAACATGGTGCAATTCTTTAACGACACAGGCAATTCTCCAACGAAGGTGTTGTTGTATAAACTCAACGTTTCAAGCTGGCCCAAACATCCCAGAGAGGGAGGAAGCCTTCCTGACAGAATATTATGTCCTAGATTAAGAACTTTTAGTTCTATCAAAGTGCACAAGCAGTCAGGTAGTTGTCCGGTTAACCTGTTACGTGAGAGGTCGAGAAACTCAAATCTTTCATATACTTGGCATAAGAATGATATTCCACCAGTGAATTTATTTCTCGAAAGATTTAGAAAAGCTATACCTGCTGGAAAAGCAGGTATAGGACCATAAAAACTGTTGGAACTCAAATCTACTGAATACAAGCTAAGGTTTGAGAGTAAGTCTGGTAATACCCCACTGATTCTGTTGAAAGAGAGATCTAAATAGCGCAATTGCGAAGGGTTCCACTGGTTCCAATACTCTATGGATATTGTATCTGAAATACTATTCTTGGAAAGATCAAGATATAAAATATTTTTCATGTTTTGTATCCATTTTGGGAAACGAGGCCCTAGCTTACAAGAACTGAAATCAATATACTCTACATGTTGAGAAAGGTTCGACATGTTGGGACCAAAAAGAAATCCTTCAAGTGAGGTGTTTGAAAAATCGATATAAGCAAGATTTGATTTTCCAATCTTTTCAGAGATATAACCTCTAAATGAATTGGAAGATAAATCTAGTTTATAGAGCAGCGGTAGTTCCCACAGTTTGTCACTTACAATTCCATCTAGCTGGTTAGAAGATAGGTTCAAGTATGTTAGTGATGAAAAGTTTTGGATCACATCAGACAACAACCCCGTGAATTGGCTATTTGAAGCATCTAAACCTTGTAACGTAGTCGATGCACATCCAGACAAGAGTTTCAGAAAATCTGAAAGTTTCCCATCAAACATGTTGCCGGATAGTTGTAGAAGATTAAGCTTGTTGCCAGCTAACGGGCACAACCAACGATACATGGATGAATTGAGATTGTTGTCATCGAGAAAAAGAGTAGCAATAGATGAAGAGTTGTCTGATGAAGAATATGGATGTACGACTAGTGAGAGGTTGCATCCCCGTAAACTTAAGTATGATAGATTTGGAAGACCTATAAACGCGTTTACCCAGTTATTTGCTTTGGCTAGAGAATTTTCATCCAACTTAACGCTGTATAAATAAGATAGACGAGACAACCAATCTAAATTATCAATTGTACAACTTCCGATGGATACTAGTGAAAGTTTTAACAAACTGGTGAGGTTTCCAAATTCTGGAGGAATGGTTCCAGAAAACGAGTTATAGTCGAGGTTAAGGTACGTTAATCTGGTAAAGGAACCGATGGAACTGGGAATGGCTCCACTAAAATTGTTTACACCAAGTTGAAGCTCCGTTAACTTGGTCAAGGAACCAATGGACTGGGGAATGGTTCCACTAAAATTATTAGAATAAAGGTTAAGATAGGTTAGCTGAGTCAGTTTACCAATGAACCTGGGAATGGTTCCAGTAAACTGATTGACACCAAGGTCAAGGAAAGTTAAATATGTCATGGAACCAACGAACGTGGGAATGGTTCCATGAAAATAATTTCCGTAAAGACTAAGGTGATTTAAATAGGTTATGTTAGACAACGATAGACTAATCTCACCTCGTAGACCACTACTTTCCAAATAGTTGTGCAATTCAAGTTCTGTGACACGGTCTTGGTCGTTGCACGTGATGCCATACCATTGACAGCAATCATCTTCTTCGGGTCCCCATGTAAAGAGCCGATCTTCAGGGTCTTGAAGTTGAGCTTTGAAATCAAGAAGAGCTTTTCTCTCCTTATCGATGCACGTATTAGCTGCTCCTCCAGTGGCTGCAACAAGTTGCTGGCCAAGGGAACTGGTAGTAGTTGTATTAAAGCATAGCAACACCAGTAGCAAAATAAAAAGAAAATGAGTATGCATGAAGCAAAGGTATATCTTATGGTTCATTATGTATCTTGTATTATCTTTATTATTTGATAAATATACTACATGCCTGTATGTGGCTTTATATAGACTCAAGTCCGAAAACAAAGAAATGATGGAACCAGACAGATTTCAATTTTGGTGGAGCATACACCAGTTATTACTACATGGAAAAAATATCATGGAAATTTTTTAAAGTCCCAAATTAGACGTCCAAAGACTCTCAAGTCTTCGCAATCGCACTTATTGCGTGTACGTTCGTTGTGATATATTTTTGTCCTAGATGGAGCTGATATCAATCTGAAAAGAAATGAATGGACCAAAACAAAGCAACTCATTCATATGACTAAATATCAAGATAAGCTGCCATCTAACCAGCAAACCAGTGAAGTACATATGGTCATTACCTTTTGTTCCTAGCTCATCATCTCAGAACCACATAAACACGACATGCGATTATCAACGCATATGCAGTGGATAATTATGAACTAGCGTACCTTATTTTTTCGTTTCCGCATAAAAACAAAAAATATACAGTAGCTAGTCTTGTTATTAGTGGGTAAATGATGAAGAATTGAAGTTAATGATCCCATATTATACGTTAGAGGTTAGACGACTTGAAAGTCTCGAAAACTGTGATAGAAACTGAAAGTAAATTGATGGGCACAAATAAAGCAACCATTTGCAGGGGCGGAGCCATGTAGAGATTAGTGGGGGGACATGCCCCCAACAAAGCATGTACAGACACTACTATGCAGTGGCGGAGCCAGGAAATACAAATATGGGGGGCAAAATCAGTTCGACGTGGTTGTACGATGTTGAGATATTATCTAGCATACTAAATCGGGTCGGGTCAGGTGAGTCGTGTTATATACGTTAAAAAGCTTTAATTAAAACGTGTTTAGTTCTTTATAATGTTTGGTTGTATTCTTATAGTTAGGGTTTGTGTGTGTTGATCTTGTGGCATGTCACGAGCGCTTTGGTTGTTCAAGCGGTGCTTGAGGTTAATACGATATTTCTATCTTATTCCATTAAACTTTGTTTTTCATGTGGTTAATACTGTTCAAATTTACTGGGTAACCTGTTACCCAAAAAAATGTTTCGTTGTATTAAAGATCTTACAGTAACATATCAAAAATTTAAATGAATTGTAATACGTAACTAACTTTAATAGTAGTAGGTTCCGTTAGTAAAAACACTATACTCCGTTCTTATTTCTCATATTATACTCACAAATAAACGGTAGTTAACAAATTATTGAAGTCCACTATTCTTTTGAAAGAAACGAGATGCATAGCTCGTGCGTTGCAACGAAGCACGTGAGGCTAATGGTACAGTAAATCAATAGTGCAAAAGATTGTTCATGACCTTGAAAGAAAGAAATAACTTCAAAAATTACATACTAATATCGTGCTTTGTGTTGACGTTTCCTTTTTTTTTTGAAACTACATTTTTTTTATAATTTTTGTAAGAACTAAAGTTTTATAAATTTATCCATCATTAGCCCACTTTACATATTTATATTTTATTAAACAATAAGTAGTTTTTAAATCTCATAGACTAAAGGCGTGCTTTGTGAGTATAGTTTATTAAATGTATGTTAATCGGGGAAAAAATGAAAACTTGTACGTATGACATATGTTAACAGCGTGTCAATATTAGTCTCGATTTGTTCGTAATTTAAAGAATGTAATCGTCAGTATATTTTTTTATGAAAGAATTTTGTTGGGACTTATATATCTTGAGTTGATATGACAAAAGAAGATGAAGGACTTAATAATAAATAGGTAGCTTTGATAGTAAGCTAGGGTTGTGATGTAACCCTAATACCTCTATTATATAAAGAGGATTAGGCACACATGGTTATTCAGTGATTCATATACAATGTAAACTAAAGGTGTGTGTGCATTCTCCTGGTGTCAAGCCTATTAGGCACCAGGAGTAGTAGTAGCTTATTAGTATTTTATGAATAAGAAAGCCTTGTTCATAACTTTGGTTGTGTTCTTTATGTTCCGCTGTGCTTATTACAATCATTGTTATTATATCCCAGATGAGTCTAGATCCTAAGACTCAACAAATTTGTTAAATGTTTGTCAAAGAGAGTGTGCTATATAAAATAGCGGTAGATAAAAGAATATAAGGTTATATTTTTTTATCCCGATGATTTATTTTAAAGTTATTAGATAGTTTATGGATGGTTTTACAATTTTTAATATGCATATTTGTGTAAAATTTTTTTTATAAAATTATATGTATGTCAAATATAATGTAATATTAGGATTATTTTAATTCGTAAACTGAAAATCTTTTTGCCGATATATTTTTTAATGAATCTTTAGATTTCTGTCATATATTTGATAAATGAAATTTGTCATATCGAGACATAAATATTTAAAAGTTAAGCTACAGTTGCCCGATAATGTAAAAGATTGTTCGTTTTAATGACTTGCGTTGTAAGGAACAATAAAATTATTTTCATAAGAATTTTAAAACATGTTTTATTTTCAACATATTTTGAAAAATCATACGTATATCATTAGTATTGTAATATTTGGCTTATTTGGTTCGCAATTCGACGATCTTTTAATGCTTTTTTTTGTGAATGAGATGATAGGTATACGTTTCATAATTGATAAAGTAAATTTTGTTATATAAAAAAAGCGTAAGTAGTTGAAAGTTTGAGGGTGTTTGGTAATATGTCATATAGTTTGGAGGTGTTATATGAAATTTGGTATCATGTGCACTCCTTTTGTTTGGCTGCGTGTCTAAACGACACATACCAATGGAGAAAACGACATTGACAACATCGAAACGACGTCGTTTCCTTCGATGTATAAAATATATATTAATAATAAATATATGTAGCTTGTAGGAGTTGTAGGTACCAAAATAGTCCAACTAGATATTCAGTTAACTAGGAAAAGAAAATGTAAATCAATTTTAGTAGATAAATATCATGTGGCTGTAATTTACCTTATAAATTAAACATTTAAACTATTAAAAGTTTAAATATTTAATTTGTAAGTTTAAATATTTAAACTATTAAAAGTTTAAATATTTAATTTGTAAGTTTAAATATCATGTGGCTGTAATTTACCTTACAAATGAATGAGGGAGGACTAAGAAGATGAACTTTTAATAGTTTAAATATTTAATTTGTAAGGTAAATTACAGCCACATGATATTTATCTACTAAAATTGATTTATATTTTCTTTTCCTAGTTAACTGAATATCTAGTTGGACTATTTTGGTACCTACAACTCCTACAAGCTACATATATTTATTATTAATATATATTTTATACAACGAAGGAAACGACGTCGTTTCGATGTTGTCAATGTCGTTTTCTTTATTGGTATGTGTCGTTTAGACACGCAGCCAAACAAAAGGAGTGCACATGATACCAAATTTCATATAACACCTCCAAACTATATGACATATTACCAAACACCCTCAAACTTTCAACTACTTACGCTTTTTTTATATAACAAAATTTACTTTATCAATTATGAAACGTATACCTATCATCTCATTCACAAAAAAAATAGCATTAAAAGATCGTCGAATTGCGAACCAAATAAGCCAAATATTACAATACTAATGATATACGTATGATTTTTCAAAATATGTTGAAAATAAAACATGTTTTAAAATTCTTATGAAAATAATTTTATTGTTCCTTACAACGCAAGTCATTAAAACGAACAATCTTTTTCATTATCGGGCAACTGTAGCTTAACTTTTAAATATTTATGTCTCGATATGACAAATTTCATTTATCAAATATATGATAGAAATCTAAAGATTCATTAAAAAATGTATCGGCAAAAAGATTTTCAGTTTACGAACAAAATAATCCTAATATTACATTATATTTGACATACATATAATTTTATAATATTTTTTAACACAAATATGCATGTTAAAAATTGTAAAACCATCCATAAACTATCTAATAACTTTAAAATAAATCATCGGGATAAAAAATATAACCTTATATTCTTTTATCTACCGCTATTTTATATAGCACACTCTCTTTGACAAACATTTAACAAATTTGTTGAGTCTTAGGATCTAGACTCATCTGGGATATAATAACAATGATTGTAATAAGCACAGCGGAACATAAAGAACACAACCAAAGTTATGAACAAGGCTTTCTTATTCATAAAATACTAATAAGCTACTACTACTCCTGGTGCCTAATAGGCTTGACACAAGGAGAACGCACACACACCTTTAGTTTACATTGTATATGAATCAGTGAATTACCATGTGTGCCTAATCCTCTTTATATAATAGAGGTATTAGGGTTACATCACAACCCTAGCTTACTATCAAAGCTACCTATTTATTATTAAGTCCTTCATCTTCTTTTGTCATATCAACTCAAGATATATAAGTCCCAACAAAATTCTTTGATAAAAAATATACTGACGATTACATTCTTTAAATTACAAACAAATCGAGACTAATATTGACACGCTGTTAACATATGTCATACGTACAAGTTTTCATTTTTTCCCCGATTAACATACATTTAATAAACTATACTCACAAAGCACGCCTTTAGTCTATGAGATTTAAAAACTACTTATTGTTTAAGAAAATATAAATATGTAAAGTGGGCTAATGATGGATAAATTTATAAAACTTTAGTTCTTACAAAAATTATAAAAAAAATGTAGTTTCAAAAAAAAAGGAAACGTCAACACAAAGCACGATATTAGTATGTAATTTTTGAAGTTATTTCTTTCTTTCAAGGTCATGAACAATCTTTTGCACTATTGATTTACTGTACCATTAGCCTCACGTGCTTCGTTGCAACGCACGAGCTATGCATCTCGTTTCTTTCAAAAGAATAGTGGACTTCAATAATTTGTTAACTACAGTTTATTAGTGAGTATAATATGAGAAATAAGAACGGAGTATAGTGTTTTTACTAACGGAACCTACTACTATTAAAGTTAGTTACGTATTACAATTCATTTAAATTTTTGATATGTTACTGTAAGATCTTTAATACAACGAAACATTTTTTTGGGTAACAGGTTACCCAGTAAATTTGAACAGTATTAACCACATGAAAAACAAAGTTTAATGGAATACGACAGAAATATCGTATTAACCTCAAGCACCGCTTGAACAACCAAAGCGCTCGTGACATGCCACAAGATCAACACACACAAACCCTAACTATAAGAATACAACCAAACATTATAAAGAACTAAACACGTTTTAATTAAAGCTTTTTAAAGTATATAACACGACTCACTTGACCCGACCCGATTTAGTATGCTAGATAATATCTCAACATCGTACAACCACGTCGAACTGATTTTGCCCCCATATATATTTCCTGGCTCTGCCACTGTATGAGGGTATAGTAGTTGCTAGGGTGGGAATCAGGTCGGTTTGGTCGGGTTCATGTTATTCGGGTCGGGTCGAAATTAAAAATAATTTACCCGAACCTGACTTGATTTCAACTCGGGTTAGCCGGGTCGGGTCTAGTCGGTTCAGGTCTATTCGGGTTAACCCGACTATAAGTAAAATATAATTTTATTTTTTTACTTTTTTAATAGAAATTATATAAAATTTATTTAAGAAAAAGAAAAAAAAAATTTATTCGAATCAATCGGGTTGACTCGAACCCGAATTGAGCAAAATTATTTTACCTAATGCCTGACCCGAGTTTAAATTCGAGGTAGGCGGGTTGACTCGAGTGACGGATTTAAACCCGAATAATCTGACCCGAATATACTCGGGTCAAGTTGAGTTCGGGTCATATCGGAATAATTGAGACCCTACTAGTTGCCCCAAATAAAGCAACCATTAAAATGGAAAATTTCGTGGAAAAATCATGTGGCTTCCATGCAAATACTATCTTTGTTAGTGGGAGACAGTATTTCTGCTGGAGTGGGTCTACCCGCATATGCTGCAAGTCCATATTGACTTGCAAATCAAAGTGAACTCTTAGTTAAAACTTTTTGCAAGTTTTAGCAACTTTAGATTGTTCTTACTTTCTAGTTTATTGGATGAAATTTTACCGAAAAATATCTAGCTAGAAGCTAGAAAAAATAAATAAAAGATTACAAGGTTTTAATAGAAGCCGAAAACGGATCAATTAACCAGCTAGCCAAGTAGGATTTAAACTCTGGCGACAAATCCATGAATAAGATAAGATCTTCATCTTGTTGGAACAATAATGTTATAAACGGGGTACTTTGTGTTAGGATTGGGGATACATATCAACAAACAAACAACCAAGACCAACTATTTATCAGATCAAAGCAAAACAACAAACCTATGTAGAACATCAGGTGGTTTGGTAGCAAAAAAAAGGATGTCTACTCTTTTACTATTCAAAGTGTAATAGAGAAACGAGTACTTATATGATACAAAGAACATACATATATTAAGTCTTACTAACTAAGATACTACTCCCTCCGTCCCAAAATTATTGTCCCCCGACAAAAGACACACAGTTTTAAAAACAGTACCACCCTTTCAGCTTTATCCCTTACTTTTTGTTGAAAGACAGTTTTACCCTTAACAAATTAATTTAAAACTTTTTTAAAATTTATAATTATGATTTCAATTAAGGGTAATCTAGTAATCTCGATCTAAAATTTCTACCTATTTTTAGAAGTTTTAGAATTGGACAATTAATTTGGGACGACCCGAAATAGAAACGTGGACTATAATTTTGGAACGGAGGGAGTACTAAAATGACAAAACTACTCTTAGGACAAAATTACCAAAATACCCTTAGGAGGTTAAAGTCAACATATCTAGCAATCTCCACCTTAACTTTAGCTCATAAGTAACAACACACTTCAACTCTCGTTGAAACTTTAAACCAAACAAATCATTCATCTTCAAACTCAAATTTCCAAACGTTAGAGAACTAGCCAAATTCAAATAAATGACCGAATTCGAAAACGATCCAAAGCTAATCCAAAGATTGAATCTGAAAATGATCAAAAGCTAATCCAAATGATCGAATCTGAAAACGATCCAAATCAAATCCAAATGGATCGAACCTCAAAATGATCCAAAGCAAACTCAAATGGTCGAATCTGAAAACGATACAAAGCAAATCCAAATGGATCGATCTTGAAAACGATCAAAAGTAAATCCAAATGTATCGAACCTCAAAACGATCCAAAACAAATCATTCATCTTCAAACAAACAAAAAAAAAACAAATTGATCGACTCCACCATAACGGATTACTGCTAGTCTTCAAACAAATCGCTTTTCTAAACCGAAACAAAACGATCAACCCAAATTCAAATACAAACCTACACATGGCTTCCGATTGATCAATACCTCAAAACTACGAGACAAACGTGTGAAAGTTGATCTTACAATCTCCTTATTTCCCGAGACCAATTCTAAAAACAAATTTCCAAGTATATCACCAAATGCCCGAGTAGATTCCAAAAGACCACACAATTAACAATCCCATGACAAAAGCAAACTACATATAAAATCCGCCAAACGATCAATTCACGTGATCAAAATTCAGATTGTTCAAAAGATCCTAATCAACAAACTACTTCGATCTATCAAGTGCGCGGAAGAAACAAAGGATTGAACAACAAACCTGATATTTCCATAATTGATCGACAGCCACCACCAAACCCAAATCAAATTCAAAAGATATCAAGATATTGAATCTTGAGATCAACCACAAGCTAAAGTCGAATCACAAAATTAGGAAACCAAAAAAAAAAATCCAAAACCCCAACTAATTTCTTTCTTAAAATCGAAAGACTCTTGATACCAGTTAGTTAGGATTAGGAGTCCATAATCATAGGCACAACATCAGCTGCATAACAAACCAAGATCAGAAGGGGATGTTTGAGAGCAAAATGAGTTGCTGCTTCTATTATCAAAAGTTTTACATTGTGTTGGTTCATTGTTACAATACATTATTACTAGACATATATAGCTAAACAACCGACTAATCGTTTCCTACTTCTTAAGTAACTAGGAAAATGACCAAAATACCCTTATTACTAAATGACCAAACTACCCTTAGGAGGTCAAAGTCTACATATCTAACACTTAATATGTATTATGTTTTCGTTAAGTTATTTATAGTTAGTTATATGATAGTTATAGTTAGTTATATGGTAGTTATTGTGAAAGGATACAACCGCTGGTTAAGAGATTCGATTGAACCATCACAACCTTAGACTTATGCCTTTTCGGTTTGTATATATAGGTTAAGTTTCTTTAAATCAATTCAATCAATCAATAGACAGTATATTCATATATTACCTATGATTTTTCGAAAGCAAGTTTTCTCTCAATATTTGGTATCAGAGCGAAACGTTTCCAAGAATCAATTAAGTAAAGAAGAAAGAAAGAGAAAATACCTGTTCGTTGAAGAGATCGAAATACACACGGTTTGTTGTAATCGGGTTAAAGTAGTAACAACCGGAATTTAATCGGAGAAGACAACCGGTTTATTGAAACCACCGAGTGTGGTTACCCAATCGGAGAAGGAAAACTGAGTAAGACCAGAAATAAAGACCAGACATAGGGATGTAAACGAGTCGAGCTTTTAACGAGCTACTCGAGCTCGAGCTCGATTAACTCGATCTCAAGCCTACATATTTTCAAGCTCGAGTCGAGCTCTAACGAAAAAAGATGCTCGTTTAGTTAAACGAGCCGAGCTTTTAAAAGGCAATACTTGGCTCTGCTCGTTCGAAAGCTCGTCTAGTTACTCGAGCCGATCGAGCTTGTCGAGCTTAACGAGCCGAACGAGCTAATCGAGCCAAACAATTAAATTTTTATAAAAATTTATTATTACCTTTTAGTAAGTATCGATAATTTAATTCTAATTAAAAATAATAACTATGAAGACATTAAACTTTATTAAGTAAAAAAACACTACGAAACCACCCAAAACATAGACCAAGATGCTAAAACACATCTTAAACTTTTTTATGCTTTTGCTTTATGATTTGTAAAACACTTCAACTCCGTAATTTCATACAACTATCGATGTGACATGAAATATTCAATAAAACATCTTCAAAGACATGTATTACAAAATAAATTTGGATACAGTCATACATAAAATCAAAACGAGTTATTGATTAATCAAATAGTCAAATGCAATGAGCAAAAGATGGTCGAATAACTTATAAATAACATGTGATAATATTACACTTTTATTATGATTACATGTTATTTGAATATAGATTCAACTTTAAAGAGAGTGTATAAATTGGTCGAATATGATCTTTTAACTAGTATAAGAAGCACATGACTAGTAAAATTATCTCACATTACTTGAAGTAGAAAATTTTCATGGGAAAAAAACTATATATAAGCAAAGCCCTCATCCGAATTTTGAAATTAATTAAGCTTTAGATGTAATTAAATATTAATTTTGTATTCAAAAATAAGCGTCTTTGATCTTATAAGTTACTTAATTTTAGTTTAAGCATCATAAATTTTTTTATAATTGTAAACGAGCTTTCGAGTTCGAGCTTGAGTTAACAAACGAGCCTATTAAGTTCGAGCATGAAAATTAGTTTATTGTAAGAGTACAAAAATATTAAAATTCTTAAACGAGCTCGAGCCTATTTGTAAAAGTTTGTTCGAGCTCGAACCAGGTAGTTAATAAACAAGCCTGGTCCAGACATATCATCGATTGAAAACAACACTTCTGCTTATATAGCAATTGATTAAAAGGGAAGAAAGAACACAACAAGAAGCTTTGTGAGATTCCCAAAGGATTTTGATATAAAAAAGAAATAGAAATTGAAAAATCATTTTGGTATTCTTTGTAATTTTACTTTTGTTTTTTATTCGAGTGTGTTCAAGATCATCACACTGCTATCGCGATTTAAGCACCCCTCGCAAAATACAAGTGAAGTATGAAGTTACAATGCTCTACCATCATAATGAGAACATTCATACGTGTAAAAAGACCAAAAATGAAAGACAACTACTCCGTAGAAGCTAAATAAAGCAACTATGAAGCATAGACCATTAGGCCCTTGTAATCTTTCACAATCTTGCAATGAACACAAGCACCTTTACATAAGCCCAATCTTTTAAGCTATCATGAATTACAAAAAAAATGTCTCCAATGGTGCTTAAGAATTTAATACTATCCAAAATCTAATAGCAAAACCTGTGGCCCCTCCTCCAAAAAAAAATAATAAAAAAATTGCTAAAGGTGACTTGTGGCGACTGTGGTGATGAAGGCCAGTGTTCTTTAGTATTTAAATTAACTTAGCATATAGTAGTTAGTGAAATGGTTCTTTGTGGTTTAAAATTTTCAGCAATGCATATATACCGCAGATAGCAAAGTTCCATATATTGATGTTACAAACAGAGTATGTCCGGTCTGTGCCTGTTTCATACACTCACGAGTCGTGTCCTCTTGGAAGAGCACAAACACATGTAGAGGATTGGAACAGTTTGAACAAAAAGATGCCAACGTCCTAACATGATCTAACGACACACAAATGCACACCCAATACTTTGATTTGATTTACTTATTAGCAATGTTGCAAAACAAGGTCTACAAGTCCGATTAGTCGTCGATTAATCGGTACAAGGTCTTCAACCTTGCCGATTAATGAAACGACGATTAATAGCGGTCAACTGTAGTCAACGATGGTCAAGGGAGGTCAAACTTGACGAAAACCTGCAAATTTTGCCGAAAATATCAAAAACTCAACATAAAACATGTGTTTATCACTTATATTAACTATTTTTATGTATCATAAGTTGTATTTTAAGAATAATGTTGATAGAAATACCTGAAACTCGTTTGAAGTACTCAAAACTTGTCGAAAATATCAAAAAATTGCTTAAAATGCCAATCCGATTAATCACCGATTAATCCCCCTAAAACGATTACAAGCTACAAGGTGGTCGACCGGACGACTAGCGATTCGCGATTTTTGCAACATTGCTTATTAAATGTATTTTATCCAGCACATTGGATTCACAGAATAATGAAAATATGGGATTGTGACATTTTGTGTAGCAACATACAACTTTGAGTATGAATTTTTGTTTAATCATATTTGTATAAGTCGGTTCATTCAATCATTCAAACCTTTTATTAAACGCACACTGAGCATAAAATTACGCTCAAATCCAACCTGCGAACTTCAGTGGTTTATAATTAGTAATCTGTAATAAACTATAGAAACGCGACGACTTAATATTTCAGTGGAACATACACGACTGATGTCCCAAATAAGATGTATAAAGACTCTCAAGTCTTTGCCATTTTTCCTAAGTGGATGTTAATTCTTCTTCCATTTTCTGATACTTTTTGGTCAGAAAGAAATGAGGGTGCTCAAATAAAGCAATCCATGTTATTGTTAAAGGCCGCTGGTGGCAACACTAATGGTGGAAGTAGCTGTGGAGATAGCCATGTAGTTTAGGTCCAGTTTGAGCTGATGTACGAGTCTTGATAGTAAAAGTAACTTAGCACAACACTAGTTAGTGTAATGGATTTCTGGCAATTGAATTTTAAGCAAAATTACGATAATAAAATTCCACATTCTGATATCATAAACATGGTAACTCTATTCTTAGTTCTGTTTTACATACTTACCGCTTGTAGTCAGGGATGAAACTCATCTATACTTAGAAGTATACTAGCATGGTGCCCGCGTAATGCTGCGCCTGCGATGAGTACTTGATGACGATTTTTAAAGCGAACAAATGTTATTATCTTATCTATTAAGTTTGTATTCACATTAATTTAAAGTGGAAAAAAATGAAGTTAAAATAAACTCGCAAAAAATGAGAAAAAAACTAAAAGTTAATAAAATATATCGAAATGGATATGGAATTAAAAAGCACAAAATTTAGGAAATTATGATGAATTTAGATTATGAAAATAATAAATATATAAAAAAGTATTTCAATTTAAAATAAAAAATATTATTTTAATAGGTTGTTACAAAAAGTTTGCTATAAAAGGTTATTAATGTGATGAAGATAACTAACAACTTGCTTTATATATTAAGTAAAAAAGTCTTAAAATTCAGCCAACTAAAAGTTTGTTACAAAATTCCCAAATGCTTTATAATATAGTATAAGATAAGATAAGATAAGATAAGATAAGATAAGATAAAATAAGATAAGATAAAATAAGATAAGATGAAATAAGATAAGATATATAAGTATATAATATTCAGTCCTAAATCAATTTACTGTTTAGTATTAATCAGTTAAAAATAAGTAAGAGTATTATCACACTAACATTGATCATATCAATCATATACCAAGACTTTAGGAATATATTGATAATTTTTTTATTTTTTTTAGAACGGCGAAAGTATATTGATAAAACTGAAAACAAAAAAAAATATCAAGTCACTACTATTGAGTGTGTGAAACATAGCCTGGACCAGGTATAAGCTTGGTGGAAGCAACATGTGGTCACAGCAATGGAGCTAACTAGAACCACAACTGTCACTAATGAAGACAGATTTCATATGTTCTAGAAACAAACCTTAGGGCATGTTTGGTACAAAGAAATTTAAAGAAATGATATAATGCCAGATAATTTAATTCCAAAGAATAGAATTCTATTAAAATATTATATCAGTTATCGTGTTTGGTAACAATAAAGATTTGACCTGAAAAATAACCAAAAAAAATCAAACCCACATATTAAAGGTAGAGCACACCGTCACCAAACTTGGATGAACTTTAGGAATCACAAATAACAATACTCGTTAGTCACCATAAATCAATTAATTTGATAAATAAAAAGAAACATGATGTTTAACTTGTAAATCATAGCACAAGTCAAATAATGGAATGTAACACAGAGATGAGCAACGAACGAAGGTATTTGGTTTGGGTTGACCAACAAGAAAGTAGTAGAAGGAGGTAATTAAAGAAGACAAATCACTATAAATTGAAGCTATATCTAGAGGTGTTTGCTGAGTTTTTGTATCATGTGAGGCTCATATGTATTAGATCTGTGGCCAGGAATTGGTTTCCACTAAAAAGGGTGAGGAATTTGAAGAATTTGAGTAGTGCCTAAATACAACTCCCAAAAGAATTAAACTCTCGGCTTTTTTTCAATGGACAGCCAAACAAGAGAAATCTTTTCATTTCCATTTCTTTTGGTTCATTTCTTCCAACCAAACATGCCTCAGGGTCATGAATAACATGTTATTTTATGTTCGCTGATGTCCATTCGCTATCTTTGTGGTAGGTATTAGCTGTCATACATGAGTTGTCCATCTTATCTATTGGGATTGTCATTAGGTGTCTAATTGATTGTAATTATGAGCCTCATATCATATTAGTTAGCTTTCCTAGATTAGCTTTACTTGGTTATGTATATAAAGAGGCTTTGATATTCAATAAAGGGATGGGAATTATATCAATTCGATCATAGTAATCAGAGCCATAAAAAACCACTATCAAAAAAATCCCTACACAAAAACCTTCAACACTGCAGTTTAAAAAAAATGTTCATCTTTTCATACCTGCTGCCTTTCGCTTATATAAGTAACTGCTTTATATTTCTTTGCTTCGCTGTCGCTTCTTTAATATTGATTTGCTTAGCTCCGGTTCGTTTAATAATTATTTCTTTTTTCTTCGCTTAATTATTGTGGTAAAAAACTTTCGTTGCATAGTTGCATATTTAATTGAGATCCTTTTTTGGAGGCTTGTTTAATTCCTTGAACACACTAACAATCAAGCTCAGAGACAAAATTATATATGGCCCAGCAGGTACCTTTGTACAATTATTTATCAATACCTAATGGTATATGCTACCCTGTCCACCAAGTACCAGCAACCCCACATCATGGACCATTTCAGCCAGCCCACATACCGATCCAATCGAATTATCAGATAGTCGGACCAAATGGAAACTATTTCTATGCTCCAAGGAATTTTGCATACACCTCGCAAAATGCGCTTTAGCCTAAAGCACCCATGGTTCTACACGTATATCCGACTCCAGATTCTTCTTGGAACATGGAGACCGGGGCATCTTCTCATTTAGCAGACAATATAGGTATACTCACATATTTTAGTGATTCGAGCATTTATCCATCTGTATTTGTTGGCAATGGTAATTCAATCCCTATCACTCATACCGAACATAGTTTCTTGCACACATCTCATAAGCCCCTTCATTTAAATCAAATTCTTGTCACACCTCACATAATTAATAATTTAAAATCTGTTCGTAAATTTACGCGTGACAATGGTGTTTCTGTTAAATTTAATGCTTATGGTTTTTCTGTGAGAGATTACCAAACCCGAAGGCTTCTTCTTCGTTGTGATAGTACCGGAGACCTTTATCCGGTCACTCAACAACCTTCGTTTCAAACTCCAGTTGTTTCGCTTTCATTTAGTCCCACCACATGCCACAGACGCCTCGGTCATCCCAGGGAAGATGTGCTTCGTCGTTTAGAGCCAAGTAACTTAATTTCATGTAATAAATCAAAGTTGTCCAATTTATGTCACGCATGTCAATTAGGTAAACATGTTAAGCTTCTGTTTTATAGTTCCGAGTCTTCTGTTAAGTCTGTCTTTGAAGTTATCCACTCGGATGGAATAAAATGTTATGCTATATTCTTAGATCATTTTTCTCATTTTATTTGGGTCTACCCTTTGCATAAAAAGTCAGATTTATTTGATATTTTTATTTGTTTTCTTGCTTATGTCAACAAACAAGTTAATGTCGACATAAAGACCTTGCAGTGTGACTATGGTGGTGAATATGACAACACCCGTCTCCATGACCTTTTTCGCCAAAATGGCATACAATTTTGATTTTCTTGCCGTCGTACTTCACAACAAAATGCAAAATCCGAACGTATGCTTCGCACGATCAATAACCTTATTCGCACATTACTTTTTCAAGATCACATGCCTCCATCTTATAGGGTGGAAGATCTCAATATGGCCTCTTACCTTTTAAATATATTACCTTCTACTGCATTAACAATGAAATATCATTCACCAAACTCTATAACCAAGCCCCCACATATAAATATTTACGTGTTTTTGGATGTCTTTGCTATCCTCATGTTGATGTTTCACATAAACTTGAACCACGTTACACACCTTGCGTCTTTCTTGGTTACCCTGCCAATCATCATGGTTATCGATGTCTAAACATAGCCTCCAATAAAATAATTATTTCAAGACATGTACGGTTTGATGAAGAAGTTTTTCCATTTGGAACTGTCACATCTTCTACCAAACCTTCCTATGATGTTTTACTTCCTCCATTACTTCCATCATCACATAGCATGCCCCATCACACCATTGCTACACCACTAGCCCAACAAACTAATCCAACCCTATCACCACCTAATACATCACCAATCTACCAAGACAATGATAATCCACCACCCACTACTTCTCCCGTAACCCGACATTAAACTTCCCCAACAACCTCGACCCACCACACCAATTATACCCCACCACTGTCTGTTTCACGCATGGCCCAACAAAAAAGTACCTCCACCTCTAACCCAGTTGTCGTCCCTTCTGTGGCCCAACCATCACCTGAACATGTCCATAACATTCATCCCATGGTTACACGTGTAAATTCTGGTATTTCAAAACCTCTTAAACGCATGTCTCTTAATGTTACCACCACTTCACCGCTTCCTCGTTCTCATGTTCACGCTCTTCGGGACCCTAACTTGAAAGAAGCTATATTTGATAAATATAATGCTTTAATTACTAACGGAACGTGGGTTCTTGTGCCACGTCCAACTAATGTTAATGTTGTTCATTCAATGTGGCTTTTCAAACATAAGTTTCATGCAGATGGCTCATTAAGTATGTATAAGGCTCGTCTTGTTGCCAACGGATGAAGTCCACAACAGGGTATTGATTGTGATGAGACATTTAGTCTGGTGGTTAAACCGGCTATCATTCGTACCATTTTAAGTCTTGCATTTTCTTGTCAGTGGCATATTCACCAGCTTGACGTGAAGAATGCCTTTCTTCATGGTCACTTATATGAGACGGTTTACATGCACCAGCCTCCCGGGTTTATTGATTTTACCAGACGTTATTATGTATGTCACTTGCAGAAATCATTATATGGCCTTAAGCAGGCTCCTCGAGTTTGGTTTAAGCGGTTTTCTAGTTATGTTACACGAATCGGTTTTCAGCATAGTAAAATTGAATTATCTTTATTTGTATTTCAGCGAGGATATGACATTGCTTATTTGCTGCTTTATGTGGATGATATTATTCTTACAACGTCGTCTTCAGAATTTTTACAACGAATCATTTCTTCCTGACACAGTGAGTTTGCTATGAAAGATCTTGGCTCTCTCAATTATTATCTTGGTATATCTGCACAAAGATCGGCCTCTAGATTGTTTTTGTCACAATCTAAGTTTGCAGAGGAAATTCTTGAATGAGCTCATATGCAAAATTGTAACCCGTGTCAAATTATATTATTAAACTTTGCTTGATCATATGGGCATGAATCAAGGGGAATACCATGTGACTCAATAAAATTGTTCAAACCATTTACATGTTTCTTTCACTTGTAAAAATGTGTAATTCATACGGTCCTATTATAGGCTATCTCATGTACATGTAACACTTTGTCTATCTTTCTAACCCTTTTCTTACTAGATTTTCATAATCCATGTCTCTCGGTTCTTGAAATTAAGGAGAATATGAACCGAGGGGGAGAAAATGGAAAAATCTTTATTATCTATATTTCTCTCAACCTTTCTAAATATCTCTCTCAAATCTTTTTCATTTAACATTCCCTTTTTATTTCGACAAAAAGGGGGTGAAGAGAAATAAGCTCATATTTCTAAAAACTTATATGTTGATGTACATACCAACTAAAAATAAGTTCATGTTTTATCTTCATTCTTCAACAAAAAGGGGGAGATTGTAAATGCAAATATCGCACTAAAACGGTATTTACGCTTTAATCATACTTAACTTTTGTTAATGACAAAACATCAAACATATTTTATGTTTGAATTACAAGCAACATATAAGTCTTTTTAATCCATGAACTTATATTCTAAACTTTTATAAAAGATTATACAACTTATATAACTTAAGTTGAAAAATAAAAATGGACACAATGTTGACTTCTACCTATCTTCATCGGGCATATAAAAGTCAACCATTATTATATACATTGTATGCTTGTGATCTTGGACAAAAATTTATGAGGCAACAAAAGTCATACATGGCGGAACCGGGCGGACCTCTGGGTAAGGGGGCCGACGGGTTTCGTGTCTGTCTGATGTTGTGCCTATAAATACCAAGATTTGTCGAAGCTTAGACATCACCCCTCTTCTATCTTTTCTTTCTAATATCTCTGCATATATCTACCTCTCTAACCCCACTATTGTCTATCTCTTGTCTATTGTGATTTAGATCTTTGTACATTACAAGATCGGTTACGAGAAATATCTATTCTAAGCTTTGATCTTTCAAGGCTCCACTTTGTGTGAATGTGTTACGTGTTACATACGCAATCACCATTGCTGTACTCATTCTTCTACATACATGTGTAATAGTGTGGTTGGTGTTGTAAAACCACAAGTATATAGTGTATAAGACATTGTTGTGCCTTTGTAAAGAACACAACATCTTAGCATAGGTGTTGTTAAATATTGTATGCCTAAGTGTGAAGGTTTCTCCACTGGTGTAAAGGAGATTCGTTTACTAGTGAAGTAGAACTCTCGAGTGGATACTCGAGGAGTGGAAGTAGGGGCAAGATAAATGAGATCCTGCTAGGCCGAACCTTTATAAATCATTGTGTATTGTAGTTTGTTTCTTTTTTACTTCATGTCTATTACTTTGCTCATCACATTTCATCTAATATCCATTAATAATCACAAAATTTTTTCAAGTAATTAAAACTAATCGGTAGAAACTATTCAACCCTCTTCTAGTTTTCTACATAATCAATCACACAAAACACAGACACACCATTATGTCTTGTACAGATCAACCAAATCAAGAAACAATGTAATGGATTCATACGGGTTTCAATCATTGTTTATTGTTTTTAGTTAATTTATCATGTTTTAATTGATTTAGGGTTTAAATTTCACATAGGACCTACGTAGGGAGTGTTTGTATAGCTGGATTCTGGCTTATTTTGAAGCTTCTCAGCTTATATAAGTTCATTATGCTAAGGGATATTTGAATCTGCTTATATGTGGGCTTATTTGCTTTCAGATTCTTATATAACATAAGCCTCAATTTTTCATCTTATTTTAAAACTTCTGTTCTTATATAAGTTTATTATGATATGATAAACTTATAGTAGCTCACAAATCTCAAAATAAGCCGAAAAACTAGGGCTTACGAAATATAAGTGAAATCAGATAAGCTCATAAGGTCACATATAAAGCGAGACAATAACCCCTTTATAAAAAGAAAAAAGAAAACTTGAATTACGTTTATAACCATCATACAAGCCCTAAACTAGTGTTTGAATGTGAGATTAAGGATTGTAAAAGTATGACTGCTTTGGGGTTGGGGGGGGGGGGGGGATGTGAAAAGTTGGTCAATGTCAATGTTTTAATATTTGGTTTGTGTAGGCTTTAGGTTGGATTCATTACATGTTGGGCCAAAGTATAACTTTTAGACGCGAAAATGAACTAAGAAGTTACGACCCGTTTGGTTTGTATGTGAGGGCATCTCCAATGCATATCGCAATATAAGATTTAATACACATCCATGTCATTATCATTCTAGCTTTTAACAATTTGGTTTGTATGTGAGGGCGTCTCCAGTGCTCACATATGTATTCGAGTATTTAAATATTAAACCTAACAATCATCGAGTTTAAAAAAATTTGATTTTGAGCCCACTTTATCTCACACAGGGTGATAATTGGCACTCTCATATCAAATGAATGATTAGGTGAGAAAAGTCATAATGGATCGCACGTACACAAGCATTATTATGTGTTTTCCACTTCATTTGATCGTGGATGCTCTGAGTTTAGAATCCGGATTTAAAATTATATTTAAATTTTGGTTAGAACTGAGATTCAGATTTGAACTAATCGACTAAAAATAATATTTAAAAATTATACTATTAAGTATTAAAATATGAATGCTTATTTATATTAACAAATTAAGAGGTTGAAATATAGAAAATAGTGATAGAGAATTGTCCACACTTTAATCACTAGCCTGGTATTCATGTGTTGCGATGACGGATGCCCTTGTAAGAATATTTTCAGGTGATGGAAAGGTCTTAACCATGAGTTACTTCCATAGAACGGGAAGAAATGTCCAACACAAATTTGAGGTGCGTGTATCTAAGTTTTTTATTTGAGCAATTACAAGTTTCTAATTGGAAATTATAAGTTTTCATATGGTTTAAATAATATGTATGTTACAAATATGAGAATCTAAGACACTTAATTTTTTATGTATAATATTTGTTTGTGTGTAAGGTATTGAAATTTCTTGTTAAATAAATATTTTTGCTCTTAACTATTTCACATTTCTTTAAATAGAAAGTCCAATATATTATAAATTAGTAAAGATAACACCTCTATCGTTCATACAACCCTTTATATTTGGATTTTGTAGCCAAACCTAATTACATAAAAGTATAAAACACAACCAAAAAGTAATATTTCAAGTTTTCAGTTATATATGAGTAAAAGCTAGAAAATAACAATGTGCTTTCTGAAATTTACTACAATGAACCATTTACTTTTTATTACCGATATCACCAACGTATTTTCAAATAAATTTTCAGCTTGAACTAAACGTTTGTATCGGTAGTTATAATGTGACAACGTTAGTCCATTTAGCCAACGATTGTTTGTGGCATTGGTAATTTATATTAATAGACATTTTTAATTAAATAAAAAGAAAATTTATACTTTTTGTTTTTTCGTACTTTCTATATCTTTTTGTATGAAAATAAATACATATAAGAAAATTATTTTTTTAACTAAATAAGAATGCTCGTTAATTTAAAAGACTAATGTTGCAAACAGTTGTTAGCAAAACAAACTAACGTTGCGACATTATAACTAATACTACCTCCGTCCCAATATTATTGTCCACTATTCTATTTTGGGTTGTCCCAAAAATATTGTTTACTTCCAAAACTTCAAAAATTAGATAGAGAATTTTGTTTGAGTTTACTATATTACCCTCACTTGAGTTATCATTACAAACAATAAAGAAGTATAAAATTAATTGGTTATGGGTAAAACTGTCATTCTGCAAAAAGTAAGAGAGAGAAAACTGAAAAAGTGATGTTTTTCTAAAACTGTGTGTTTTTTGTCTGTGGACAATAATTTTGGAACGGAGTTAGTAGTTGTTAAACACTTGACTTCCCTTGAAAATAACACTATCATTAAGTTTAGATGTCTAGGTGCAAATTTAACCATATATATAGTCTTTACATTGACGTTGGTCAAAGAATATTAGCTCGTTGTACATACAAAACATATGAAAGATGAACGTAGCAGGAGCCCATATATCAGACAACGCGAGGAAATGGCCACCCTTGATGTTAGTAGCAATTTTTATTAATAATTAGGCCTTAACACCCTATCAAAATACAAGGGAAACATGATATTTCAATACAATATTTCTACTAACATAAGTACATACTAAAGAACAATAATATATAAGTAGACTAAAACCATAAAATGTAGAGATACATATATAAGTGCCAAAGAAAAACGATATGAAACACATGCCAGAACTAGCCACGTTCAACCCTTTGCAATTTTGCGATGAACACAGCCACCTTTACATACACCCAATCTGTCACGCAAGTATGAAAGTGGAAGAAAGCATGTCTTAGACGACGATTGAAAAGTAAAGCGCTACATGCTGTCCAAAACGCTGTTGCAAAACCAGTGGCCCCTCCGATATAAAACCATTTCCAAAGTTCATTTGTGCTCTTCCCATCATCACCTACAGTCTCACTGACAGGGGGTTCATCTCTGGGACATTTTTTCATTGTCGGAAGTCCACATAGTCTTGAATTTCCAGCAAACCTTTCAGGTGGAAAAGACTGTAGTTGAGTGCTGGATGGAACTCTCCCCGACAGGTTGTTATACGACACATCTAGATCATTTAATCTATCCATCTTAGACATTGTTGATGGTATCTCTCCTGAAAACATGTTTCTAGACAGATTCAAAGTTAAAAGTTCTTTCAGTTGGCCAATGTCTTGTGGAATATCTCCATCTAGAGCGTTGTGTGACAAGTCTAGTACCAACAATCCATACAGATTGGTAAGTTCATCTGGAATTTCTCCTGTGAGATTGTTGCTTGACAGATCAATGGTCTTCACCAATCCTAGAGTGCTACTAAACTCATTTATCTTTCCTTGCCACTCGATCATCGCATGGTCAACATAGTTATCATTGATATGATCCAGAGTGTAAAAAACATCCCTTGATGATACCTCATCTGCTGACCATGAATAATGATGCACATTTTGTTTTACAAAGAACCCTTTTTGAACCATGGTAGTAAAATTATTCACACATGAGGGGATTGTTCCTCGGAGGTTGTTCACTGACAAGTCCAGGATTTGAAGAGTTACTAATTGACATAACTGTGGAGGGATTGTTCCAAAAAAGTTATTTGATCTTAGGCTAAGATAATACAATCCTGGCAAGTTTTCCCCAATCCAAACCGGAACATTACCAAAAAACAAGTTGGCCCCCAAGTCCAAAAGGCTTAACTTGGTGCAATTCCTTAGAGACAAAGGCAATGCTCCACTGAAGCTGTTGTTGTATAAACAAAGCATCTTCAGTTGATCCAAATATCCCAAAGAGGGAGGAAGACTTCCCGACAGAAAATTATGCCCAAGATTAAGAACGGTTAGTTTTGTCAAGTTCCTCAAACAGTCCGGGAGTTTTCCTGTTAACAAGTTACGCGAGATGTCCACAAATACCAAATTTTCATGCATTTGGCACAAGGAAGAGATTCCACCATGGAATTTGTTTTCGGAAAGATCAAGAAAACTTGTGCCCACCGGAAAAGTAGGTATCAGACCATAAAAGTTGTTGGATCTCAAGTTTACCGAAAAAAAGTAAAGGCTTGATAATGAATTTGGTATTCTACCAGTGATGTTGTTAAAAGAAAGATCTATATAGTTTAATCGAGAGAGGCGCCATTGGTTCCAATACTCTATGGATAGTGTATCTGAAATGCGATTGTTGGAAAGATCAAGATGTATAAGTTTTTCCATTTTTTGAATCCATTTGGGGAAAAGAGGCCCTATCTTGCAAGAGCTGAAATCCATATACTCTAAATTCATAGAAAGGTTTGACATGTCAGCATTAAAGGGAACTCCTTCGAGTGAGTTGTTTGAAAGATCTATATACAAAAGGTTTGACTTTCCAATGTTTCTAGAGATAGCACCTTTAAGAGCATTGGAAGATAGGTCAACTTCTTTTATCCTGGGTAGTTTCCACAATGTGTCACTTATAGTTCCATCTAACTGATTTGAAGATAGGTTCAAGTATGCGAGGGATGAAAAGTTTTGAATCTCGTCAGATATTGACCCTGTAAATTGGCTACTTGAAGCATCCAAATATCGTAACGTAGCCGATGTACATACAGACACGTTTTTTAGAAAATAAGAAAGTTTCCCGTCAAACGTATTGCCAGAGACAAAAAGATACTCAAGCCTATTGCCAAATAATGGGCACAACCAAGGATATATGGACGAGTTGAGATTGTTCTTATCGAGATAAAGGGTATCAATAGATGAAGAAGACTCGACTGATGAAAAATATGGATGCACGACTTGTGACAGGTCACACGCCTTTAAACTTAAAAATGATAGGTTTTGGAGACCTATAATTACATTTACCCAGTTATTTGCTTTGGCTAGAGAAATTTCATCCAATTCAAGTTTTTCTAGATACAATAGAGGAGACAACCAATCTAAGTTTACCACTATACAACTTCTAAGGGATACTAGTGATAGCCTTACCAGACTGGTGAGGTTTCCAAATTCCGGAGGAATGGTTCCCTTGAGAGAGTTATGTGAAAGGTCGAGGAATACTAAATTCGTCAAGGAACCAATAGACTCGGGAATGGTTCCACTAAAGTTATTCCCTTGAAGGTAAAGGTGTGTTAATTTGGTCATGTTACCAATGGGCATGGGAATGGTTCCACTAAAATTATTCTCATTCAGGTACAGGTGTGTTAGTTTGGTCATACCAATTAACTCGTGAATGGTTCCATAAAGAGAGTTTCGTGAAAGGTAAAGGTGTGTTAATTCGATCAAGGAACCAAAGGACATGGGCAATGTTCCGGTTAAATAATTCAAACCAAGGTGAAGGGTTTTGAGTTTGGTTAAGGAGCCAAACGACCTGGGAACGGTGCCACTAAAATTATTCCAACCAAGGTGAAGGGTTGTTAGTTTAGTCAAGCAACCAACGGACCTGGGAATGGTGCCACTAAAATTATTCCAGCCAAGGTTAAGATAAGTTAATTCGGTCAAGTTACCAATGAACTTAGGAATGGTTCCAGTAAACTCATTCTCACCAAGGTCAAGATAAGTTATATGAGTCATGGAGCCAATGAATCTGGGAATGATTCCATGAAAAGAATTTCCTTTAAAATCAAGATGACTCATGTAGCTTAAATTAAGCTGCGAAAGACTAATATCACCTCCAAGCGTACCTTCATTATAAACGTAGGATAGGTCAAGCTCCGTGACATGACCTGTTTCGTGGTGGCACGTGACGCCATGCCATTGACAACAATCATCTTCTTCGGGTCCCCATGTAAAGAGCCGATCTTCAGGGTCTTGAAGTTGAGCTTTGAAATCAAGAAGAGCTTGTCTCTCCTTATCGATGCACGTATTAGCTGCTCCTCCAGTTGGTGCAACATGTTGCTGGCCAAGGGAACTGGAAGTTGATGTATTAAAGCACAGCAACACATGTAGCAAAATAAAAAGAAAATGAGTATGCATGAAGCAAAGGTATATCTTATTGTTCATTATTTATGTCGTATTGTCTTTATTATTTGATAAATGAATATATATGTGTATATGTAATGTGGCTTTATATAGACTCAAGTCCGAAAGCAAAGAACCGATGGAGTGATGGAACCAGACAGATTTCAATTTTGGTGGAGCATACACCAGTTATTAGTACATGGAAAAAATATCATGGAAATTTTTTAAAGTCCCAAATTAGACGTCCAAAGACTCTAAAGTCTTCGCAATCGCACTTATTGCGTGTACGTTCGTTGTGATATTTTTTTGTACTAGATTGATCTGATAATAAGTCTAAAATGAAATGAATGGACCAAAACAAAGCAACACATTCATATGAGTAAATATCAAGATAAGCTGTCATCTAACCAGCAAACCAGTGAAGTACATATGGTCATTACCTTTTGTTCCTAGCTCATCATCTCAGAACCACATAAACACGACATGCGATTATCAACGCATATGCAGTGGACAATTATGAACTAGCGTGCCTTATTTTTTCGTTTCCGCATAAAAACTAAAAATTTACAGTAGCTAGTCTTGTTATTAGTGGGTAAATGATGAAGAATTGAAGTTCATGATCCCATATTATACGTTAGAGCTTAGACGACTTGAAAGTCTCGAAACCTATGATAGAAACTGAAAGTAAATTGACGGGCACAAATAAAGCAACCATTATGATGGAAAATTTCGTGGAAAAATCATGTGGCTTCCATGCAAATACTATCTTTTTTTAGTGGGAGACATTATTTCTGCCCGGCAAACATCTTACTGTATTTTTCTACTGGAGTGGGTCTACCCGCATATGCTGAAGTCCACACAGGCGAAGGGAAGGGGTAATAAGGGTCATGTGACCTTCTTAGCGAATTTTTAAAAATATTCGAGGTTTTATATAATTTTCCCTCTTAGAAATCATTTTCTAGTGTAGTTATCAAAATGTAACTACCAACTGACTTGCAAATCAAATTGTACTTGATATGACTAAGGCTAACGATAATCGATATCTTTACTAAATACAATTACTAAAGGTAACTGAATTAAACAACCAAAACTACTAAAGTTTAACTAATTTACTAAACCTTTCATTCTCATTTTCTTCTATGTTGTTCCATTATGCAATGGGAAGTGATATGTACACCATTAAAATTGGTACAAACTAATAATATGAAATGAGAAACGTGGATACAAAATGCTAAAAAACGAAATACATGCAGAATACACTTTTGTGATATAAGAGATTATGGAGTAAGTTATTATACTTCTTGCGACTTGGTCTTCATGACTTATGACACGTATCAATACTTCGCACCTCAAAACGAGCCTTGTCCTCAAGAATCTTCGCTTTGTACCTCGTTTCATGTGGTTTCCAAGGTCGTTTCGGTTCATTTTAGAGAAAAAATGGCAGGAGGTTTCACTGGTGACCGATAAAAAACTATTTTCCTGCAACGGAAAATGGCTAACATGTCCTTGACGAGAGTGGCAAGGCCGCTAGTTTGATAGAGCTTTAGTGGATGCAAGATAACTATCTCATTTCGGACTTTTGGTTGTTTGTGAATAGGTTTCACAAGTGGAGCGGGCAACAAGAAATGGGTGTTTGAGATTGTAATGCGAGATTGTTTTCTATTGTGGTAATTGTTAGGAATTATATAAACGTAATACTAATTGTATTATACAGAATCGTAGATTACAACAACAGATTGAGGCCTGCAACAATATGCAGTGTCCTTAAACAGAAATTCGTCCCTAGTACGAACTGTTTAGAGGATACAACAATTAAATCAAGATAAACTTGAATCTGATGAATCTGAATTGTCCTTCTTGATGGATTCTGATGTGGTATATATACTTCATGAAACAACACCAATGAACAGTCGTGACATTCCAGAAAGCAGTTATATCTGTTAAAAAAGATAACTGTCAAAAGGAAATGTGGTTGTGTTGGTTGTGTCTGTTTAGTGTAATGAACAGATAAGAAAACCCTGATCTGGATTATTAAAAAACTAATTCCAGATTTTCTTAATTGAGCCCCAAGGCCTATCTTTTGACCATTTAATATGTACATTAATTATACATATATTAAGCCCAATAAGGTCTATCATTCACCATTCACTAGGATGTCCATTAGTATGGACATTAAGTAATTAGTAGGAATGGATCCAAGGTCCTTATAAACATGTTTTAGTTTCCTTTTTCTGGCGATGTGGGACAAAGACCTTTACATGTTCCAACAATACCCCACATTTTCTATTCAAACACCAATAATACCCACATTTGAATAGAAAATAAGCTAACGTAAAGTTACTTATTATTCTATTTCCATCAAACTTAATATGACATGCATCAGAATAGGTGTCTTTTGGACTTGAACCTATCTTAGTGATATTTATCGGATCTACTTTGTGGATAGTGAGCATAACTCTTGAACTAGCGACGTTTTGTAGTACATCGAGACAATAAGTATCACACAAGTCATATTTATGCAATAACAGATTCTTACCGTTGTGTTCATTTCGGTCTTGAACATATCCTTATTCATGAGAATTTTAGAGAACTTTAGCCATCTGGTTCCCAAAGACGCGACCACACATCAATCTCATATAGGTAATGCCAATCAAGAGTACTCCATAGTATCCTGCTATAAGAGCCATTAGTATTATTAATAATTAAAATTCAACCTACAATCATCAACGAAAAACACACAAAATTTCATCATAGGAATAGGTATACCTGTGTGTTAGTACTTTGAGTGTTACTCAACTAGTTTGCCTATTGAACCTAGACCATGGGATCTCCAATTTCGCTAGGTTAGGTTTCCGCCGAGTTTTTACTCATTGTATTGGCTTTAAACCCATACCCCTCGATGAGAAAATGACTTGTTCTCTACAAAGGCCTTTTGTCAAAGGATCAACAATATTTTCCTTTGACTTTACGTAGTCTATGGAAATGATTCAATTTCTCAAGAAGTCTTTTATTGTATTGTGGCGACGTCTTATATGTCTTGACTTGCCATTGTAGATGTGATTCTTTGCTCTAGTAATAGCAGCCATACTATCACAATGTATACATACAACAGTCACAGGTTTTGGCCACAAAGGAATACCCTCTAGAAAGCCTCTTAGCCATTCTGCTTCTTCAGCAGCTTTGTCTAAGGCTACGAATTCTGCTTCCATAGTTGATTTGGTATTCACTGTTTGTTTGGATGAATTCCATGATACAACAGCCCCTCCAAGTGTAAATACGTATCCACTTGTAGAATTTCCTTCATTATGGTTAGAAATCCAATTTGCATCACAGAATCCTTCTAGAACAGGAGGATACTTAGTGTAATGTAACCCATTAGCCATTGTATGCTTTAGATATTGAAGCACTCTAACTAGTGCATCCCAATGATCTCTAACAGGGTTATGCGAGTATCGACTAAGTCGACTTACACTATATGCTAAATCTGGACGTGTACAATTCATTATATACATCAAGCTTCCCAGTACTTGTGTATATTGTAATTGTGAAACACTTTGTCCTTTGTTCTTCTTCAGTCGAACCTTGGGATCAATCTGGGTTACAACTGGTCTATCATCATAGTGCCCAAATTTCTTTAGGGTCTTCTCAATGTAATGAGATTGGTTAAGGATGTATCCACTAGAATTTCTTTGAATTCTAATACCAAGAATGGTATCTGCTTCTCCCATATCTTTCATGTCAAATGAAGAATGAATCATTTTCTTGGTTGGTTTATAACATCCAACTTTGTTCCCATAATCAACATATCATCGACATATAAACAAATGATGACAAATGCATTTTTGTATTGTTTAGCATAAACACATTTATCACATTCGTTTATTTGAAATCCGTTTGATAATAGAGTGTTATCAAACTTCTCATGCCATTATTTTGGAGCATGTTTAAGGTCCTAAAGTGATTTAATCAATTTACAAACCTTATGCTCCTGACCTTTCACAACAAACCCTTCTGGTTGTTGCATATAGATTTCTTCACCTAATTCACCATTTAAAAAGGCAGTTTTCACATCCATTTGATGTATAATCAAGTTGTGGATTGAAGCTATTGCGACTAACGTTCTAATAGACGTTATCCTTGTCACATGTGAATAGGTATCAAAGAAATCTTGACCTTCTTTTTGACGGTATCCTTTGGCTACTAAACGAGCCTTATACTTCTCTATGGTACCATCGGGTCTTAATTTCTTCTTGAAGATCCACTTGTGGCCTATTGGTTTATGTCCCGAGGGCAAATTAACCAAAATCCATGTGTTGTTATGCACGATTGAGTCTATTTCTCTTTGAATAGCCTCTTTCCAATAAGGTGCTTCTGATGATTCCATAGCAGCCTTATATGTTTGTGGTTCTTCATTAACTACATATGTCATGTAGTCTGGCCCAAAGTCCTTTAGGACTTTAGTACGCTTACTTCTTCTTGGTTCAACATCTTCTTGTTGAATTTCAGAAGTGTTTTCTTCTTGATGATGAGATAAATGATCATCTATGATCTTTTCCTTGGATTAGAGATTTGCTTCTCTTTTTCCTTGAAAGGAAAGATAGTTTCAAAGAACTCTACTTCTGCAGATTCAATAATAGTGTTGTTGCTTATGTCTTGTACATCTGATTTGTATACCAGAAATCTATAAGCTGCACTATTCTTCGTTGGACCAAGATAAACACAGTCAACTGTTTTGGGTCCAAGTTTGGTTCTTTTTGGTAAAGGTACTTGAACCTTTGCCAAAAAACCCCACACTTTCATCCTTTTATAAAAAGGTTGTTTTACTTTCCATAATTGATATGGAGATTTGTCGCTCTTCTTATGAGGAATCTTATTCAAGAGTTGTGTTAGCGGCTAAACATGCCTCGCCCCACAAACTATGAGGAGCACCTACTGTTATTAACATTGAATTTATCATGTTCTTCAATGTTCTATTTTTACGTTCAGCCACTCCATTTTGTTGTGGAGTATATGGGGCTGTTGTTTGGTGTATAATACCAAAGGTTGAACAAAATTCAGCAAAGTCATTGGATTCGTATTCTCCTCCGCGATCAGACCTTAGAATTTTGATCTTTTTGTCAAGTTGATTTTCAACTTCTGCTTTATATGTTTTAAACATATTCAAAGCCTCGTCTTTTGTATTTAGTAAGTACGTAGCAAAATTTACTCACTCATCAATGAAAGTAATATAATAATTATTTCCTCCTCTTGATGGTGTTGCTTTAAAATCACATAAATCCGTATGGATCAAACCAAGTATTTCATTAGATTTTTCCACAGATTTGTGTGAATGGCTTGTGTACTTAGATTCAACACAGATTTCACACTTGGATTGTTTATCCATAGAACATTTAGGCAACATGCCTAAGTTTATCATTCTTTGCAAGGAACGGAAATTAACATGGCCTAATCTAGAATGCCATAAAGTAGAAGGATCAAGCATGTACACAGAAGCGGTACTAGTGCCCGCGTTATTATTATTAATAACATTGTCATCGGTTACAATACTTAATTTGAAGAGTCCCTCATCGAGGTAACCCTTTCCAACATACACACCACCCTTAGTGATTACAAATTTGTCTGATTCAGTTACAAACTTAAATCCCTTATTGCTAAGAATAGGGCCAAAAATCAGATTCTTGGTGATGGTTGGCACATGAAGCACATTTGAGAGTACTAGATCCTTTCTAGAAGTGATCTTCAATGTGACTTTTCCTTTTCCTTCAATCTTTGAAGCGGTTCCATTTCCAACGAACATTGCTTCACTTTCATTCAGTTTTTGATAAGATGCAAACATCTTTCTTGAATTACAGATGTGTTTTGTTGCACCTGTATCATACCACCAATCAACAAAATTAGTGGTTAAAAAAGCCAAAGATGTATCAATCATTCCTGCAAACTATTTTGGAGAAACGACATGGTTTGCATGGTTCGGATTTCCGCCATAATTTCCTCCTCCATACTCTTTCTTTTGGCGACAGTCTTTGGCCTTATGACCAGGTTTCCCACATACCCAACAATGAACTACTTTCTTAAAGTTGTTGTTCTTCTGTTGGTTATAGTTTTTCTTTCCATCCTTAGGATTTTTCTGTCCAGAGCCACCACTATTTTTGCCTTTGTTTTTGTTGTTGGATTTGTGTTTGGCAGAACTTTCTCCAACTATGTTGGCATTTGGTTCAATTGAAACTGCATCAACCTTGTCCTGCATCCTGTTATCTTCTTCAAATGAATTTTGAGAACTAATTGCTCAAAACTCATAGTGTCAGTCAAATGTTTAAGGTACAACTTAAAATTTTTCCAAGATGGAGGCAATTTTTCAATAATAGAACCAACAAGAAAGTTAGAGTTAATACCCATGCCTTCTACTTCCAATTCGTGAATAATTATTTGGAGTTCTTTCAATTGTTTCACGGCAGCCTTTGCATCGTTCATTTTAAAGTTCAGAACCAAAAACAAATTTCTTAGAACATGCAACTTCAGTCCTGTATTTCTTTTCTAGTGATTCCCAAATCTCCCTCGCAGAAGCAAAGGACGAATAAATATCATACAAGGAATCATCCAAAGCATTCAAAATATAATTTGTGCAATTATATTCGTTATGATTCCATTGTGAGGCGGCCCTTTCATAGTCTGCCAATTGTTCCGCAGTAGGAACATTCTGATCAACACTATACGGATCCACTGGTTCAGAATCCGTAAGTGTATATGCAACATGCAAAGATGTTAAGCAAAACAACATCTTTTGTTGCCAACGACGAAAATCAGAACCCTTAAACCTTTTAGGTTTTTCCACATGTGATTTCAACATGGTTTGATCCATCTTGAAATTTCTGTTTAGGATTGTTAGGAATTATATAAACGTAATACTAATTGTATTATACAGAATCATAGATTACAACAACAGATTGAGGCCTGCAACAATATGCAGTGTCCTTAAACAGAAATTCGTCCCTAGTACGAACTGTTCAGAGGATACAACAATCAAATCAAGATAAACTTAAATCTGACCAATCTAAATTGTCCTTCTTGATGGATTCTGATGTGGTATATATACTTCATGAAACAGCACCAATGAACAGTCGTGACTTTCCAGAAAGCAGTTATATCTGTTAAAAAAGATAACTGTCAAAAGGAAATGTCGTTGTGTTGGTTGTGTCTGTTTAGTGTAATGAACAGATAAAAAAACCCTAATCTGGATTATTAAAATACTAATTCCAGATTTTCTTAATTGATCCCAAGAGCCCCAAGGCCCAAGGCCCATCTTTTGACCATTTAATATGTATATTAATTATACATATATTAAGCTCAATAAGGTCTATCATTCACCATTCACTAGGATGTCCATTAGTATGGACATTAAGTAATTAGTAGGAATGGATCCAAGGTCCTTATAAACATGTTTTGGTTTCCTTTTTCTGGCGATGTGGGACAAAGAACTTTACAACGTCTTTGGTGATAAGTGTGAGTCTGGGACAAAGAACTATACAAGGTCTTTGGTGATAAGGTGATGACTCGGTAGAAAACGGAGCCAGAGTTTGGCCGGGTTGAACGATATTCCCAGCGAAAGCGTTTAGGCGTTCAATATGTGTTGCAAGGTCTTTGGTGATAAGTGTGAGTCTGGCGCTCGATGTGGCTACTTGTTCCTTGTGGAAGGTATTGATAACGAGAAGTGTCGCGAGGTTCTTGGCCATAACAACCATGGACTCTTCGATTCATGGAGGCAGAGGACGAAGCGATGAAAGCACCATTGATATTAATCGGGCTAACAATAGTCGATATCTTTATAACCACTAAAGGTAACTACCAACTAAATTAAACATACAAAAATTACAAAACTTTAACTAATTTACTCAACTAAACTTTTCATTCTCATTTTCTTATATGCTCTGTTCCGTAGTGCAGTTACACTTAAATAGCAAAATGGGTTCTAAACTTATGGTGCAAACATATGGAGAAAATGGGAAACGTGGAAACAAAATGCTAAAAACGAGATACATGCAATACACTTTTGTGATCTAAGAGATCATGGAGTAAGTTATAAACTTCTCGAGACTCGGTCTTTCTGACTTATGGCACGTGTAAGTACTCTTCATTGAAACTTTTTAGAAGTTTAAACAACTTTAAATTGTTCTTAGTTTTTGGTTTGTCAGTATAAATTTATTGAAAAATATCTAGCAAGAAGCTAGAAAAAATAAATAATGGATTACAATGTTTAGTTGTTTACAAGCCAACACCGGATCAATTAACCATGCTACCCAAGTAGGATTTGAACTCTTACTCCGGTGACAAATCTATGAATGAGATAAGATCCTTATCTCTTTCATTAGAGTGTCTTTGTGTAGCGGCTTCAGATAAGAACAAACTCTATTACAAATAGTTCAAGTGGTTGTGCAACTGACAACGTCGAAGCATACCTTTGTCAATGTTTTAAGGGGAACCGAATGGCTCCATGACACCAGAGTGACGTTGTCTAGGGTATTCACCTATGCCCAACCATTTTAATCATTATTCCTATATCCTTCGTAGCCATACAATCAACTTAATAAGTTGGGCTGTTTCGAGGGTTTCATCGCATAAAAGACATCGAGTGGAATGTTGGTCTATACCGCGACTATCAAAATTGCAACAGGTTGGAAGACGATCCAATCTAAGGGCCAATCATGAATATTAATGAACCTTGACAAAAAAGACTACTTATTCTGGTAAACAGTTTCAGTTGGGTTCTAAGGCTAGATGGAATGGTGGGTGAAAACCCCACCGCCACGTCAGCGCTACATCAGTTTTTTTTCTCTCCACTCACCCAAATTACCTTTCAACCTTACTGCTGGTGATAAACTCACCGCCACGTCATACCTTAATTTTTTTCTTAAATATTTTAATTCGTGAACAAAAAATGGTTAATAAGAACGTAAACGTAAACAATTGGATAGGGTTGATCGAGAGAAACATAACGGCGTCGGTGTTGTTGTGATGAAGAACCGATATGAGCTTGAGACATAATTTCTTCATTTTTGTTATGAGTGATTTTATTAGTCATCCTGTTTTATTTTGAATTTGAGCTTCCAATTTTGACGACTTTCTAAACAAGGCTCTTTGCATGTTGAAATCATTGTCAGATTCTTTTTTAAGAAACGTGTCGATTAAAACACGTTTGTCTGGGGAAATATCACGACACTTCTCATACGCAGTGCACAGTTTGATTTTAGCGTCGTGAGCAGCATCAAATTCAAAATCTAACGTTGTAAGCATAAACTCATGACGTCTGATTGTGGTATGTTTACGTCTTTTAGGAAAAAGAACGTAAAAGCGGTAAGTGTTAAGTGATGATTTATGAAAATCAACCACTAATGACCCAAATAAGTTTGTTTCCCAAGGAGGTTGATTGAGTGTGAAAAAACTTGTAAGTTTTAGATTAATATTGATTAAAAATAAAAAGGGAAGAAAAGAAAATGACGGATACGATAAAATTAAGCTAAGACGTAAACACGTAAAATCGTAAAAAGTGACAAAATAAAAACTTACTCTAAAAATTCCCAAAAAATTACCAAAAATTTCTAAAAATAAAACTAAGGTTTACAAATGATCAAAACTTTTTGAAACTTTTTAAATTAATTAATATTTGATTTTTAAATGCTAATAAGCCCTAAAAATCAAATAAATTAACAAAAAGCCCAAACAAACATTTTTCTACTTGTAAACCCCAAAAATATCTTAATAAAGCTATAAAGTATTTTTCTAAAATTTTAAACCTATTAAAATCAATTAAAAATAATTAAAAACTAAAATAAAATATTAAAGTAATATTAAAAATCCAAAATTTATAAAAAATTCTAAAAACTTGCAAACTAGTGTATTTTAACCTAAGTAATCAGAAAATGAAAGTAAAATTACCAAGTTACCCCTATTGGGCCCCCAAATGGGCTAAAATGAAAAAGAGTCCAAAGTTATTGGGCTTTTCAGCCCAAAAACCAAAAGTTCACAAAAAGCTCTAGAAAAGCACAGCCCAACTCAATATTCAATTTTAAGCAGACAAGTCTAAATGTCCAAAAGCTGAATATGAGCTTATCACAACTTATCAGTCAATAAGCTTATCTTTATTGGGTCAGTAAGCCCATTAAGCAATAAGCTGATGCAATAAGCTCTGCTTAAACACACAACCTTTTTAGAGAGCTGGGAGCCGTTGGCACGAGAAGGTGGTGCCAAAGCCGCCATGTAGGATTTTAGGGCTTTGGCACCAGAAACCCTTTGGCACCACATTTATGGGGGAATGATTGGCACGAGAAAAAGTGGTGCCAAAGGGGTATAATGGACCCACATAAACCCCACTTTATAACTAAAAAACCAACAAATTTTTTTCCAGAAATTCTTTGGCGTGAGCTGTTGGGGTTGGCGCGAGCACCTTAACAGCCACGACCGGAGTGGTGCGCCGATGGAGGTCTGGCGCCAAAGGGCTACTAGCCGGCCACCAGCCATCCCCTCCCTTTGATCTTACGAGATTTTAAACTTATTTTCAAAAAGAAATTCTGAAAAAGACCAAGAAATAAGCCAGAAACTTGAATTAAGCTTTTTCACTAAAAGAAAAAATAGTCGGGTTTGAGTTCTAGGGAGTTTCAAAAGTTGATTCTTTTTGAAAAAGCTCACAAATAGCTTAACTAAGAATAATCAAAAAGAAAAATCCCAAAAAGTCCGTTGAAATAAGCTGTAGAAGCCAATAAGCTGGCTGAAAAAGCCAAATAAGTTAGATTTCTAGCAAAACCTTAACCAAATAAGCTGAAACCTTCCAGAATTGATATTAAGTTGAGAAAAACGACACCTATTATAAAAATAAAATTGTTGCATGTACCAATAATCTAAACAGAAAAATAAGCCAGATTGAGCTTATTTGACCAAAAGTCAAACTTGATGAATATTCTTCCAAGTGTTCCAGGGATGTTTATAAGCTTGTTTTAAGAATTTTTGATGAAGGACTCAAGGATAAGTCCTTTGAATCAAGCTAACCAGTTGGTTAACTTGACTTGGTTTTGGCACAAATTAGGCCAATAATCCAATTGGCTTATTAGTCAAGCAAATAAGCAACAAAGACTGAAAACACTTCCACAAGCAGCCAATAAACAGATAATAAGCAACAATATAGCAGGGCAAGCACTAGATAATCAATTGCAAAGCAAAACAAGAGTGGTCAAATTGCTGATGTAATTGACCACTACAACAGCTTTTGATAAGCCCTAACTTATCTAAAAAACTCCCAAACTTATCAATCAGATATATCACAGGTAGCACACCACAAAAGCACTTCACAAAACAAATTTTAGCTTCTAATTCCAAAACACAAAGATTTGCAGCCCTTTGATGTGTTTGACCAATTCTAAAATACTTAGAACTTGTTTTATGAAAACTTGCAAAATACTTGTCCAACCTTTGTGAAACTTAACCAGCTATCAAACCTCACTTAGATACATGTGATAAACACTTTTAAACCCTAAGAACCAAGGGCACAAGGACACAAGGCCTTTTGATCCCAAAAATCCCAAACAGCCTTGTTTTAGTACTTTTCAAAGAAACTTTTTATTTTCAAAAACAACCTACTACTTTTATGGTTCAAATACCTCAACTAGGTGACACTAAGCAGACTTATACAATAAAACAAATAACACAAACACAAGATCACCAAATCACATAGCAACTTAAACAAATAGATTTTTAACCAAAATTTTAAAGAGAGAAAAGTGAGAGAGTGTGAACCTCCTGTTGGGAATAAATTAAGGACAGATCACTTGAACGCTGACAAGAACAACTCAAGCGTTGATAAGAGCAAAGTGAGCGCTGATAGCATAAGCGTTGACAAGTTAAAGTCAAGCGTTGACAGATTGAAGACAAGCACTGATAGAAGATGTGAGCTACACGTTTATTATATTCTAGAATACTTCTAGTAAGGATAGAGACGACAATGTATTTTCTATGTTTATCTTTACCTAGAATAGTTGATTCGTAGCTTATTGTACAAGACTTCTTGTTCTATAAAAGAAGATCTTTTAGGTTAAAGTTAATTAAGTTTTCATAAGTATTCGCAAGTTAAACCTCTTTCATTGTAACCAAGTACGATTATTCTAATACAAGTGAAAGTTTGTTTAACATCTTTGTGTTTTAGATCAAGTGTTAATTCCGCATAACACTTTGTTACTTTATTCATAAGCAAAGGTTTCTCTACGTGTAGTACTTGATCTAATCTCGTATACACAAAGCTTAATCGATCTAAGTTTGGGATCAACAAGTGGTATCAGAGCTTGTTGAGAAACTTTTGATCTTTAAGTAACGCAAGAACCCTAAAACACCAAAAACCCTAAAAACCCTAAAATTCTCAAAACCCTAAAAACACCATGTCTGGCACAGATCAACCTGCTGCTTTGCTACAAAACAACTCCACAAATCCTAGTATCAAAATTCCCATGTTTGATGCCAGGAACTTCGAGCTTTGGAAGTCCAATTTTGAGCAATATATAGCTATTTATGACTACACTCTTTGGGAGATTGTTGAATATGGGAACACATTCGACAAAGCACAAAGGATTGCTGCTGCTATTGCCACAAGGACAGCTGTTCCTAATTGTCCTGAAGCTGATAAGAAGGAAAAGCCTGGAGATGGAAGAGCTGTATCTGTTGAAGATATAGCCAAGAAGAGGGTGGACATGAAAATCTTGAACATCATGAAACATGCCCTAGGTCATGAGAATCAGCACAAGTACAAACGCTTTGAGTCTGCAAAAGAGCTTTGGGAAGCTCTTGAAGTAGCACATGGTGGCAATGCTGACACAAAAGAAGAAAAGAAGAAGCAACTCTTGCATGAGTATGCTGTCTTTAAAGCTCAACCCAATGAGAATCTCAGCAGTGTGAGAAGTAGACTTCTTGACATCACAAGTCAACTTTCCTTCATGGGAACACAGATTGATGACCCTGAATTGAATGCTACTTTTCTCAAAAGCCTTGGTGATGTATGGAAGATTGAGACAAGATCCATTCTTGTCAATAACACCCACAAGACCTCCAGGTTTGATGACATCTTCAACAAACTAAGACTGTTGGAGAATGAATGGCAATTGGATAGTGATAATAAATCTTCCAGTAGTAACATGGCCTTCTTCTCACAAAGTGAAGGCCAATTTGATTCCATGAACTTCTATGGACATCCAGCCACTGGATCTCAAGGTGTCAGCGCTGGATGTCAGTCTGTCAGCGCTGGATCATATCCTGTCAACGCTTTATACTCAAGCGCTGACACACACAACTTTGGCGCTGATAGAATTAAACCTGCTGGTTTAGATCTAGATACTGTGTGTGCATTCATTGCTTCTTTGCCCAGTGATTCAAGGATTACATATGAAGATCTTGAGCAGATAAGTGATGAACAATTGGAAGAGATGGACATCAAGTGGACTATGGCTCTTGTAAGCTTAAGAGCAAACAGGTTTAATAAAAGGTTCAAGAAGAAGATGACCTTTAAAGCTAAGGATGTTGCTGGCTTTGATAAGTCCAAGGTTGAGTGCTACAACTGTCATAGGATGGGGCACTTCATGAGGGAATGTAGATCTCCAAGAAGATCTGATGCTGGTAAGCCCTCAAGCCAAATGGTTAAGAGCCAAGATCCCAAGGCCATGGTTGCTGTTCAACAAATTGATGGTGTTGGAGAATGGGACTGGAGCTGGATGGCCAAGGATGAGGAAGAGGACAGAGCTTTGGTTGCTGAAGTTAAAGAAGAGCATGTTGAATATGCTCTCATGGCACACTCCTCCTCTTCATCAGATAATGAGGTATATGATGATGCTTTCTGTTCTAAGGGTTGTCGTTTAAATACTGAAAAACTAAATCAAGAGATAGTAAAATTATTAGATGAGGCAAGTACTGAAAGATGCAAAGTATCTAATTATCAAATTGCTCTTACCCAAACAGAAAAGACAGTAGCTGAGTATAAGAAAATGGAGTTTGATTTAAAGGATCAAATAAATATCTTAAAACATGAGTTACATCAGAGTAAAGATGTTCAAGATATAGTAAATAGGGTTAATCTTGATTTGATAGCTCAGTTAGAGGAGGCTAACAAAAATAAAGATAATGTGAGTCTTAAAATCCAGAGATTTGATAAGGCCACACAATCCCTAGGAGAGTGTGTTAGTAAACAAAGAGACTCTAAGGATATGAGTGGGATTGGGATGAAAGATTATACTGGTGTTCCACCACCAGCTGGGGATTTCTATGGTGTCCAATCAAAGGACTTATCTTGGACTGGCTTGCCAGAACTTCAAGAGAAGGAATTTATTCCTCCACCTAGAGTGACTTCCCCAGTTGAGGAATACAAGCAAAAACTAACTGACCTAGATGAGTGGAAGAAAGCTAACCACACCTTGTTTGTTAAGGGAGGGTTGTTGTGTGAAAGTCCAAATGAGCCCACACCAAACATGATACCAATTGTGGAGTCCAATGATCCTAAACCTATTAAGATCACACACCCTACCACTGGCAAAGCTGTTGACCTTGGCCCACAAACTGTTAGAAAACCTAGTGTTAAGTATGCAGAGATGTATAGGAATACTAGGTCACCAAAAAGCCAAGTTAGTAATCATGGAACAGGCTTCTTTGCTTCTAGACCTAAGACTATGTCTAGAAAAGCTTGTTACACATGTGGTAGCTTCTCACATTTGGCATACAAATGTGTCAACGCTTCCAATGTCAATGCTGATAGGAACCATTTCAGCGCTGACAAAAGTCAACATAGGTCAAACACTGTCAGACCCAATACTTATGTGAACAAAAGTTCACAAGTTGTTAGACCAGCCCCATTCTTTTCTAGAGGGTCTAACACACAAGGCCTAAGACCTTTTCAAAAGTCAAACACTTGGTCCAATAGGCAATGGGTTCCTGTAGCAAACCCTAGGTTCAACGCTGATAAAGGGAATCGGGGCACTGACAAGAGCAACTTCAGCGCTGATAGATACACTGCCAAACCTAGGTATTTGCAACCACAGGGAAATAGGTCCAAAGCTTCTACTAGCTTAACATGGAGACCAAAACAAGACAAAAACCCTAATTCTACTGGTATTTCTATGACATGCAACAGGTTTCATTATATTTCAAAGGCATTGTCAACACCAATTGGGGTTAACTGGGAATTTCATTCAAACAGGGATGAAAATGGGGTTGTTATGAGAACCAAGTCTGTTCTTGTTGAACAACCAAATGAATCCAAGTCTTCCAAGGCTTGGGTTCCCAAAGAAAACTAATGTGTTTTCTTTATGTGCAGGGCATTCAGAAGAAGATCAATGATTATGGATATTGGGATAGTGGATGCTCAAGGCACATGACAGGGAAGGAAGACTATCTGACTAATTTCTCTCCTATTCAAGATGGTGATAAGGTATACTTTGGAGGGGGCTATGGCACCATCACAGGAAAAGGAACCCTTGTCACCAACAATCTACGATTTGAGAATGTCTTCCTGGTAAAAGAACTGGATTATAATTTGTTTAGTGTATCACAAGTGTGTGATAACAAAAATAAGGTTCTTTTCACAGATACTGAGTGCTTGGTGTTAAGCAAAGATTATAAGCTCCCTGAGGAAAAATACATAGATTTTAGAACACCAAGGCATAAAGACATATATAATGTGAATCTTAATGGAATTAAGATAAATAATAAAATGTCATGTCTGTATGCTAAAGCCTCAGTAGATGAAAGTAATCTTTGGCACAGGAGATTAGGGCACATAAACTTTAAGAATATCAATAGACTTGTGAGGCTTGGTTTAGTTGATGGTTTGCCTGAAAAGGCTTTCCACAATGACCACTCTTGTGTTGCATGTCTTAAGGGCAAGCAGCACAAGGTCTCATTCAGGTCTAAACAGGTGCACTCTAGTTCTAAACCACTTCACTTATTGCATATGGACCTCTTTGGTCCAACTAATATAGAAAGTTTAAAGGGTAAATCATATTGTTTTGTCATCACTGATGATTTTTCCAGGTTTACATGGACTTTCTTTTTAGCCAAGAAAAGTGAAACTGCCCAAAGTCTGATTAATTTCATTACCCAGATTGAAAAGAAAAATGGTAATGAGGTCAAAATTATTAGAAGTGACAATGGGGGTGAGTTTAGAAATCAGTTGTTAGATGATTTTTGTGCCAAGAAAGGGATTACTAGGCAGTTTAGCATAGCTAGAACCCCACAGCAAAATGGGGTTGCTGAAAGGAAGAATAGAACCCTTATTGAAGCAGCCAGAACCATGTTGGCTGATGCCCACTTTCCTATAGCCTTTTGGGCTGAAGCTGTTAACACAGCTTGTTATGTTCAAAATAGGGCATTGGTCAACAAAATACATAATAAGACACCTTATGAATTACTTTGGGGAAGGAAGCCAAATATTGGCTTTCTCAAGCCTTTTGGATGTCATGTAGTTGTTTTAGAAACTAGTGAGGCCCTAGGTAAATTTGATTCAAAAGGTGATGAAGGCTACTTCATGGGTTATTCAGTGCAGAGCAAAGGATATAGGGTTTACATTAAAAAGGAAAAACGTATACTTGAAAAAGTACATGTTAGGTTTTTAGAAAGTAAACCTAGTGATCCTGAAAGTGGTCCAAATTGGTTGTTTGACTTAGAACCTTTATCTAGAGCTTTAAATTATATGCCTGTTACTGATCCAGACATTGTGAAGGTAACTTCAAGTGTTTTGGAAAAGAGAATTGGTAATGTTTCAGGTATACAGGTTGCTAAGGAGGATGGACCACCAGCAGTTAAATCATCTCTCACACAAGAATATGTTACACTTCCTATATGGACAGATGAGTATTATGCTGCTGCTGCTGCTAGGAAAGATAATGGTGGTTTTCAAATACCACCAAATACAAACATGCATGGTTCTTCAGGCGCTGACAAAGGGAAATCAAGCGCTGACAAGACCAATTCAGCCGCTGATGGTTTAGACGCTGACAACAACAGTTCAAGCGTTGTTAGCCCAAGCGCTGACAAACAAGGATCAGACTTTGGTGACACCTTTACACAGCTTTTCTCTTCCCATTTTGAACAAGGTGGACCTTCCAATGTCCATGAAGAGATTCATGTTGATCAAAGAGAGTCTGATGAAGAAGATATTGGCAACATGGAGCGTGAAGTTGAGGACACCAGACTTTTTGAAGGAGGAGTTCTCACTTCCACAGCAAAGGATCACCCCACATCTCAGATCATTGGTGATGTTATGGCTCCAGTTCAGACAAGAAGATCCCATCAAAGTCTTGGTGGATTTATTGCCAATATACACAAGAAGGTTGATACCCCTCTTGTACAAGCATGTTTGTTTGCCTGTTTTCTGTCACAGGAAGAACCCAAGAAAATTTTTGATGCTCTCAAAGAACCTAGTTGGGTGGAAGCAATGCAGGATGAGCTTCACCAATTTGCTATACAAGATGTTTGGGAGCTGGTTGATTGTCCTAGATATGTGAGACAAATTGGGACAAGATGGGTTCTAAGAAACAAGAAAGATGAAAGAGGCATTGTGGTCAGAAACAAGGCACGTTTGGTAGCTCAGGGATATACACAAGAGGAAGGTATAGATTATGAAGAAGTTTTTGCTCCAGTAGCAAGAATTGAAGCTATAAGAATTTTTCTAGCTTATGCCTCTTGCATGAACTTCACTGTTTATCAAATGGATGTGAAGAGTGCTTTCCTCTATGGGACAATTGTTGAGGAAGTATATGTCATGCAACCTCCTGGTTTTGAAGATCCTGAGAATCCAGACAAGGTTTATAGAGTGAAGAAAGCTATGTATGGACTTCATCAAGCCCCAAGAGCATGGTATGGTACCTTGTCTACATACTTGGTGGACAATGGATTCAAGAGGGGCACTATAGATCAGACACTATTTACAAAGAAGAAAGGAAAACATGTGTTGCTTGTGCAGGTCTATGTTGATGACATCATTTTTGGGTCTACTGATCCAAAAATGAGTGAGGACTTTTCCAAGCTCATGACAGATAAATTCAAGATGAGTGCAATGGGTGAGATGAACTTTTTTCTAGGTTTACAAGTTCAGCAGAAAGAAGATGGTATCTTCATCTCCCAAGACAAGTATGTAGCTGAAATCTTGAAGAAATATGGTTTTTCTCCACATGAAAAGGATGCTTCCACTCCTATGGATAGGGAACACCCTTGGGGAAAAATTGGAGCTGGAAAGGATGTGGATGTTAGGCACTATAGATCAATGATTGGTTCATTGATGTATCTTACAGCCTCAAGACCTGACATCATGTTTGCTGTGTGTGCATGTGCACGCCATCAAGTGACTCCCAAAGAATGTCACCTATTTGCTGTGAAAAGAATTTTTAGGTACCTAAGATGTTATCCAGATCTTGGCTTGTGGTACCCAAAAGATTCTCCATTGGACCTTATTGCATATTCAGACAGTGACTATGGTGGTGACAAGTTTGATAGGAAATCCACAACTGGTGGATGCCAATTTCTTGGGAGTAGATTGATATCTTGGCAATGCAAGAAACAAACAGTGGTGGCAAACTCTACAACTGAAGCAGAATATGTGGCTGCAGCTGCTTGTTGTGGACAAGTCTTATGGATTCAGAACCAGCTGTTGGATTATGGGTATAATTTTATGCATACCAAGATTTTTGTAGACAATAACAGTACTTTATGCATTATTAAAAATCCTGTACATCATTCTAAAACCAAACACATAGAAATTAGACATCATTTTATAAGAGATTGCTTTGAGAAAGGTTTAATACAACCAGATAGGGTAGCCACAGAAGATAATGTGGCTGATTTATTAACTAAACCTTTTGATGCTGGAAGATTTCAATATTTGGTAACAAATATTGGAATGGTTAATCTCACTTAATATGTGTTTTGGAACCTTTTTGTAAAAGTATGTACAGGATAATGCATTGTTATTGGTCTTTGTGATGATTTAGATTTTTCCACTTTATTTTTCTAACACTGACAAAGGTAAATGTAACGCTGTCAAGTGTTATTTTGCCGTTGTTAGAGATATTATTGTCTAACGCTGACAAGAGTTCCTTCAACGCTGATACGTGTTGTCGGGACGCTGTCAGCAACAAATGTTAGTTTTGTGGTTTTCATCTAAATGTGTAGGTGGTGGTAGGTTTATGCCATTGGATACAGAGTTGCTTATGGATCTTTGAAGAGCTATTTGGACATGTTTTTGTTTATGGATGATGGTTGGAATATTTATATTCCTATCTTGACATAAATTTTTAATGTTCATATATATTTTGAGAACTCATGTATCATAGTTTAAGGGGAGGTTTAAGGAACCTTTAGGATTCTTGGGTATTCTTATAATACTCTCATCACAATTCTAGATTGTGTCCACAGGTGAGTATGGATTAGTTTTACTAAACCATGAGGCACTGTAGCATGCATAGTATATCACCTTTGCATGCTGCCAAGACATTTTTGGCCTAGAATTGGTTGTGGTCTGTTGGGAGACTTGGGAATCATTTTGATATGGGTTTTACCTGGGAGTAACAAGGATTTTATCAGGTAACTTGGTTGTTAAGAATTTTGGTTAGCAAGGGACACTAGAGGACTGTTATGTCTATCTAGCTTATGCAAGTGTGCATAACTGGACAGTGCTTGCCGCCCTATGATAATTATCAGCTTTTGGTTATCTTCTCTAGGATAAATTACTTGTTAAGGTCATTTTTCACTTTTTAAAACAATTTTATTTTTGGACGCTGACAAGATTTTTCCAAGCGTTGTTGGGACCAAAATGGACGCTGACATGGCTTTAGGCGAACGTTGACAAGATTATAGCCGTTGGGCGTTGATGGGTTATATTTGACCGTTGACAATCAATGGGACCTACCCAGTTGTTACTTTTTGACATATTTTCAAGCCGTAATTTTAGGAGTTGTTACTTTCATTAAATGCATGAGATAACTTATAACTTTTTCAATATTTTCATGATTAGTTTTTGAAAATCTTTGCCTATTTTTGGGCGAATCACATGCATTCATCCACTCCTATAAATTTGGCTCCTATTTTTAAACAGGGTATTTATAATTCTTGTCTAACACTTTTCTCTTATCAACCTTCATCTTTTATACTTCAAATTAACAGCTTTCATCAATGGCACCAAGCTTTAACTCAGCAGAATTGGATTTGGGGTTCAAGTCTCAACACAACATGATTGCTTATCTTGTTGCTGATAATACTTTGTTTCCTCAATACACACAGATGGTGGAGTATTTGAACGCATCCCCATTAAGGTATGCTCTTTCTCATGCGCCACTCATTCCAGTCACACACATTAAATAGTTTTGGAACACTGTTAGTTCCTCAACAGTTAATGGAGTGACCACATTAACTTCTATTGTTCATGGGAGATCTTGGGTGGTTACTGAGGCCTTGGTACGCCAGGCCTTGCATCTTAATGATGCTGATGGTATAACCATTCTTCCCATATCTGAAATAGAACAAGGGCTTAGGGCTTTGGGATACCCTATTCCTGATGAAGGTACTCTTAATAAGTACCATAAGCAGGAATTTCCCCCAGCCTGGAAGTACCTCATTCACATTCTCCTTCAATGTTTGAGTCCCAAATGTACTGCACACAATGAGATCAATAGATCCATTGCAACTGCTATTGTGTGTATTGCAACAGGGCAAAAATATAACTGGTCTAAAATGATTTTTGAAGGAATGTGTAAAAACAAGGGGACAAAAATGACTTTAGCTTATCCCCGTTTTCTGCAAATGATTTTTGATGCTCAAAGATATTGTTCAAGGGATCACAATGATTTTTATAAAATCCTTGAACAAAAGAAAGCTATTTTTACCAAGATGAATTCACCACCTCATAGAGACCTACCTTTAACCCCAGCCATGCTTACTGTTATTGCAGCAGCACAACCCCAACCAGACCCCCAACCTCATATTGACCCTCACCCACAACTTGAACCTATTCCTGAACCTTTACCCTCACCTGACCAAATGCAAATAGACCAAAATCCCTTTGACGCTGACACATCTAATATAGGCGTTGATGTGCCTATTTTCACCGCTGACACCCAACCATCACAATCCCAAACACCTCTTAACCAACCCACATCTACACCTTCTTCTACACCATCTTCCACACCACCTGAATATAGGTTGTTTAAACGCCAAAGGACTGCTGGAGTGTTCTCCTCTGGTGGTCCTAGCCATGAAGCAGAGAGAACCACCACCACAAGTGTGGCTGGTGACCTGGATGAGGATGGGACTATTGGTTCTGGCTTAGAAGCTGGCCAAGGCAGTCCCACCATAGTTAAGTCCTCATCCATGCCCAATGAATCTGACTTGGGAGGTCAAATCCCCATTTCAGAAGAGGGCAGACTAGAACCAATGACTCTTTTGGAATTGACGGCTGTCTGCATTAGCTTGCAAAAGCAGAATGCAGACTTGGTACAAATTGTCAGTAACCAAGGCCTTGAACTCAAGGAATTGAGGGAGAGGATTGTTGTTTTGGAAAGTGTTCATGCAAAGGGAGGTATGGAGGAGTCTTCCAAAGGGGAGGAAGATCAAAGAAATCTGAGTGATAAGAGCAGTCAAGATGGTCAATCATTGGATGTTGCTGAAGCTCTTACTACTTTGAAGGAACAAACAGGTTTTGATACGTCCTTGATCTCTCCAACCAATTTAATTTTGTCATTTACAGATATGTTGAGAGAGGTTACACAAGGCGGTGAGGGAAAATATTTGAGCGTTGACAAGACAAGTTTGGACGCTGATAGAAGTATTTTGGGCGCTGATAGAGGAAATTTGGGCGTTGACAGATCTGAATATGGAGGTGATGTATTCCAGTCATCATCTATCATCAAAGATGTTCCTACTCAGGTATTATCATCTACCCTACCAACTATTGCACCAACAGATAAGGGTAAGGGTAAGTTGGTAGAAGAAATTGTTCCAAAGAATGCAGCTCAGGTTGAATTTGATAGAAGATTGGCTGAGCAAATGATGGAACAAGGTGAAAAGGAAAAGTCACCATTTGTTGTGACTTCTGAAGAAGAAAGTGATGGAGCTAGCTCAGATTCAAGTGTGATGATTGTTGAACCAGAAAGACTTGAGTATGGTGATGAGCTTGCTAGGGAAAAGCTGAGAGATTTAAAGTTGCAGATTGATTTTGATATGCCAGAGGTGGTTCAGATGTACAATTCTTGGGAAGAAAGCTGTATGGATAATCCAGACTTGACCATTTCAGATCAGATATGGGGTTTGGAAATTCTTCTTAGAGTTCAGAAGGATTGTAAGGTGATTTTGAAGCACAAGGCAAGCAACATTCTCTCTGAGTTGAAAAGGGATAGAAGGAAGCTCTACTTTATGTTGCTCAAATGTCATGGAGTTGGATGGACACATCAGAAGCTGAAGGCTTTGACATTTGATGAGTTGGAACATAGGGCTTATCCTATTTGGGTGAAAGTGCAAGAAGAAAACACTTTCAGACTTCTTTCAGATGAAAGAAAGGAGCAACTTGCAGAGGAGATGGAAATCAAGAGAGCTATGATAGTTCCCAGACCAGTAAAGAAGGGATTTGTACTTGAGTTTCCAAAAGATATGAATCAACTATATCCAAGTGAAGCAGTTATTAGAAAGAGCCTTAAGCTCTCCCCATTAGAAGCTTCAGATATGGTGCATGTGTTACCACTAGATTCCAGGAATCCAATTGTGAGTTATGATGAAGATGAATGTGGATTCTGGAAAATTGGAAGATTTGGCAAAGAGGTACACACTTTTACCACTCTCATATCTTTATTTGCAAGTTGTGATAGAGAAGACTTGGTGGACCTTTGGAGGTTGCTAGAGACCAAGTATGAGGCTGAAGCACCAACTTCAGTCAATGGAATAAAACTTTGGACCACATTCAAAAGAATGTGTGGGACAAAAGAAGAAGATCCTGAAATATGGAAGGATCTTGAAGATGACCTCAGTGGTCTTCAATGGAGGTTATATTCAGCTGCTGGTGTATATCATTTGAGTTCTACAAAGTTTGCTGAGTATTTACTTGTAGATGCTCAGTATTTCATATCCAAGGCTGTTTTGGAAAAGATGAAGGACACCCAGTTGGAGATAGACTATACAAGTGACGTGGCAAAGAATTTAATCAGATTTATTTATTACCAATATGATAAGGTTTGTCAGACTCCTCCAAGTTCTTAGTGTTTATTCAGAAACTTGATCATAAGAGTGGATATCAAGTTTAGGGGAGGATTGTTGGGAATAAATTAAGGACAGATCACTTGAACGCTGACAAGAACAACTCAAGCGTTGATAAGAGCAAAGTGAGCGCTGATAGCATAAGCGTTGACAAGTTAAAGTCAAGCGTTGACAGATTGAAGACAAGCACTGATAGAAGATGTGAGCTACACGTTTATTATATTCTAGAATACTTCTAGTAAGGATAGAGACGACAATGTATTTTCTATGTTTATCTTTACCTAGAATAGTTGATTCGTAGCTTATTGTACAAGACTTCTTGTTCTATAAAAGAAGATCTTTTAGGTTAAAGTTAATTAAGTTTTCATAAGTATTCGCAAGTTAAACCTCTTTCATTGTAACCAAGTACGATTATTCTAATACAAGTGAAAGTTTGTTTAACATCTTTGTGTTTTAGATCAAGTGTTAATTCCGCATAACACTTTGTTACTTTATTCATAAGCAAAGGTTTCTCTACGTGTAGTACTTGATCTAATCTCGTATACACAAAGCTTAATCGATCTAAGTTTGGGATCAACACCTCCTTCCCTTTACTTCCTAGGGAAGGTCAACAATGCTCCCTAGAGTGTGATTCAACAGCTAGAACACACCTAGAGTACCTTGAACAAGAAATGAGCATGGACCATGGTTGATGGTTCAACAGCTAAACCTCAAGGCCTTGGATCTTCAACACAAACAACAAACAATCTATCCAAAGGTTGATAAACCTTCACAAGCTTGGTGTAAAAAAGCTTGCAAGAGCTTATAGCTTTTGGAAGGGGTTAGCACAAGTAAAATATTCAAAACAGAAACCCTTTTTGAAAACTTTTCAAAACTTGAAAACCTTTTCAAACCAAAACGTGGCCTACTCAAACCACTAAAACACTTTCAAAATAACTATTGGAACTCAGCCTTTGCTTCTCCTTAACAACTTCAAACAACAAAAGAAAATACCAAACTTTTATTAATTTAAAAGGAATTACAAGAGAGAAAGCAAAAACTGGAACAATGGGTCATCACAGGTTGATGCCTCCTTATATAGTGCTAATGAGAACCTTCTAGGTGCTAAAAAACTATAAACCCTAGCTATGAAGTTCCATGAATGCCCTTGAGTGTGTTTGATGTGAATGAGCTGTCAAAATTGATCCAAATCGTTCATTTAGCCTTAGGGACCAAGTAGTGATTATGGGTTGTTGATTTGTCCACGTGGGATGCCTTGGAGGTTAAGGAGTGATGTGATAGGTGGACGAGGTTGATGGGTGGGGTCCATGGGTGAAGGGATGTGTGATGTGAGGTGTGGGATAAATGCGTGTGAAGGGGAATCACACATGGGATGTGTCAATTCGGTTTTACCCTTTGATGGGTGAAAGTAAAATCTGGGAGTGGAGGGTGAATAGTAACAAAGTTTGATCCGTTTTTTGTGGGATGGCAAAGTGTTTGGCGCAAAAATGAGATTTGAATGTTTGGTGTTAGAAAGTGAGTTAAACTTTGAGGTTTGTTTAGTAAATTTGTTTTAGGTAATTCGTTTGGCTTGTCCTACAAACTTTGTTATTTTTAGTATGTTTTTGTTTGGTAAGTTTTAGGTCATTGGTACCCTATAAATAGAGGCAATGTCATTAGTTTTCTTTGTAGCTTTCGAATTGCAACTTTGGGTATTGAATAAAAGCTTCCGCTTTGTTTGTTTGTTTGTTCGTTTAAATAATCCAACATTTGGTGTGGCAGTTTTGGTCCTTGGTCTTAGGCATTCTTTTTAAAACAAGTTTATTCAGCCATAAAAATGACTTCCTTTGTTAAACAAGTTTCAGTTTTCACACTTTGGCCACAAATACTTTTCCAAAGTATTTTTAAGGACTTCTTTTGTAATTTCTTGAATCTTGAAGTGCTTGTCTTGGCTTTTCTTGATTCTTGAAGGTCCATTCTTGTGTGATTGACTTTGAGGAGGACTAATATTGACAATCCATAATTTTAAGGGACTAATCTTGTCAATTCTTCCAAGTTGAGGGACCTTTTTGTAATTTTGATAAACTTTAGGGACCAAACTTGTAATTATGAATTAGACAAGGGTATAAAGTGTCATTTATTCAATGATGAAGGACCTTTCTTGTACATCTTCAAATTTTCAAGGACTTTTCTTTGATAATTCACAACTTGGGCCCGGTTCATTGTGCGGCTTCGTTTCTCGTGTTCGTTTTTGCTTGTTTCTTGTGATCTTTTGTCTTTTTCACGATATCCATACCTAAAATACACAAGTAACATACACAAGAATATATTATGGTATTTTATGATATTTTAATTGCAGTCTCATCAACGTCGTTCTTCATTGATTTGTTTTTTAACCATAGCTTTGATCTCGTCAACGGTGTGTGGAAGGGAGCACGCCATTTGATTTTTGAAGTTGTGAGTGAAAAATATTGAAAGTTAAGAAGTATTTGTAGATAGGAAATGGGATAATGTGGTATTTATAAAGAAAGAATTTTTTTTAATATTAACGGTAAGCATTAAAAGTTGAAAGTAATAAAGAGTAACTCACCTAGGTGAACTTTTCACAATAGTGGCTTGAACCACACATGAGTTTTTCACCCGGGGTGTCAACCCACGCGTGAGTTTCCCATTCACTGTGGAAAGTCACCCCAACTCCATCCGGCCTAGCAACTGTGAGCTTGTTGGAATTGTTGACTGAAAAAGAATTAGGGGGAGTCAGAGCGCACAAAGTTTTTAGCAGCCACTGTTGTACTGTTAAAGCTCTTGATCATCACTTATGGGCCGTCTCCAAGACCAAACACGATTTATGGACCGGCTCATTAAGTAAGTAGCATCGATCCGTTATCACGCAATCCTTGAACTTTTCTAGATAATACATTATGGGTAAATGGATTTCTAATTTGTATTTGCCAATCCAAACGTTTGTAGAATATCAACCTCTAAACTCACTGATATAAAATGCAGTACATACTTAGAGAAAATGTTTACTGGTATTCTATGTTATATTTAACAAAATAAAGGGCTTTATATAGCCTTACACAAGCTACAAAATAGCAATAGAAAAATAGGAACGTGGTTACACAAAGTCTTCCTAAAGAACCGGACAACATGAGCCACTCTCCTATTACTCGGTCAAACATAATACCCATTCAAGCTGCTACTTGTTCACTAAAACATATTACATTGAAACTTTACCATGCACAGGGGGACCCAGAATATTTTATCGAGTGTTGCACAAATTGTTTTTGACGGCGTTGCATATCATTTTTTATCGTAAATAATAAATTTTACATGATAAACATGTTTTAGCCTAAACCAAAGTAGTACAATTTTTTTTTGGGTGTTACACATACTAGAAAATCAATACTTTTCGGAAAATTTACATTTCGTAGCCTAAAATCGGGTGTGGCCCGTGCCACACCCGGCTCCCGTATGTGGGTCCGCCCCTGACCATGCACCATGCATACGTGAACCCGACGTATAAATGATAAAGCCAACAGCGGCCTCCAAAACAAACAAAAGAAAAAATGTTGAAGGTGACTTGTGGCGCCTGTGGTGGTGAAGGCCAGTGTTCTTTAGTATTTAAATTAACTCAGCATACAGTAGTTAGTTAAATGGTTCTTTGTGGTTTCCAAATTTTCAGCAATGAATATATACCGCAGATAGCAAACTTCCACATTCGGATGTTACAAACAGAGTATGTCTGGTCTGTGTCTGTTTCATACACTCACGTTCTCTTAGAAGAGCACCTAGAGGATCGAAACAGTTAGCATTAATTTACCACGTGGCTGAAAAAAGAGTAAGAATAATATATATAGTTGGACAAAAGAATGCAAACGTCCTAACACCATCTAACGACACACAAATGCACATCCAGTATTGATGTGATTCACTTATTACACGTGTTTTATCCAGCATAATGCGTTCACAGCATAATGAAAATCTGGGATTGTGACATTTTGTGTAGCAAGATGCAATAATATATAGTTGAATGTCAGTCAATCAACTTGACAACTTGTAATATGAAGTTTTGTTTAATCACATTGGTATAAATCCATTTATCCAATCATGTTTGAGTTGTGGTGGTAGTGCTGTTGTTAAAAGCCGCTGGTGGTGAAGGCCATGTGTTTTAGGTCCAGATTGAGCTGATGTACGAGTCTTGATAGTAAAAGTAACTTAGCACTTACCCGACGCTAGTTTGTGTAATTGATTGATGGAAATTATATTTTAAGCAAGGTTATGATAAACAGGGTAACTCTGTTGTTAGTTCTGTTTCACATACTTACCGCTTGTAATCAGGTATAAGTTTAGTGGAAGCAACATGTGATAATAGCAATGGAGCAAACAAGAACCACAGCTGCCACTAATGAAGACGGATTTCATACGATCTGGAAACAAACCTCAGGGTCATGAATAACATGTTATTTTATGTTCGCTGATGTCCATTCGCTATCCCTGTGGTAGGATCAAGTGACAAGTGTGCATATACTCCTTCGGGATTACAAATCCGTTGTAGAGATCGACCATATTGTACTAACCTAACAAAATTTTCATCGAGTTATATTATTGATTGAAGGCTTTTTCAGGTGCCCCGTAATCATGACTAAAACACTGCTACAGTTTGCTAGCTTCACACTACATATTTATAATGCCAAACGTAATAGCATTTGCTTTTCGGGCATGATGCATGTCTTAACATAAAGATTCATATTTATCTTAGCTAGAAATGATACCTTAACATTATCAAGTACTTTGCAATTTCATGTAAAGCATTTTATCAAGCACAATTCTTGCATCGTGTAAACATACGAAGCTGTCATATATCACACGACGCAGGGAAATGACCACCCATGGTGTTAGTGGTAATTTTATTAATAACTGGGACTTAAAAACCCATGCCAAATACAAGTGAAGCATGGAATTATAACCCTATAATAAATCCAACGAAAAAAAGCATAAGAAACATGCATACACTTCTATACACGCGCAACCCATTGCCATTTTTCTATGAACACCACCACCTTTACGTACGCCCAATCTTTCAAGCTATCATGCAACTGGAAAAAAGCATGTCTCGTCTGGCGGTTAAGAAGTAAAGAGCTACAAACTATCGAAAATCCGATAACAAAACCACTCGCCAGACCAGTAACAAACCATATGTCCATGCCATCCTCTTCACCCTCACTTTTTCCAATGGAGTGTGGTTCTTCTGCTAATTCATCATCTCTAGGGCATTTTTTTGGCAGGGGACTTCCACATAGCCCCGCATTTCCTATGTACCTCACAGGTTCAAAGCTCTGAAGTTGAGTACCAAATGGAATCCTCCCAGACAAGTTATTATGAGACACGTCAAAAAAATTTAAAAAATTCAGCTGAGACATGCTTGAAGGCAACCCTCCGGAAAGATTGTTTTTGGATAAATCCAAAGTTTGGAGTTCTTTCATTTGTCCGATGTATTTCGAAATCGCTCCAAGTAGAGTGTTATGTGACAAGTTTTGTACTACCAGTCCATGCAGATCGGTAATTTCATATGGGATTTGTCCTGTGAGACTGTTAGCTGATAAAAAATCAACCGAACACCCCTTTTGTGTCTTTATATCCGGCGGCCAAACGAGAGAACAAGGAGAAGGAGAAAAACTTTTTAGGGTTTTTGTTATTTTCCTGTAATGTGAAAAGTGAAACTTGTTTTACCCCTTAACCCCCTTGTTAGTAAAATTTAAATGGGCTTGGCCCATTGTCTTGGTGTAGCCGCGGGTAGGGGGCCCCACTTGGGGTAACCCGTACCTTTTCCGAGTCTAATTATTTTAGTGTTCGTTCGTGTTTTATCTTGTTCGTGTTTTATGTGTTCTAGTTAATTATTAACCATGACTTACTATATTTATTCGTGTTTGTAATAAATATATATACGTAATTAATATTAGCTCGTGATTAATTTACGTTCATGATTTCATGATCGCATGTTCGTGATTAAATATTGTTTGAATAATTATTGTGTGTTCATACGTAATAAATACTTATCGTGTTCTAACACGTACGTAATACTTAATATTCTTATACGTGAACGTAATCATACTATAAAAGGAAAGTTTTAATCTAGTATGTACGATCTTAAAGGTACTATTCATGGTAAAAGCATGCGAGTTTTACATACACACCACAACAAAATGGAAGTGCTGAAAGGAAACATAGACATCTTTTGAATGTTTTGAATGAAAAAACCCCTTTTGAACTGATTTACAATACTTGTCCTAGGCTCTTTCACATTAGAATGTTTGGATGTCTGTGTTTTGCTACTATTCTTAATAGTTCAGATAAGTTTTCCAGCAGATCTGAAAAGTGTGTTATGATGGGTTATTCTAGTTCTCAGAAAGGATATAGGATTTACAGTCTTGATAGGCATCAGTTTTTTGTTTCTAGAGATGTTAAGTTTTTTGAAACAATATTTCCTTTTAAAGACTCTGTTTTTAATTACAATAAAAATAATTTTAATAAAGAAAATGTTTTTCAAGACTTAAATCTGTTGAATTTTTTTTGACCTTGATGACCCTGAACTTCCCAATGATGAAGAGAGAGCAGCTAAACATAATGGTGACAATCTGTCACCAATTGCTAGTAGCCCACCTCCAAGTCTAGGTGACACTGGACACATTGCCTCAGGTAATGATACCAGTGATGCCAGCTTGAATAGGGAAGAGGCTGCCACACTTGATGAGAATGCTAACTTTGAGAGAAATTTAGATATTAATCCCATTCCTTCCCCTCATGTTCAAAACATGGAAGGAAGTCTTGGGGATGACTCTATAAACAATGTTCAGGGTGGTCAAGGTTTGAGGAGGTCCTCAAGACCTTCTGTTTTCCCAGAAACTATAATGATTTTGTTGTCCAATCTAAAGTCAAATATGGACTTGAAAAATTTGTTGGATATTCCAAACTTGATAAAGAAAATTTTATGCTTTGTCACTCAACTTAACAAAATGAGTGAACCAAAAAGTTTTTTTGAAGCATCTCAGAATCATCATTGGGTTGATGTTATGAACACTGAACTTGCTGCCTTGCTTGAAAATGACACTTGGGACATTGTTGAACTCCCTAAAGGTAGGAAAGCCTTAGGGTGTAAATGGATTTGGAAAATAAAGTTTAAGTCTAGTGGTGAGGTTGAGAGGTATAAGGCTAGGGTTGTTGCCCAAGGTTTTGGCCAAAAAGAGGGAATTGATTATGATGAAACCTTTGCCCCTGTTGTTAAAATGGTCACTATCAGGTGTTTGATTAACCTTGCTATCATGCAATCTTGGCCTGTTTTCCAACTTGATGTCAATAATGCATTTCTTTATGGTGATGTTGATGAAACTGTGCACATGAAACCACCCCAAGGATATCTTCCTAGGGGTGATAACTTGGTTTGCAGGCTCAAGAAATCTTTGTATGGGCTTAAACAAGCTCCTAGACAGTGGAATGCTAAACTTACATCTGTTCTTAGTGAAAATGGCTTTATTCAAAGCAAGTCTGATTATTCTTTATACACTAAATCTCAGGGCAATTTATTTCTTGTGTTACTTGTGTATGTTGATGATATAATCATAACTGGAATAATATTGTTGAAATTGAAAAGTTTAAGAGTTTTCTAAGAACCAAGTTTATGATTAAAGATTTGGGTAAACTCAAGTATTTTTGGGAATTGAAGTTTTTGACACTAAGAATGGTGTTTGTTTAAACCAAAGAAAGTATGTGTTGGACTTGTTATCTGAGTATGGTATGCTTGCTTGTAAACCTGCTAAAACTCCTTTACCATCTAAGCTTGTCATCACTAATCAGCCTACTAATGAGGACTCTCTTCTTGATAACATTGTTGATTATCAAATGCTTATGGGAAAGCTCATTTATCTGAGTAACACCAGGCCTGACATCTCTTATGTTGGGCATTGTTTGAGTTAGTTCATGCATTGTCCTTTGAACTCTCATCTCAAAACTGCTTTTAAGGTGTTAAGATACCTCAAAAGCTCTCCAGGTTTGGGTATTCATTTCACAAGAAAATCAGGTATGATTCTGATGCTTATTCAGATGCTGACTGGGCAAAATGTGTTTTCACTAGAAGGTCAGTGACTGGGTATTGTGTGTTTATTAATGGAAACTTGGTTTCCTGGAAAAGCAAAAAGCAAAACACTCTCTCTAAATCTTCTACTGAGGCAGAGTATATAGCTCTTGCCTCAGTAACCGGTGAAGTGATTTGGGTTCTCAAGGTCTTAAAAGACTTACATGTTGAGAACCTACTTCCAGTCACTCTTCACTGTGACAGTAACTCAGCTATTAAAACAGCTGCCAACCCAGTTTTTTATGAAAGAACTAAACATCTTGAAATTGACCTTCATTTTGTGAGGGAAAATTTTTTGAGTGGTGTGATTAAAACTGTTAAAGTAGAATCTGCAAATCAAATTGCAGATATCTTGACCAAATGGTTGGACATGGAATTGCACCAAAAGTTTGTTAAAGAACTTGGAATGATAAACCTGTATGGGTTATCAGATTAAGGGGGATGTTAAAATGAGGACCTAATCTGCTAACCTATTGTTCCTATAAGGACTTATTATGTTGTGTTTCATTCTTTCAGTTATGACTTTGGACTGTTGGTGTAATGCTTTTGTGGAATGAAGGACTGAAGTTGGTTAACTCTTATTCCTGCTATTGGACTGGACCAAGGCCCACATATGAAGCCCATTATATCAAACGGCTATGAAGCCCATTATATCAAACGGCTCTTTTAGCCTTTTAGGTTATATATTGAGAGGAGCGTATTCATTCTTGTTGGTATCGCCTCATTATGTAAACTGTGTGTGTTTTACACACAGTGCTCTCTCTCTCTTCACTTGATCTCAAAACCCTAGTTTGATCTCATCGTTTTTCTTATTTGTTTTTATTGTAAAACTATTATCAATTAGATAATAGAGCTACAAGTGATTAGCACTGGTAGCTTTGTTTTTATTTCACTTTGTCCTTTTAAATCTTTGATAAATAAAGTTATTTGGTGTTTGAGGTCTATCTGATCATGTTTTTCTACAAACGCACAGCGAGCATACAATTACGCTCACATCCAACCTCTTAACTTTAATGGTTTATAATTCTTCTTCCACTTTGTGATACTTTTTGGTCAAAAAGAAGCGAGGGTGCTCAAATAAAGCAAACCCACTCACTGAAATAGTTACATGATATGATAACACCAATCCAGTATCCTAACACCTAATGTAAGAAAATGATAATTGCATTGATAAAAAAACCCCAACAAATGCTAGAATTTAAATGATAAAATTATTGTAACTCGAATTTAATACAGTGCTGTTGTTAAAGGTCGTTCGTGCCAGCACCCGTGGTGGAGGTTGCAGTGGAGATAGCCATGTATTTTAGGTCCACATTGAGCTGATGTACGAGTCTTGATAGTAAAAGTAACTTAGCACTTACCAGACGCCTGTTTGTGTAATGGATTGATGGAAATTACATTTTACGCAAGGTTACGACAATAAAATTCCACATTCTGATATCATAAACAGGGTAACACTGTTGTTAGTTCTGTTTCACATAGTTACCGCTTGTATTCAGGTACAAGTTTAGTGGAAGCAACATGTGATAATAGCAATGGAGCAAACAAGAGCCACAGCTGCAACTAATGAAGACGGATTTCATACGACCTGGAAACAAACCTCAGGGTCATGAATAACATGTTCTTTTATGTTCGGTGATGTCCATTCACTATCTTTGTAGTAGTGTCAAGTGACAAGTGTGCCCCCTTCCGGATGACTAATCCATTGTAGAGACCATAGTGTAGTAACTTAAGAAAATTTCATTGAGTTACATTAGTGATTGAGTAACAAAAAATATATCAGTATTCAGATTTCTTTGGTGAATTGATGGCTTATTTCACGTGCCCCGTAATCATGACTAAAACACCCGCTACAGTTTGCTAGCTTCACACTATATTTGGTGCCTTAACATAAAGATTCATATCTATCTTAGCTAGAAATGATACCTTAACAATTAACATTATCAAGTATTTTGAAATTGTGTAAAGCATTTTATAGAACACATTTCATGCATTATATTACTATACTGTTTGTAATATGAACATACGGAGCTATCGTATATCACACAACACTGGGAAACGGCCACCCATGGTGTTAGTGGCAATTTTATTAATAACTGGGACTTAAAAACCCATGCCAAATACAAGTGATGCATGAAATTATAAAACTATAACACGACGCAAAAAAAAAAACATAAAGAACATATACCATTATGCAAGTGCAACCCTTTGCAATTTTGCTATGAACACCACCACCTTTACGTACACCCAATCTTTCAAGCTATCATGCAACTGGAAAAAAGCATGTCTCCCACGGCGGTTAAGAAGTAAAGCGTTACAAACTGTCAAAAATCCAATAGCAAAACCACTCGCCAGACCAGTAACAAACCATATGTCTATGCCATCCTCTTCACCCTCACTTTTTCCAATGGAGCGTGGTTCTTCTGCTAATTCATCATCTCCAGGGCATTTTTTTGGCAGGGGACTTCCACATAGCCCCGCATTTCCTATGTACCTCACAGGTTTAAAGGTCTGAAGTTGAGTACCAGATGGAATCCTCCCAGACAAGTTATTATGAGACACGTCAAAAAAATTTAAAAAATTTAGCTGAGACATGCTTGAAGGCAACCCTCCGGAAAGATTGTTTTTGGATAAATCCAAAGTTTGGAGTTCTTTCATTTGTCCGATGTATTTCGGAATCGCTCCAACTAGAGTGTTATGTGACAAGTTTAGTACTACCGATCCATGCAGATCGGTAATTTCATATGGGATTTGTCCTGTGAGACGGTTAGCTGAAAAATCAATGCTCTTCACGTATCCCAAATTTTTACTAAACTCATTTATCTTCCCTTGCCATTGGATCATCATGTGATCAGTATAGCTATTATCCACGTCAACGGATACGGTGTCGGACAGTTCAGTGGATCCAATATAAACTGTCATCTCGCCAGAACTATTATAATGATGTACATTCGGGTTCAAATACGATCCTTTTTTAACCATGGAAGTAAGATTATTCACACAGGAAGGGATTTTTCCATTCAGGTTATTAAATGACAAGTCTATGAATTGAAGACTTACTAATTGACATATTTGAGAAGGGATGGTTCCAAAAAAGCTGTTTGATTTGAGACTAAGGGCATACAACCTTGACAAGTTTTCCCCAATCCAAACCGGAATATTACCATATAAACTGTTGACCCCCAAGTCCAGAAAGCTTAACTGGGTGCAATTCTTCAATGACAACGGCAATGCTCCAGATAAGTTGTTGTTGTATAAACTCAAAGTCTCGAGTTGGCCCAAGCATCCTACAGAGGGAGGAATACTTCCTGATAGACTATTGTCTCTAAGATTAAGAACTACTAAATGTGTCAAATTCCGAAAACAGTCTGGAAGTTGACCGGTTATTGTGTTATGTGAGAGATCAAGAAATTCCAAATTTTTATAGATTTGGCAAAAGGAAGACATTCCTCCATTGAATTTGTTTCTGGACAGATCTAAAAAATTTATATGTGATGGAAAAGCAGGTATTGGACCATAAAAGCAGTTGACACTCAAATCTACTATATTAAGGTTGTGATTTGATAATGATTTTGGTAATTTTCCAGTGACGTTGTTGAAAGAGAGATTCAAATGCGCCAAGTTAGAAGACTTCCACTGGTTCCAGTACTCTGAAGAAACTGTGTCTGAAATGCTATTGTTGGAAAGATCAAGATGCGTGAGATTTTTCAGTTTTTGTATCCATTTAGGGAAACGAGGCCCTAGCTTGTTAGAACTGAAATCTATGTATCTAAGATTTGGTTTTCCAATGTTTTTATAGACAACACCTCTAAGAGAATTGGAAGAAAGGTATAGCCGTTGAAGGCTGGGTAGTTGCCATAGTTTGTCGGTTATAGTTCCATCTAACTGATTAGAAGATAGGTCCAATCTTTTTAGGGATGAAAATTTTTGGATATCATCAGATAATGACCCTATCAATTGGTTACTTGAAGCATACAATTCATGTAACGTAGCTGCTGATGTGCATCCAGACAAGTTGTTCAAAAAATCTGAAAGTTTCCCATCAAACTTGTTGCCAGAGAGATAGAGAGCTCCAAGCCTATTGCCAAACAATGGGCACAACCAATTAAACATGGATGTGTTGAGATTGTTGTTACCGAGATAAAGGATCTCAACAGATGAAGAAGCGTTGATGGATGGAGAATATGGATGCATGACTTGTGAGAGGTCACATCCAACTAAGCTTAAATCATATAGGTTTCGGAGACCTATAATTACATTAACCCAGTTATTTATTTTGGCAAGAGAAATTCCATCCATAGAAAGCACTTTTAAAGAAGATAGAGAAGACACCCAATCTAAGTTTTCAACTGTAAGATTACTACGAAGTGAAAGGTATTCCAACTTGGCGAGGTTTCCAAATTCTGTTGGAATGGTTCCATAGAAAGAGTTTTCTGAAAGGTAAAGGTCTGTCAATTTGGTCAAGGAACCAATGGATTGAGGAATGGTTCCACTCAAATTGTTCCCCTCAAGGATAAGCTCGGTTAATTCGGTCAAGGAACCAATCGTACTCGGAATGGTTCCAGTAAATTGATTCCATCTAAGGTCAAGCTTTGTCAATTTGGTCAAGGACCCAATGGACATGGGAATACATCCAGTAAATTGATTAAAACTAAGGTCAAGCTCAGTTAATTGGGTCATGTTACCAATGGACATGGGAATGGTCCCATGAAATGAATTGGAAGAAAGGTCAAGAAAACGTAAATGAGTCATGGAGTATATGAACTCAGGAATGGTTCCATGAAAAGAATTAGAAGAAAGGTCAAGATGATTTAAGTAGCTTAAGTTCAGCAAGGAAACGGTAATCTTACCTTCAAGACGACTACCACGATAATTACGTTGTCGCAGGTCAAGTGATGTGACATGACCTGTTTGGTTACTGCACCCGACTCCTCTCCATTGACAACAATCATCTTCTTCTTCAGGTCGCCATGTAGAGAGCTTACCATCGGGGTCTAATGATATCTGAGCTTTGAAATCAAGAAGAGCTTGCCTCTCCTTATCGATGCACATATGAACAGCTCCTCCCGACGCTGCAACTAGTTGGTGATCAACGTTAGTGGCAGCTTTGGTATTAAACCACAGCAAGACAAGTGACAATATAAAACAAATATTAGTATGCATAAAGCAAAAGTAAATATTGTTGCTCATTTAGTTTGGTGTATAAAATTATATTGATATTGATGTTTTTTGATCTGATAATGAACACATATACCTCTATGAAGCTTTATATAGACTTCAAAAACCAACACATGTGAAAAAGATGATAGAATAAAGTTGTAGTACGCCCCACACTAGATGACCAAAGACTCTCAGGCAGCTGGAAAATACAAACTTTACCCAAATATGTAAAAGAAAAGTTTAAGTTGTTAAAAATGTATGGAAGCTAATTTACCTCACTGGTTTGATTTACAGAAAGAACTCTAAAGATTAACAATACGTCAATAAATCTTATCCCAATCCAAACTATTACATATCCAAATTAAAACAAAACCAAAAACATCACCGATGACCTTGAATCTTTCTCATCCAAAGAAAATATGCTTGCCATTGTTGGGAGGGGCAGTAACAGAAAAAAAAGTCTACCTGCTTGCTCCAAATATTTTACGAAGGACAAATTGTTGAATCAAACATAGTTTATCAATCACTAATACCAAACAAAATGAGCATTCAACCCACTCCTAATCCGAAATTGTTAGATAGGTTAGTTAGCTTAAACTTAAACCTAATAATATGTTTGGGTCTATTAGGTTTGGAGTTTCCATTAGATTCCTTATTATGAAAAGTATATATTTTGTATAGATACATATGCCAATAGTTATGATAATAAGCAATTTAATCGTCCAACTCTATATCTAATAGACCTAAACTTATTATTATGTTTGGGTCAACTAACATGTCTAACAAATCAAACGTAGTTATTTTTTTTAATATAGTGGGGGTTTAGAGTTTCACTTGTGTAAACTCATTATGAGGGAGAGATCACTTTCCTTTGTTTCTTTTCAGTTTTTTTAGAGTAAATTACATCGTTCGTCCTTGTGGTATACGTTGACTGGCACGGTTCGTCTCTTGACAAAAAAATTGTACCATCCGTCCTTAAGTGAGAAACGTTATGTAGCGTTGGTCCTTCCCTTTTAGCAACCCTACTAACTGGTGTTATACACTCATTCATTGAGGATACTTCTGTCTTTTCACCACTATATCCACAATTATAAACAAATAACCCTATGCACCTAATTTCTTTCATTTTCTTTTGTCTTCTCCATTAATTATCTTTTTGACATCATCGACAATTCATTCTAACCGCTCACCATACCAAAATCTATACTAATATTGTCACACAATATACACCCCCTGCTCATTTTCGTGGATCTAAAACAACCACCACACCAAAAGATGATCCTAAAATCGCAAAAGATAAACTAACCTAGGTTCGCTTTTGCAAAAAAAACCTTGAATATCTATGAATCTTTTATACTCCATATATGATTCTATAACTTAGAACTATAAATCTTGTAAAATTACATTACAAGAAGATAGAAAGTAAATAGATTCCAGTCCACCTTCGACCACATATCTAAACCTATTGGTATAAGACTACTTATCTGCACATAATCCAACGCAACCCTTATCTCATTGCGATTCATAAATGCAATCCTTTTTGTCTTTCTTGCTTTTTCGATATGTACAGAATATCAAGAACTCAAGAAAATGTTCGGTTTATGAACTTGTTTAAACGAGGTATCGGATAAGGTTTGATGGGTTTCTATTCTTGATTTCTTTGTTTCTTGATTGATAGATCAGCGATCGGTTTTGTGAAGATGATAATTGAATGAGTGAAAAGTCAATAAGATAGAAATATAATAGATGTGTTTGGTTGTTGAGTATCAGTAAGGATGGAGGTGTCTGTGTATTTTGAAGATGATAGGTTTATGTTTATGGAAGGTGATGCATTCAAACATTAATGGTTAGATGAATTTGAAAGGAAATTGACTATTTTACCCTCGTATGCGATAACTTAACGAGAGTTAATAAAGACCATTAAAAGGAGGGACCAATGGTATAACGTTTCTCACTTAAGGACGAATGGTGCATTTTTCGGTCAAAGGACGAAACTCGTCAGTCAACACAAACCACAAGGACGAACGGTGTAATTTACTCTTTTTTTATAATTTTTTAAAAACTTCGTATAATCACTTAAAACTATAATTTTATCAATACTTTGCTAATAAAATTTTATGTGAACAAATTATGGTGCAACTGCGAGTAGTCAAAATATTTAGATATTTTCTTCTTGTGAAACTATTATAATCCAAGTTTTTTTATATATTTTTCAAAGGAAAAAATATTTCTTAATTATTTTCTATTTCAATTGCCTGGGATTACAAAATTATGGAATTCGGCGAGTTCTTATAAAAAGGAGGAATTCAATGAGTTTTTTTTATTAAATTTCATTTCTCTCAATTATTCTCTAGTACATTTCTAATATGTAAAATTCCTATCATCAAATATACTCTTAATAATGAGAAGATAGGTCTAATAACGTTGTCTATAGCCACTGTTTGTCACTTATAGTTCCATCCAACAATATGTGAATTGTTCATCGCAGATGCTCTAACTTTTGACATGTAGAAAATCCATACAAACTTATTGATGATGCATGCCATATGTGTGATTAATCTGAAGTGCACGGTTCCAATGTCTTATTGTTGTTAAAAAAAATCTACTTTGTTGTATATGCTCGAAGGTGATGTATTGTAGGATGTATATCCTGTAATTCTAGTTAACTAGATGTGGACACAACGATCGTGAAGCCATATATCGACATCAAAGAAAATCACAAGGTATTATCTTAATTGTTACGTGAGATTAATTGAAAGAATGACATGAATATCCCTTCTCTCTCACCCCCTTTTATAGAGATGAGGGGAAAGTCGGTTTGTGATTGCAAGGAAAAAAAATGTTGATCGGGCTTGGGACACAAGCCATCCAACCGACCCCTTGTTTTAGTCTTATTGCTACTTGACTAATTAAGCTTGACTCTGAAGACTCTTTAGACTTATGCTAATAATAATGACTAAATCATAACATGTATAATTGAACTTAATGCCTACGCACCGTCACAAATCACATGTTAAACGTTAATTAGAATACTTGTAATCTTTTTAACTTTTCATAATACTCTTTTACATAAAGCAAATAGTATTTATGGAAGACCAAAAGCAAAGCTAACGGGGGCCGAAAAAAAGCCATTAAGATGAATAGAGCGAGGTAGACTAAAATTGAGATAATAAATTAGATATGTTGATTCCAATGAATATCCGAACAATTCTTCAAACAATCGTTGATTCTAATAAATCCCAATTATCATGGTAAAAAGTTGACAAACATCGGCCAATGGTTTAACGTTTATTAAACTGATAACTATCTTACTAGGTTTATAGCAAATTGTTTAAATAAAAACAAGAAACAAAGAGAAATCCTAAACATCAATGGACTGGACCGTAGCCCAAAGATAAAGTAAGTTGAAAACAACATAAAAATGTAAAAAAAACTAATAGTAAAAAGAATTTTCAGGGCCTCGAAAAATCTGTAACTAGTTAAAAGGTGGTTACAGCTACGTTCCTTTCATTTCTGCCCTCGTGTTGGTTGGTCGTGGTCTTTCTAACTCATCTCAGAGCCCAAGTTATGCCATTTTACTAAAATCTTTTTCGTCATATGATTTTAGGCCTAAAGAAATAAGTCAGTCCGTTCTTTAACACTTGAGACTCCATCATTCTCCCCTGGATAGGAAAAATTCATCCTCGAATTCCCAGCAGTATCATCATCAAAAGAATCACCATGGTAAGGAAACAAGTGATTTACTTAAAAAACATAAGAACATCGAATATAGCTTGGTAACTTCAAACGATAAGCATTCGAGTTCATCTTCTTTCCAACGGACCAATCTTATTAGTAGAAAACTTATTATAGTCGCCATCTGAAAAATGATCTTTAGTGAAAACAACCCATACAAAGTCTCCTAATTTAAAATTTACATGTCGCCTCTTTTAATCCGTATCGTGCTTATACTTCGAACTGGAGCAAACTAAGTTGTCACGAAGAGATTTATGAACATCATGTAGCCCCTCAAAAAATCACATACTTTATTCGTAACAGACGTAGAAACACGAGGAGTCATAAGATCAAGAGGACTACGTGGTTAAGTAGAATAAACCACTTGGGACAGACTAAACCCAGTTATCCGATTAATAGCATGATTATGACTAAACTCAGCTTGACACAACTTCTGATCCATGTCTTCACATGATCACACACCAAATACCTTTACAGATTACCAAGGGATCTGCTAACAATTTTAGCTTTCACATTAGTTTGAGGATGATAAGGACTACTAACATTGAGTTGAGTATTCATCATCTTCCATAAATTACTCAAAAAATGACTCAAAAACCTAGTGTCCCGAATAAAAAAAATAGAGGAAAGTAAACCATGTAAACGATACATATCCCAAAAGAAAGATTGGGCTACATTAACTGCATTTGTTGTCTTCTTGCAAGGAGTAAAATTAATCATTAAAAAGATGATCAACAACAAAAAATATTGAATCATTACCCCATTGAGTGCGAGGTAGCCCGAACATAAAATCCATGCTATTATCAACTCAAGGCTGCAAAGGCACATAAAGTCTTGCATTAGTAGTCGTACCCTTTGAAACTTGACAATTACGACACCTCTTGACGTAACGATCCACTTTCTTCCTCATTGTAGGACAAAAACAAGAAGCTTGATCCAAGTGTAAGGTACGATAAACGACTAACATGTCCTTCATCACGCATCTCCTTAATAATTTTCAAGCCAAGACTTGAATCAGGAATAGAAAGTTGATTCCATTTGAATAGAAACCCATCATGCAAAACAAAATATGTTTTCTCCCTAGATTGCACACCCTGTAAAACAAATGAAGGAATGGGTCCACATCCACCATGTCACGCATGACATCAAGTCCTGTCACATCAACCTACATGGTTACAAGTAAACTACTCCTCCCACTTAAGGCATCAACATCACAATTCGAAACACCACTTTTGTGTTTCACCATAAAAGTCAACTTCTTAAGAAAATCCAACCAACGCTCATGCTTATGGGATACCATATCTTGAGTACGAATATGCCTTAAGGAATTATGATCAGTGCATGAAGTAAACTCCTTATGAAACAAAAAATGGCGCCAATGTTTCATAACTTAAACCATTGCATAAAACTCCAAGTAATAAGTAGAGTATACCAAGACCTCGGCCCTATCAACTTCTCACTAAAATAGGCAACAGGTCGCCCACCTGGACTAAAAAATCCACCAATTGGAACCTTAGAAGCATCAGTATGAAGCTCAAAAACTTTAGAAAAATCAGTTGATACCAGGATTGAAACTGTTGTAAGCTTTTCCTTGAAAACTTCAAAAGCCTGTTGTGCTTCCTCTATCTACAAAAATGACTTTCCCTTCATACAATCTATCAGAGAGGCCATAATAGAACTAAAATTACGGATAAAACGCCTATAGAAAGAAGCAAGACCATTAAAACTCCAAACTTTTGTAATGGTAGTTGGAGTTTGCCAGTCCTGAACAACTGTTACCATGGAGTCATCCACCTGTATGCCATCACCGGAAACAACATAACCTTAAAACAAAACTTTATGGGTTATGAACACACACTTATTCTGACTACATAAAACTGTCCTTCCGAGGCAAGGTCAAGACCTTCCACACATGTTTAACATGCTCATTATATAAAGCACTATAAATAAGAATGTCATCAAATAAACAGCCATAAACTTACCAATATAAGGCTTGAGCAGTTGATTCATCACATGCATAAATGTACTTGGTGTGTTTGATAAACCAAAAGGCATTACCAACCACTGATACAACCTAGCATCACTAGTCTTGAAAACGGTCTTCCACGCTTATCACCATGTCTAAGACGAAATTGGTAATACCCACTCTTAAAATCTAGTTTCATAAAAATAGTAGCACCATTAACCTGATCACGCAATGGTGGCAAACCATCAGGTAATTCCTTAGGGAAAACATCAAAAAATTTCTCAAGTAAAGGGATCATGGCTTTAAGAATTTCACTATCTTTAGAAACCTCCTTCCTTATTATCACAAAAACTTCGTCTCTCACCTACAACTCGTCTTCGAACTGCGAAAGAGTTAGTCAAGTACCAGTGGATGTATTAACTACTTCCTTGGGTTTATTTGGTATCAAAGTGATCTTCACACCCTAAAACAGGATACTACTAAAAGTATTAGATCTCCCATTGTGAGTTATACCACGATCATACTCCCATGGTCTACTATGAAACAAGTGACAAGCATTCATGGGTATTTTATCACACCAAATATTATCCTTATAAGTTATGCCTACAGAAAACAAAACTTGGACATACTTGGAAACTGTTATCTCCCCACCCTTTTAAGCCATTGTAACTTATAAGGATTGTGACGATTTTCAGTTTCAATCCTAATTTTTGGACTGCTTCTTCAACTATTAAATTATCACGACTACCCGAATCACACACAAAGGTGCAAACCTTACCCATAATGGTAAAAGTTGACTAAAAGATGTTGTGTTTGAGCCAATCATTACCATCAGCTTTAGGTGTTAAGCAATAGCGCCTTGCAACCAAATTCACCTCACATCTCCAGACACATACTCCTCCTCATACCTGGGTTCTTCATCATAAACTACGACTTCTTCGTAATCATTATAAGGCACCTCCTCGGGTTCAACAAATAACTATATCTTTCCAGCTTCTTAGGTGACCAAGTTCACCACAGTTATAACAATTCAACCAACTACTACCAGTCGATTTAGGAACCGCTCCAGTATTCCCACCAACTGCCTTAGCCTGACTAGGAGTAAAACGAGATGTCACGTTACCCAAACTAGAAGCACCTGTTATTACCACAGAAGACGAACTTCTCACTAGTCAGTTCTGCTTCTCAAAAGTTAATGCACGCTTATATGCATTAGAAAGTGTCACTGGATCAAACATGTTAACATGATCCATGATTTTGACTCTTAAACCACCAATGTATCGAGAGACAAGCTGATTTTTTGTCTCTTGAATGTAATTCCTTGCAATAAGTTGGTAAAATTATGTTGTATATTCATCAACAGACTTGAACCCCTATTTTAGATTCTGTAACCGTTGGTACATCAACCGCCGACTGTTATGAGGAATAAAATTATCTCTCATGAACTTCTTCATCTTTTTCCAACTCGTGATCCTTGGCTTCCGAACTCTGTCCCTTGTCAGTTTTAATTGTTGCCACCACGCGGATGCCTTACCACATATCTTGGTAGCAATCAACGAAACCCTTCTATTTTCTAGAACTTCTTTGAATTTAAAAACTTGTTCAAAAGCTACAATCCAATCAATGAACACCTCAGGATTCAAAGTGTCCTCATTAAACTCAGGAATATTAACCCCTATTCTAGTCTCCAAACGCCTATCATTATTCTCCATTCTATCTCTTCTTTGTCGCACTGCTGATTGTTCATCGTTAGACGAACCGCCACCAAACGGTTTTTTTTAAGATCTTCATCTTCATCATCGTCACAGTGATTAAAAGGACTCCTTGTTGGGAATTATTTGTAAAGTACCAAGTACCGTTAGTACAAGTACATGTACTGTTAGTGTTGGCAAGTACCGTTAGTGTTGGCAAGTACCGTTAGTGTTAACGCGGTACATAGCAAGTACTGCTAGTGTTAAATGTAACTACTGCTATATTGATTAGGACAAATATATCTTTAGAAAAGATATGTCATAGTTATAGTTAGAGTATATCTTATGTGATATACTTAATAGTTTATAATATTGATAATATATCGTGTGTAATATACTTATCATAATAGAATATTCTAGGGTTCCTTACACTATAAAAGAAACATAGGTACGATGAGTTTATTGTATCTTATTGAAAAGTCAATTAATAGAAGATTGAATAGTTAGATTAATTCTGTTCTTTTTTGATTTGTAAGTTAGATTCCGTATAACTTATTTGGTTGAGTAAGAGTTTGAAGAGACTACAATTATACATGGTCTCATCGTTCTTTTTGAGCTTTAAAATGCATAAATTGTCATAAAAAACCATATTATGTGCTTGTGTTTGTTACATGTGTATTTTAGGTATGGATATCATGAAAAAGACAAAAGATCACAATATACAAGCAAAAACAAACATGAGAAATGAAGCCGCACAATGAACCGGGCCCAAGTTATGATTTTCCAAGAAAAAGTCCTTGAAGAATTGAAGATATACAAGAGAGGTCCTTCATCATTGAAGAAATGACACTTTATACCCTTATATATTCATAATTACAAGTTTAGTCCCTAAAGTTTGTCAAAATTACAAAAAGGCCCCTCAACTTTGAAGAATTGGTAAGAATAGTCCCTACAAAATGAAGACTTGTCAATATTGTCCTCCTCAAAGTCAAATATACAAGAAAAGGCCTTCAAATTTCAAGACATGTCATGAATGGCCCTTCAAATATCAAAGAATTACAAAACAAGTCCTTATGAATCCTTTTGGAAAAGTTTTGTGGCCAAATTGGGAATTTAGAAACTTTATTTATAAAGGAAATTGAAGTTTATGCTGCCAAGTTGGAAGTGAAGACAATTGCAAAGAATAGGGGGAGAAACCGTCAAACATCCAAACATAACCCACCAACCAAAACCCTCCCACCTCCACATCACCCCTCCACTAAATCAAAACCCTCCCAGCCTCCACATCACCCCTCCACTAAACGGATTAATATTAATTAATCTCATATAAAAATTTAGCACCTAACATCTTTATTAAACTCAAAAAACAGATTAAACACCTATGTTCTTAACCAAGAACATAAATTAGGTATTTTTGAATTAATGCAAAACATGCCTTAAGGAGATCCAGAATTATGATTAGGCATCCACTAATCCCATTTTCATCAACTAAACTTACCCCACACCTTTGGTCCCCTCCCACGTGTCACCATGTGGAGTGTCTTCCACCTCCAAACAAAAAAATATAAACATATCAATGGTTTGGAAGGTTTTTGTTTGGTCCCTACTTCAAAACCAATGCACAAGATCATCTTTGGACAGCCTTGCATCCATAAAACGCCAAGACATTGTCACATGAAGCTTAAACAACCAATTCAACCAGGGGCATACTTGGAAGTTCACAAGCTAGGGTTTTGCTTTCTTCTTTATGTTTCTAGAATAGTAGTAGTAGTATGTAAGGAGTCCTCAAGCTGTGAGTGACCCTTGTTCTGAGTTTTTCCTTTGTCAAGCCTTGTAAAGCCCTTTTCTGATTAATGAAAGTGTGGTGTTGTGTTGTGATTGAAAACTAAGTTCGATTATCTTTTTATTGTTATAAGCTTTTGTTGTCACATTTTTGTACTTGAACAAGTCTAAAGATCTCCTTAGAAGCCTGTGAATCCCTTGTTCTTTGTGTGATAAAGAAATTGGTGTGTGCTTGGGAGAGGATTGTTCATTGATGTGTTTATTTAAGTGACATAAGTCACATTCAAACTGCTTAAACAAATTGGGAAGTGTTACAAGTTTTCTAACCAAAAATCTGTCAAGTGGTTTGCTAAGTACTTGTGGTTCAACAACTTGGTTATTTGAGCTTAAGGGCGATCATAGCCTCATAATCTTGACTGATTAAGGGGTAGTGAGGCCTTAAGGGAGGATTCAAGCCTTGTGGGGACCTAAGTGTTGCAAAGACTTGGTCCTTTTGTCACTCTATTCTGCTTATTTGTGCTAACCATATGTCAAGCCTTGGGCTGTGCCTTTTCTTTGTTCTCAGCAGTGGAAAGCTGGTGCTTGTTTAGCTAGCACCTAAGCTCTTTGATTATAAGGTGTGGATGTATCTTGGAGGTTTGAACACTCTCTTTTTAATTTTTCTGTTTACCAAGTGTATGCTATGTGATTTGGGATTTCATGCTTAGAAGTTGTGTTCTTTGTGCTTGAATCTATCACATAGGTTTGTAGTAACTTATCTCAGTCATAAAATTGCATGTTACAAGGTTAAAATCAACAATTGCTTTGAAATCAGTAAGATTAAGGGTTGTTTGGATTTTCCTGTTGTTAGGGCTTAAGGCCTTTGGCCTTTTGTTCTTTGACTCTTGCTTCATTTGTTTGGTCCTTTTAAGGAGTATTTGGTATATGCTAAGTGTTGAAAACAGATAACAAAGAGTTTGCATGCTAACCACTTTTTCACTTGAAATTAGGTCAAACACATCAGAAACGATAATTTGTTTATTTGATTGATTTAGAGTCTGAAATTTGGGTTGCTTCTAGTTCTTGTTGCTGGTTATCTCTGCATAATCTGGTTTTACATTTTGGTGGCTTATAGAAAAAGTTACTTCTTATTGAATCTCAACTTTTTGGTCAAGTATACCAGTAAAATGCATGCTATTTGATTTGCTATTCTTGAACTGAGTTGTGTGGTTTTTTGCTTTATACTTGTTCATTGTTGCCTACTTGTTGTGTTTTAAGTGATTGAAGCTTATCTCATAAGCTCTTAATCTCACTTGGCTTATTGAGCTTTCTGTCCAAAAAACAAGCAAGCTCATCAACTGGTGAGTCTTGTTCTGTAAAACCCGTATTTAAATCTGAGAATGTAAATACGCGGTTTAATTATTTAAACTATTACGTATAAATTATGGACGAAAACAAACGCGGGAAATTATATACAAGTATTAAAATAAAAGAATAAAGAAAATAAAAGGGCCTTATAGCCGATTTTAGTTTAAAGAAAGGAAAGAAAAGAAAATTTTGGGCCCAAGCCCATTGTAAAAAAAACAAACGGGACTTTAACCCCTCCCTCTCACACAGTCGAGACAAAAAAAACAAAAACTAGGGTTTCATCACCTAGTTGCCGCCGGCCTTAAGGAAACAAGAAGGGGGTTTCAGGTTTAATCTCATTTGTTGATTTGGCATACACTGTCATTCCTCTTTAACATTAACACAAGGTAATCAATGTTTCATTTCTTCTATTTTAGCACGAATCTATGATGTAACCAAAAGGGAAAGAAAGGTTATATTAAAATCTTGGAATAAAAAGAATAGAGGGTCGGTTTTGGGTTTCTACACAACCACCGAGACACCACCATGTCTCGGTGGTGTCTTTTCTTGGTCGACCGAAAACAGCAGCCCAAAAAGGTAGGGGTGGTAGCTGTGCGATTTAAAAAAAAAGAAAAAAAGAAAGGGCGTCGGGCTGTTTGGATTTAATGAGACCGAGACCCTAAGGCCTCGATGACCCTAGCCCTGCCCAGCCGTGACCCACACAGGGGCGGCTAGGGCCAGGTTCGACCCAAAAATGGGGCTGCCAAAACACGGACTGTTGTAATTATTAAGGGTGCGTTTGGGACTGTGACAACGGTGGGAACTTGACTAAAACGGTGGGAACTTGATTTAGAACAGTGGGTATTCTTAAACAGGAAATTAAATGAATTAAAATCCAGATTAGCGATAGAATAGCGATGCTAAATTCTGTCGCAGTTTAATAAGTGACAGTTTTATTTTTAGTCTTTAAGGACAGCTTTTAGCGACAATTTTAGTGACGCAGTTTTCTGTCGCAGATTTATATAGGCAGATTTAATCATTATATGTTGATTTGTTTAGTGCGACCGAGATGGGGTATCTCGGTAGGCTCGGGACATTATTATAATAAATAAAATAAATATTCTTATATTATACCTTTTGAATTAAATTCTTTTATAAATGTTTAAAATATATTTTAAATGTATTAAATTAAAATAGTTCTTTAATATTTAAAAGGGTATAATTTTATGAAATGAATTAAATTATTTGGGAACTTTCTAATTTAAGAAAACTTTCTAATTTAGCAGGATACTTAATATAGTATTACTATAGCGTCAGAAATACGTTGTACCATAACTAATAGTAGAAAGATAATACATTAAAATGAATTATTATAAGGTCAGATTTATCAGTTAATATACGTACGGAATTTCATAAATAAAATAAATAAATGAAAGGCCAATAAGAACATGGAATTAAATAAGCGAATATCAGTTTACTTATTCACGTCCCTTATTCATGTAGCTCGCGTGAAATCAGAGTAGACTTTCTGTCAGTTGATCTCGGTCGGTTACTGGACACGAGGTACGGATTTCCGTCCTTTCAGTAAGGACTTCCTTTCTATGCATGATTAGGATTCCCCGTCTTCAGCCAAATGTTTTTCCTCATTATATGTTTAAGCTTATCAGTAATCATTATAATAATTAGATAAATTGCCTGAGCATTATATACAAGCACGACCAGTTTACGTACTAGTTACAGAGGTACCGTAACCATGACACTAGAGGCACCGGTGTCGTGACTCACATGAAGGAGAGTGATATCCTGCATCGTCCCACTCATGTTCAGGTTGGCCATTTTTATATGTATGTTTAGTGAGGCGTATGGATGCATCCTAGGCTTATCAGTTTACAAGTTATCAGGGTGAATGTGGTGTGTGCTCTACATCCTTCACATTGGAGCTGATCCCTCCACCTAGCACAGTTATTTAGAGGTCACCCCTCTACAGCATGACGAGGTCACCCCTCCAATTATTCATGCACGGTTGTTACAGCACGTGACCTATATAAGCTCTGGCAATTAAAATACAGTAAATGCATGTTTTCAGAATTAATAGTTATATTTCAGTTTTAGTATATATGAACCAGGTTTCTTAGACTTTATGCAGAGTTCTACCACATGTTACATATCAGTCTTATAGCTTCATTTTTGTCTTCTAGTCCATTACTTTCAGTACATTCTTATCATGCTATATCCGTTCACTGAGCGTTATGCTCAGCCGTAGTTTCCTTTCATGTTTCCAAACGGCAGGTACACAGGGACGATCTTAGGACTTCTAAGAGAGTACATGCATTTGGATGGGAGCTATCCAGACTCCTTTATTTTTATGCACACATTACATTACTTTACTTTGGTTGTTTGGACACTGTTTCGTCCTTTTTCTTTCTGTACTTAATCTTTATATTTTGAGCTTATGTTGGACTACCGATGTTTGATTTCGGTATTTCCGTATGGTCAGTTAATGTTTAATACATTGCCTTGCATGCTTTGATGACACGCCATAAATACACGTAACGGTCCATTTATCCAAGTGGGGTGTTACAATTATGGTATCAGAGCTCAAGGTTCGACATGTAGGCTCTAAAACTTGACCTGTGACTAGTGGGTAGTCACCAAGAACTTCCTGTATTTTGGCGTCGTTATCTTTTATGCTACTCATGTATTTTATCAGTCGGATTTTCAAAATTTTGATTAAGAAACGGTTAGTACAGGACTGGCCATACTTAATCGCATGTGCTTTTCAGCGAACTTTTCGTTTTGGTGAACTGACCATAGGCGTTCACCCTTGCCCGTTTAAATTTTGTATAGATGAACTGACCATAGGCGTTCATCCTTACTCATGTCAGATTTATGTTTCAGTAAATTGTCATTTTGTGAACTGACCCTAGGCGTTCACCAGTATTCATGTCATATTTTGTTGGATATGCCTTCATGAATTACACTATGCATATTCAGATTTGTTACTCCAGGTTCTGACAGTTTTATCAACTTATCCTCAGTTATTTCAGATGCCACCCAGACGCGAAACCGAGAATGATCCTAACGCAGCAACCATTGCTACTGCTATTCAGGCTGCTATACAAGCCATGTTACCCCGAATTCGTGATGAGATCCGAGCTGAATATCAAAATGGACCTCAACAGAATAACAACCCTCCTGTTCCACCACCTGCCACTTTACCCGCTTGGCTAGATTTGTTTAACAAGCAGAAACCCCGACCTTTTGAGCAGACTGTAGCCCCAACTGACGCGAAAGACTGGATCTACCATGTAGAGAAAGTTTTTGGAGCTATGGGTTGTGGTGATGCTTTCAAGGTTAGGCTTGCAGTTTAAAAATTGGAGGGTCCTGCTCTGCATTGGTGGAGGTCTCAGAAGCTGTCCAATGGGGGAGATGCTTGGGAGCTTACATTGACCTGGGCACGTTTCAAGACGATGTTCTATGAACAGTTTTTCCCGCATGCGGAGCAAGCTAAACTGAAGAGGGACTTCCACGTCATTCGTCAGAATCATGGCGAGAACATTATAGAGTTCATACACCGATACCTTAGGATGGCTGGATTCTTAGGGGAGGCTGCGGGTACCGCAGAGGAGCAAGCGAAGCAATTTCGCTGGGCTCTTCACTCTAGGACTGCAGATAGGCTAGTGAGTGCCACATTCACTAATGTGTCACAAGTAGCTAATGCAGCTCGTGATATTGAGATGCTTTTCGAGAGGGATGAGCTCGAGAATGTAGAGCATCCGGAGAAGAGGTACATCTCACCCAACAGACTTAAACAATTTAGCTCCCATTATTGCTTGTCAACTTATATGTTATGCCTTATCCAAATATAATCTTACAGACACAGAGGAGGAGACCGATCCCAATCGGCTACTCCACATCAGAACTACAAGAACCACGGTCAGTCATATGACTGTAATCGATCAGATAAGAGGAGCGGTGGTGACAACTACCGCGACATCTCAAACTCATCTGGCAACAACAGGTGATTCTTTAAGCTCCGGAAATACTAAACTATCATGTAGAACAGATCTTAAATTTTAGTAAATTCCAACATAGATGCTGGACACGGGCGTGACAAAAAACAACAGAGGTCAACAGGTTGCCCGACCTGCAAATTCTGGTATTTTAAATTTCAGTCAAACAACCTAATTTCAGTTAAGTTATCAGAATCGTGACACGTGTTTATCATCATAAATCAGGTTCTCAACAAACCAGAGCTACTTCCACCGGGTATTCTCATCCCACTTGCATCACATGTGGGAAGAAACACACGGGACCTTGTCGTCGTGGTACGGGTAATTGCTACAAGTGTGGTCAGCCGGGCCATTTGAAGAGGGATTGCAAGAGCGGGGATGCTGCCGGTACCTCAGGCCAGATCCCTCAGATTTTACCTCCACCACCACCAATACCACCAACCACTGGTCGTGTCTACACTACTACCCGTGAGCAAGCAAATAAGACCACATGTACCATTACTGGCATTTTGTTTATACACGGACAGTCTGCATGCTTGCTTTTCGATACAGGCGCCACACACTCAGTTATATCTACTTCATATGCTGTTAGAATAAACATGACCCCTATGCCACTAGACAGTGTACTTAGTATATCTACCCCCATGCGAGACTCTGTACTCATTACCCAGGTGTATAAGGATCTCCCTCTTGAGTTTGATGATAAAATCCGTCTAGTCAGTGCCCTTCCTTTAGATATGTGTGAATTCGATATTATTCTGGGTATGGATTGGTTGTCGGTTCATCGTGCCACCATAGATTGTCATGCTCACCGGGTCATCTTTGGTGATGTCCAGACACCAGAGTATATTCACCAGGGCTTCCTACCAGGAAAGCATGTTCAGATCATTTCAGCTTTACAGGCTCGTACCTTACTATACCATGGTTGTGAGGGTTTCCTAGCTACAGTTCATGACACGACTTCTGAGGAACCTTCAATTCATGATTAGCCAGTGGTGTCAGATTTTCCAGATATCTTTCCAGAGGAACTCCCAGGCTTACCTCCCATGCAAGAGGTAGAATTTGGTATCGATCTTATTCCAGGTGCAGAACCAGTATCTAAAGCTCCTTACCGTATGGCTCCTGTAGAGCTTAAGTAACTGAAAGATCAGCTTCAGGAACTTCTAGAAAGGGGTTTCATTCGTCCAAGCTTGTCACCTTGGGGGGCTCCAGTTTTGTTTGTCAAGAAGAAGGATGGTAGTATGCGATTGTGTATTGACTACTGTGAGTTGACTAAGCTCACTATTCGTAACCGTTATCCACTTCCTCGTATTGACGATTTATTCGATCAGCTTCAGGGTGCCAAGCACTTCTCAAAGATCGATCTAAGATCAGGCTACCATCAGCTGCGTGTGAAAGAGCAGGATATATCCAAAACTGCTTTTCGCACGAGGTACGATCATTACGAGTTTGTTGTTATGCCATTCGGTCTCACGAATGCGCCCGCAGTATTTATGGACTTGATGAACAGGGTCTTCCACGAATTTTTAGACAAGTTTGTGATTGTATTCATCGATGATATCCTTATTTTCTCCAAATCTAAAGAGGAACATGAGGATCATCTCCGTACAGTTTTGCAGATTCTCCGACGAGAGAAGCTTTATGCTAAATTTTCTAAGTGCGAGTTTTAGCTGAATACAGTGGCGTTTCTAGGCCATATTTTTTCTGCCGAAGGAATCACTATGGATCCTGCAAAGGTGGAGGCTATCACCAAATGGCCAATACCGACGTCTGTCACAGAGATACGTAGTTTTCTTGGGTTGGCGGGTTATTACCGCAGGTTTGTGGAAAACTTCTCACGTTTGGCGTTACCATTACCCCAACTTATGCGAAAAGGTGAGAAGTTTATATGGACCGAGGAGAGAGAAAAGAGTTTTGAGGAACTCAAGCATCGATTGATCTCAGCACTGATACTTACTCTTCCATCCGGTACAGGTGGTTATCAGATTTACAGTGACGCTTCAGGAAAGGGCTTAGGCTGTGTTCTTATGCAGCATGGGAAAGTCATTGCTTATGCTTCGCGTCAACTGAAGCCGTATGAGAAAAATTATCCTACTCATGATCTAGAGCTCGCAGCAGTCGTTTTCGCCCTTAAAATCTGGAGGCATTATTTATAAGGTGAGTCGTGTGATATCTTCACCGATCACAAAAGTCTCAAGTACATATTAACCCAACGAGAGCTGAACATGAGACAGCGGCGATGGTTAGAACTGCTGAAAGACTATGACACTAATATTCAGTATCACCTAGGTAAAGCAAATGTAGTAGCAGATGCCCTTAGCAGAAAGTCAGGTATGATTAATGGCATCAAAGTTCGGGAGGAAATTTTTCGGGACTTAGAGCGGTATGATATTGAGCTCTTAGTACGCGGACAGAGGGGATACTGGGCTAGTCTGAGGGTAGAACCGGATTTACTCTCTAGGATTAAAGCCGCACAAAAGGATGATGGTGAAATCTGGGCGATTGTCCAGAACATTGACCAGCAGACCAAATTTCGCATCGATGACGATGGTATCGTATGGCAGGGTACCAAACTCTGCGTTCCAGAAGACCCTGCTCTCAGAGAAGCCTTAATGACTGAGGCTCACAGCTCTCCGTTCTCTATCCATCCAGGTTCCACTAAAATGTACCACGATCTTAAGCAGCATTTCTGGTGGAGCGGCATGAAACAGGATGTCGCAACATTTGTGTCTAAATGCTTAACCTGGCAGCAGGTTAAGATAGAGCACCAGCATTCCAGTGGTCTTCTCCAGCCATTAGATTTTCCAATGTGGAAATGGGACAAGATCTCTATGGATTTTGTCACCGGACTACCACAGACTCAGCGGAGACATGATGCAATCTGGGTTGTTGTCGATCGTTTGACCAAATCGGCACATTTCATTCCTATCCGTAAAGATTTCGCAGTCAGTAAATTAGCAGAAATATTCACCAAGGAAATTGTACGGTTACATGGTACACCCTCAGAAATTATATCAGATAGGGATCCACGGTTCACTTCTCATTTCTGGAAAGGTTTGCATAAAGCTTGGGGAACTAGGCTCAAGCTCAGCACAACTTTCCATCCACAGACGGACGGTCAGTCAGAGCGTACCATCCAGACCTTGGAGGACATGCTAGGCGCCCGTGCATTAGAATGGTCAGGACACTGGGGTGACTATATTTGCTTGGTCGAGTTAGCCTACAACAACAGTTGGCATGCTAGTATCAAGCGTGCTCCATTCGAGATGTTATACGGCAGGAAATGCCGTGCTCCTATTTGTTGGGATCAGGTTGGAGAACGTTTGATTGAAGGACCAGAATTGATAGAACTGACCAATGAAAAGGTCGCCATTTCTAGGGCAAAACTGCAAGAAGCGCGTACTCGCCAGAAGAGTTACGCCGACAAGCATCACATAGATCTATCATTTCAGACTGGGGATCGTGTGTTCCTCAAAGTATCACCCGCACGCGGCGTCAGACGTTTTGGCCTCAAGGGCAAGCTCAGCCCTTGTTACATCGGTCCGTTCGAAATCCTTGAACGTATTGGTGAAGTGTCATATCGATTGGCGTTACCGCCTCAGCTTTCACACGTCCACAACGTGTTTCATGTATCATTACTCAGAGGGTAAAACTATCATGAGCTTCACAAAGTGAATTATCCACTCGATCAGATTCGAGAGGATCTATCTTATATTGAGGAACCCGAAGCAGTTTTAGATCGACATGATCGAGTTATGAGAAGGAAGACCATTCCTTTCGTCAAAATCCTGTGGAGGAACCATACCGAGCGGGAGGCCACTTGGGAAACAGAGGAGTCTATACGGACTTCTTATCCTCACTTTCAGTTTTGATTCGGGTATGTCTTTTTAGCTTTTATGTCTTCCAGATTATTAGCATTTTTGGCTTTTACTCCAGTCAGCTTAAATACCTTATAATTCGGGGCGAATTCTTTTTAGAGGGGAAGAATTGTAAAACCCAGTACGGCCGTATCCTTAATTCGGGGACGAATTATTCTTTTTAGAGGGGAAGAATTGTAAAACCCGTATTTAAATCTGAGAATGTAAATACACGGTTTAATTATTTAAACTGTTACGTATAAATTATGGACGAAAACAAACGCGGGAAATTATATACAAGTATTAAAAAAAAAGAATAAAGAAAATAAAAGGGCCTTATAGCCGATTTTAGTTTAAAGAAAGGAAAGAAAAGAAAATTTTGGGCCCAAGCCCATTGTAAAAAAAACAAACGGGACTTTAACCCCTCCCTCTCACACAGTTGAGACAAAAAAAAACTAGGGTTTCATCACCTAGTTGCCGCCGACCTTAAGGAAAACAAGAAGGGGGTTTCGGGTTTAATCTCATTTGTTGATTTGGCATACACCGTCATTCCTCTTTAACATTAACACAAGGTAATCAACGTTTCATTTCTTCTATTTTAGCACGAATCTATGATGTAATCAAAAGGGAAAGAAAGGTTATATTAAAATATTGGAATAAAAAGAATAGAGGGTCGGTTTTGGGTTTCTACACAACCACCGAGACACCACCATGTCTCGGTGGTGTCTTTTCTTGGTCGACCGAAAACAGCAGCCCAAAAAGGTAGGGGTGGTGGCTGTGCGATTTAAAAAAAAAAAAAGAAAGGACGTCGGGCTGTTTGGATTTAATGAGACCGAGACCCTAAGGCCTCGATAACCCTAGCCCTGCCCAACCGTGACCCACACATGGGCGGCTAGGGCCAGGTTCGACCCAAAAAGGGGGCTGCCAAAACACGGACTGTTGTAATTATTAAGGGTGCGTTTGGGACTGTGACAACGGTGGGAACTTGACTAAAACGGTGGGAACTTGATTTAGAACAGTAGGTATTCTTAAACATGAAATTAAATGAATTAAAATCCAGATTAGTGACAGAATAGCGACGCTAAATTCTGTCGCAGTTTAATAAGTGACAGTTTTATTTTTATAGTCTTTAAGGACAGCTTTTAGCGACAATTTAAGTGACACAGTTTTCTGTCGCAGATTTATATAGGCAGATTTAATCATTATATGTTGATTTGTTTAGTGCGACCGAGATGGGGTATCTCGGTAGGCTCTGGACATTATTATAATAAATAAAATAAATATACTTATATTATACCTTTTCAATTAAATTGTTTTATAAATGTTTAAAATATATTTTAAATGTATTAAATTAAAATAGTTCTTTAATATTTAAAAGGGTATAATTTTATGAAATGAATTAAATTATTTGGGAACTTTCTAATTTAAGAAAACTTTCTAATTTAGCGGGATACTTAATATAGTATTACTATAGCGTCAGAAATACGTTGTACCATAACTAATAGTAGAAAGATAATACATTAAAATGAATTATTATAAGGTCAGATTTATCAGTTAATATACGTACGGAATTTCAGAAATAAAATAAATAAATGAAAGGCCAATAAGAACATGGAATTAAATAAGCGAATATCAATTTACTTATTCACGTCCCTTATTCATGTAGCTCGCGTGAAATCAGAGTAGACTTTCTGTCAGTTGATCTCGGTGGGTTACTGGACACGAGGTAAGGATTTCCGTCCTTTCAGTAAGGACTTCCTTTCTATGCATGATTAGGATTCCCCGTCTTCAGCCAAATGTTTTTCCTCAGTATATGTTTAAGCTTATCAGTAATCATGTTAATAATTAGATAAATTTCCTGAGCATTATATACAAGCACGACCAGTTTACATACTAGTTACGGAGGTACCGTAACCACGGCACTAGAGGCACCGGTGTCGTGACTCACATGCAGGAGAGTGATATCCTGCATCGTCCCACTCATGTTCAGGTTGGCCATTTTTATATGTATGTTTAGTGGGGCGTATGGATGCATCCTAGGCTTATCAGTTTACAAGTTATCAGGGTGAATGTGGTGTGTGCTCTACATCCTTCACATTGGAGCTGATCCCTCCACCCAGCACAGTTATTTAGAGGTCACCCCTCTACAGCATGACGAGGTCACCCCTCCAGTTATTCATGCACGGTTGTTACAGCACGTGACCTATATAAGCTCTGGCAATTAAAATACAGTAAATGCATGTTTTCAGAATTAATAGTTATATTTCAGTTTCAGTATATATGAACCAGGTTTCTCAGATTTTATGTAGAGTTCTACCACATGTTACATATCAGTCTTATAGCTTCATTGTTGTCTTCTAGTCCATTACTTTCAGTACATTCTTATCATTCTATATCCGCTCACTGAGCGTTATGCTCAGCCGTAGTTTCCTTTCATGTTTCCAAACGGCAGGTACACAGGGACGATCTTAGGACTTCTAAGAGAGTACGTGCATTTGGATGGGAGCTATCCAGACTCCTTTATTTTTATGCACACATTACATTACTTTACTTTGGTTGTCTGGACACTGTTTCGTCCTTTTTCTTTATGTACTTAATCTTTATATTTTGAGCTTATGTTGGACTACCGATGTTTGATTCCGGTATTTCCGTATGGTCAGTTAATGTTTAATACATTGCCTTGTATGCTTTGATGACAGGCCATAAATACGCGTAACGGTCCATTTATCCAAGTGGGGTGTTATAGTTCATTGGCTTTTGAACTCAAAAGCTTCCTCCATATAAGCTATTTGACTGCCTTTAAAAGCCTTAAAAGCCATAGTTCAAAGAAAAAAAGTTTGACTTTTGTTGAATTTGGTCAACAATCTTATTGAATCTATTTAGCTTATTGGTGTGTGCAACAACTTAGTTTTTGTAATATGTCTCATTTTTCTCAGCTTATAATCAATATTGGAAGTTTGCAGCTCTTTTGGTTAAGCTTTTACTAGGAAACCAGCTTTTTGTGTTTTTTCAGAGTGCTTATTGCCTCCTAAAACTTATTTGACTTACCTTATTGGAAATTTTATTGTTGACTATTCTTAGTTAAGCCATTTAGAATCTTTTGCAAAAAGAATCAATTCCTGAAGTGGTCTAGAACTCTAACCCGACTATTTTGTCGTGTAGTGAAAAAGAACTTTGCTTATTTCTGGCATATTTATTAAACTTTTTCAAAATTTCTTTTTACAAACATCTTTGTAATCCCAAGAGAAGGTTGTGTGTCAATTTTCAGCTTTTAGCATCAGCTAATAGCTTAATGGGCTTATTGGCCCATTAGGAATAAGCTGTTTGGCAATTAAGCTGTGATAAGCTCACTTTTAGCTTTTGGGCCTTTAGAGTTTTTTGTTTAAAATCAAATTTTAAGTAAGACTATGCTTTTTGGGCTTATTTGGTTGACTTTTTGCTTATTGGGCCAAAAAGCCCAATTAGGTGGACTGTTTTTACTTTTGATCCATTTGAGGGCCTAATAGGGGTATTTAGGTAATTTCACTTTCATTTTCTGATTATTTAGGTTAAAATAAACTATTTTGCAATTTTTTAATTTTTTTATAATTTTTGATTTTTTATTAATAAAAATTGTTTTTAGGGTTTTGAAATAAATTTAATAGGTTTAAAATTTGGAAAAATAGTTTTTAGCTTAATTAAGAGATTTTTGAGGTTTACAAGTACAAAAATCTTTGTTTGGGCTTTTTGTTAATTTATTTGATTTTTAGGGCTTTAATTAGCATTTTAAAATTAAATATTAATTAATTAAAAAGGTTTGAAAAAGTTTTGATCATTTGTAAACCCTTAGTTTATTTTTATGAATTTTTGATAATTGTTTGGGAATTTTTAGAGTAAATTTTTATTTTGTCACTATTCACCGTTTTACGTTTTTACGTCTTAGTGTAATTTTCACCGTAATCCATCATTTTCTTTTCCCCTTTTTCTCTCATCAATATTAATCTAGAATCATACAAATTAAACACTTTAGTCCTCCTTGGTGAACGAACTTACTTTGGGTCACTAGCATTTGATTTTTCCTAAATCATCTCGCTTAATACTTACCGCTTTTATGCCTTTTCCTAAAGGGTGTAAGTTTATCCTACAATCATTTTGGCGTCGCTGCCGGGGAGGTATGTTGTGATTAATTTGGACCATTTTGTTTTTAATATATAGCCATAAATAGTATTTGTGTTAATTAGAACTCTATTAACACGTATTATCGGTTTTTCGTTTTCTTTGTGAAATATTATTACTATATTGTATACGTATCACCATAAAATCACAATATCTCCAAAAGTGTGAAAGCACAACTTTAATTGGGATTTCATAACCTAATTATTGTATTTGAATCTCAAACCAAAAGGAAAAGGCAAAAATAGATAAATACTTTCTTTTAGCTCGATTTTGAAAAATACGAACTTTAAGGTGAATAGATTGGCAACGTGCTATAAAAGGCCGTTAAAAGGAAGTTAGGTACTTAAGTGCTTCGCGCCACCTCGATCCTCCCGTTCACTTGTGAGTATTTGATTTTGAAAGCTAATCGAGGGTTTTGCCGTCCAAAGTATTATTACGTATCATATATATTTGCTTACTTTCTTGTGATTAAAACCTCTTGAACGTGTTGGTGTTCCACCAACGTTCTAAAGTCATCGAAAGCGTTCACTACACGTGATCGTTTTCATTCTTTGAGGCTACTTTAATCAAGAGTTTGGTTCGAGGAGAGATTGGTAGATTTTGATCTACGTAATACACATAAAATCTAAAAAAAAATTAAAAACAATAAAAAATACAAAAAAAAATTTAAAATTCACAAAAACCCCAAAAGAATCTTATTTGCTCACCTCCACGTTCTACGTTATGTTTATGCAAACCTGCTCCAAAGCAAAACGTGTTCGTAACCGTCGTCAAAAGGAAGGAAACCAAGATCCTTCATTTGAAGAAGAACCTCCAATTGTCGAACCCGTTGTAGAACAAATAGTCACTATGGCTAATCGTACTATGATGGAGTGGCTTCAAGCACCCACCGAGGGTTTTGGAGAAGCTATTGTGATTCCCGCCATCCTTGTAGAGAATTTTGAGATCAAGACGGGTTTAATGTCAATGCTACAAGCAAACCAGTTTCGCGGACATGAAAAAGACAACCCACATTATCACATACGGAATTTCAATCGTCTCACCGCAACAAGCAAGTTTAAGGATGTTCCACACGACGCCATTAAGATGATGTTGTTTCCATACTCTTTAGATGGGCCCGCAAAAATTTGGCTCGAGAAAGAACCGCCAAATTCAATTTTGACATGGGGTGATCTCGTTTCTATGTTTGTGAACCAATTTTCCCACCATCTAAGACGACACATTTGAAAAATGAGATTTCAAGGTTTACGCAAAGACCTAATGAAAGTTTTTCTATGGCATGAGAACGATTTAAGGAAATGTTACATGAATGTCCTCACCACGATTTTTCCGAATTGCATCAAATTGGTACTTTTTATAATGGGCTTAACGATCATGAATGAGATGATTTGAATGCCGCCGCCGGGTGGTAATTTTTTGTGCAAAACGACAAATGAAGCTTTAACGATAATCGAAAATAGATCTAAGGTTTATAACCCTTGTAACACACCGAGTGTGACAAATCTAACATTTTCAGGTAGTTAAATATTTTCTCGTATAATATTTTGAAACTTATTTTTATGTTGGTTGACGAACTCACAATTTACGGATTTAAATTTGGGCTTACGTGCATAATTTGGCGTCTTTTACGACTAAACCGGAAACCTTAGGATTACGTATTTACGTTTTTGAACTCCGTTTTTGATGAGACAATTTTTATTGGATTCGTTTTGTGACGGTGATTCATAATTTATAAAAACATTTTTCGTAAAACGACCCGAGGGCACGCAAATCGAGAAAACTAGAATCGAGAAATACCCGTAAACTAGTGAGATGGGACAAAACACTTTGCCCCATCCCACTAGCTTATATGGGACGGCAAAGAACACACCACCACACTTAGGTGGCACAAGTTTAGCTAAGCTTGCACAAGTGTAAGCTTATGCTTACACTTTAAGCTAAGCCTTCCACCAACTTAACAAAACCAACAAATGGTTTTCATTTAACCATTTCATCCATGCAATCCACCCCAAAAACTCTCTCTACTTCCACCCTTGTGCCGTCCCACATCAAGCAACAAACACCATCTTTGATCTCTTCTAACTACAAACCACATGTTTACTAGTCCTATTAAGGTGTTTCCTTGAAGCCTTGATCATTTGGTGGCCATATAACCAACTTTGGAGGTGATTTGCTTGTGTCCTAGGGCTGATTTTCCAACATATGATCTTGATATTTGATGGTCTTGGAGATACTTGTTGTATTCATCAAGTTCTTGCCTTCCTAAAACAAGAAATCCACTTGGATTGGTAAAGAAGATCATCCTCTACATTTTTCTCTTATTATTTTGTAAAGAACAAATGTATTTTCTTTCATTTTGTATATGTATATGATGTATATATGATGATAAAAATATTGTGTAGGGATCAAGTGTTGATAAACATGCTTAAAAATGATGATAACCATAAGAAATGAAGCTAAAATCATGTCTAATTAGTTGGCTGTATAAAAACAGTAGATAACTAAATGAAGAACTGATAAAAATGCATGGTTTGATCTATTTACAGTAAAGTAGATGATGTTATACACATGTGAGAGTTGTCCATGCAATGGAATCAAAATAATGAGTGAGATATGATCAAAACAAGTTAGGTGGTACAATCTGAATAAGCAGTTTTGTAGGGACTGTTAAGGAAACTTAGACTCAAAATGGGCAGTAGCTATAACAAAGTTATATTTAGAACATATTATGAAGAAGTTGTCATCCAAAAATTAGCTTCTAAGTCATTGTAGAACTCTAGATATGATAAAAATGGTGAATGTGAAGTTAAAAATCAGATTTTGGAAATAATGTTTATTATTATTATATAAGCACTCACTTTATAATTTATAAAATATAAAGTATAAACCCACTAACTTATAAAACTTAATTATATAAATGTATAAAAGGTTAATTAAATGGGTAAATTATATAAATGGTGGTAAAATAATATTTATAAGTAATAAAAACTATAAACTTGATTTTTACGACTTTTTCGGCTATCGCCGTGAAATTAACATTTTTCGCCAAATAAAACTTAGATGACCAAACCCGTCTAATGTAAAGTTTATAAAAGATATATACTGATGTATAAGTAACTAAGACAAGTAAAAACCGATAAAACCCGAACTATAAGAATTACGGACATTTACGAGCTAAATAAACCTATTAGACTAATAATTGGACTTAATAAGATAAATACTTGTAAAAAGAATTATTTGGGCTTAACCCAATAGGGCCCAACATGAAAAGTATATATACTGATCATATAAGTATATAATGGGTAAAAACAAGTAAAAGAACTTATAAAAGACTTAATGGACTTAAAATAGGTAAAATCGGTAAAACTAGTGAACTAGTAAGACGATACTAAAACGTAAACACTAAAATGAGTAAATGAGGATTTATAAACCCACTTGATCATCATCATATGTACAATAATCATATACATGTATATTGTTATTTTGATAAAAGTCATTGGACTGAGTCTAAGACCGATTATTATTTATATAGGTTTCCGTGACCGAAGCACGCCCGTAGCCGATAATCCGCCTTTCATTAACAACGTGAGTTCATAGCCTCGCACTCTTTTAAATGTTTTATAAAATGATTTGTAAACCCGCGAGGGAGATAACATGCTAGATTTTTATAAAAATAGAACACAAGTAGTCCCGATTGTATGCTTAATGAGATGGACCCGAATGATGCTATGACCCTATATTCGAGACTAAAAGGATTATTAGTAGTTAGGTTATGTCACTTAAAGTCCCATTAGCATGAATTGTGAACTACCGGGATTTGGTAGACGCTTATGCATTTGATAGTACTATTTGGGGACGATCACCCCAGTTCGCGCCTTGACGGTTGATCCCCGTCGTACCACATTGATTGGTAAGCGAATTTATGTATGAGAAGATTCCATAGCGTGATTTTTGTGACGACACGCTAACTTAGATGGGCAAATTGTTTGTCGGGTTCGCGGCCCGCTGCTTTCACAGTAAGGTAACAATGTCATGCGGCTAATAATAATCCTAATTCAGATACCATGTATTATAATACAATATAAGACATAAAAAATAAACGATAACGACGCTATTACGATGAATATATTACCTATCATGGTAATATAGAGACTACGGTCTCATGGACGGTTTAAGATGTATGCTTGATATATATTGCCTGACTAGCAATATGTGGACTTACTTCCGATATTATACTTGTGTTCTGATTTTAATGATTGTAAATGATTGTTTTATATAACGGGTTTCATTAAACTCTATGAATTCACTCGGCATTCGCTGATATGATTTTTGCATGTTTTCTATCTCAGGTGCTTGAAGGTAATCCGGATGGAGATCGACTCTGATGGCCCACACTTAATATTAAAAATGTTCATTCGATCTGTGTTTTGTAAACTTAATGACCTGTATAATTTGGGACCTGTTGTACACTTTTAAATCTTTTTATCGAATGAATGTTTGTTAAACCTTGTACAACCATTTTTATGTGTTGTCTATGATTGGAGTTATTGTGCTATCCCGTAACACTCTGAAAGACCCTTCCGCTGTACCGATACGAAAAATGAGAGTGTTACAGTTTGGTACCAGAGCTCTCGTTATAGAGAACAAAAGATTTTAAAAACCAAGGTTTTGAACAAAACTTTTCAAAATCTTTTGACAATGAACATTTGAGAAAATATTTGAAAAATCTTTTGACTATAACGGTGCCAGAGATCTCCGACGTTACCAACAAGCCCTATTGAGAAGATATATATTTTGATATATATAATTTAATTTATATATATGTATATATCGTTATTTCATTATGTAGTTGTTTAACTAGTATGTTATCCTAATACGAGATAAATATATATAAATGCAGATTGTCATGGCTGACCCTAATATTCCTGTAGAAAACCATGCTATTCCCGAACCTAATATAGAAGATGATCCTTATTTAGACTTAGTAGATTTTGATATTGATGATGAGGAGGAACCATTTGAGGATCCCGAGCCCGAGTTAGGACTAGGAGATCAGATTGCCCCTCAGGAAGACTTAGTAGAGAATGAGATTGAGAATGTGGGTAATGAGAATGTGGATATTGAGAATGTGGGTAATGAGGACGTAGATATTGAGAATGCTGATATTGAGAATGAGGATGAGATTGGGTTAGATGAGTTAGATGATGAGATTGACGACGAGGATGTCGAGGAGGATGTAGGTATAGATGTTGAGGTTGATGACGATGAGGAAGCTGAGCTTATATATCCGTATGATGTTCCAGAGGGCGAGCCTTTGCCCCCACCAGTTTGTTTGTCTGATTCTGAGGATGAGTTACCTAGGGATGAAATGTCTGAATCGTCTGAATCTGATTCTGAATCAGAGGAGGATGAGGATGACGATGCACCTGACGGTACCGATGGTATTGCTGCTCGTAGACGCGAGATAGGAGAGTCGTCTAGTACTCGAGAGGCTACTCATATTGATGGTCTTGCACCATGGGCCTTGAGACGTGATCTAGATGCTTCCCGTGTTAAGAGTTGTGTTACAGAGGTTGGATTAGGTGTTGTTCAGACTCAGGTTGCTTATTTGGAGTCGAAGACTAAGGTTGGTGAGAAAGAGCGAGAATTGCTTAGTTTGGATTTGAGTGGTGTAGAACGTGGTTTGAATGAGGCTTTTAGGAGGTTATCGGTGTTGGAAAGTGGTGAGTATGCTGCCATGAAGAGAAAGGTGAATTCTATGGAGATTCAGTTGAGTGTGGCTCGTGCGATGCGTGAGAAAGCCGAAAAGGAGTTGAATATATCCGTGGGTTGGAACAGTAGATTTTATGCCGACATGGTTGAAAGAGGAGTAATCCGTAAGCGCCCAGCTGAAGATGTGTCTAGTGATCGTCCGGCGAAGATCCAGAAGACGATGGATGATGGACCATCTGGCGGTTCTCAGTAGACCAGTCTGTGTTTAGTAGTGACCTTTAGATCTTTTGTGTTTGTAGCTTTGACTGAACCGACTTGTTAGTAATAGACTTGGCACGAATTTTGAGTGTATATAGTGTTAGAACTTTGATATGGATGTACTAAGACAATACTTTTGTTTCAGATCGAATGAAATATGTATCTTGTCTTGAATTCCATATTGTGCCTTATTTGTATCTTGATTATGAATTCGATCCATATTATATGAATCCTTGATGGATGAATGCTTAATACTTTGAAATTGTGGAATTATAGAACTATGCCGCCCAAGAAGGCTGTGACTGAGGATGATGTACGTAGGATTATTATGGAGCAAGTTACCGCATCTATGACTGAATTTTTGGCAAATGCTAGAAATGAAGCTGGCGGTAGTGGAGCTGGCGGTAGTGGAGCTGGCGGTAGTGGAGCTGGCGGTAGTGGAGCTGGCGGTAGTGGAATTGGCGGTACTAATGTGAATGTGAATGCTAATGCTGGAGGAAATGTAGGAGGACTTGGAACGAATGCACCTGAAATTGGTGGCTGTACTTATGTGACGTTCATGAAGTGTGAACCTCTACCTTTTAATGGAACTGAAGGTGCTGTAGGATTAAGCCAGTGGATCGAGAAGATTGAATCGGTGTTTAGGATTAGTAAGTGTAAGGAGGAAGATAAGGTGACTTTTGCTATGGCTACTCTTAAAGGTCGTGCGTTGACTTGGTGGAACGGGAGAATTGCTTTCATGGGTCTTGATGCTGCTAATGCTACTCCTTGGGCTGAAATCAAGAAGTGGATGACTTTGGAGTTTTGTCCTCGTAGTGTGATCATTAGGTTAGAACAAGAGTTGATTCATCTGAGAATGAAAGGTGTGGACATTGATAGTTACACGAACCGATTCCATGAGTTAGCCTTGCTATGTCCTCGATTGGTTGAACCCGAAGAGATTCGAATTGAGCAATATGTGAAAGGGTTGACCAGGAATATCCGGGGGGACGTGACATCATCGAAACCACTGACCATTGATGATGCTGTTCGAATGGCTTACCAACTCATTGGACAGATAATTTAGGATAAGGAAGATGAAGCCCGTGTAGGTGAGAAAAGAAAGGGAGACGGTGAGCGTGTAGATAGAGGTGATTATAGGAAGAATTTCAATCGCCGTCAGAACCAGAGAAAGGGGAATGCAAATGCTATTACCAACAATGCACCGTGCAACGATGATAGATGTCCTAAGTGTGGCAACAAGAGGCATCCTGGCGACTGCTGGAAGTGCCGAAATTGCGGAAAGCTTGGACACAAGGTTGAAAGGTGTAAGAAGGGAACGATTTGCTTCAACTGTAATGAAGAAGGTCATAGGAAATCGGAATGCCCCAAGTTGAAAGCGATTGTACCTGGAAGAAACCCCCAGGGTGGTATCTACCAACTTGGAACAATTGAGGTGAAGAAAGAGGATCCGAATGTCGTTACCGGTACGTTTTTACTCAACAATCATTATGCTGTTGCTTTATTCGATTCGGGTGCCGATAGGAGCTTTGTATCCACTAAATTTAGTGCCCTTATTGATATTGAACCTGTTGAGATAAGTACCAGTTACGAGGTGGAATTGGCTGATGGTAAATTAGTGAAAACTAATAAGCTATTAGAAGGATGCTCTCTAAATCTCTTGAACCATTCCTTTCCGATTGATTTGATGTTGATAGAATTAGGTAGCTTTGATATTATTATTGGTATGGATTGGTTGTCGTTGAATAATGCTACTATTTTATGTGGAGAGAAGAAGGTTAAGATTCCTCTTAGGAATAGGACGTTAGTAATTGATGGTAGTCGAGGTGAATCCCGTTTAAAAATCGTTTCATGTATTAAAGTCCAAAAGTACATCAGGAACGGTTGTGAGTTATTCTTAGCTCAAGTGACCGGGAATGAGTCTAGGGAGAAACGATTGGAAGATGTACCTATTATTTGTGAATTTCCTGAGGTATTTCCTAAAGATTTACCGGGACTTCCACCGATAAGGCAAGTAGAGTTTCGAATCGATTTAATTCCTGGTGCTGCACCGGTGGCACGTGCGCCTTACCGATTAGCCCCTTCTGAATTAAAGGAGTTATCTGAGCAACTTAAGGAGTTGCCTGATAAAGGTTTTATTCGACCGAGCTCGTCGCCTTGGGGAGCTCCAGTCTTGTTCGTTAAGAAGAAGGATGGATCTTTTCGTATGTGCATTGATTATAGGGAACTGAATAAGTTGACAATTAAGAATCGATATCCTTTACCTAGGATTGATGATTTGTTTGATCAACTGCAAGGATCTAGTGTGTATTCTAAGATAGATTTGCGGTCAGGATATCACCAACTTCACGTCCGTGAAGAAGATATTCCTATAACTGCATTTAGAACTCGTTATGGACACTATGAATTTCAAGTAATGCCATTTGGGTTAACTAACGCACCTGCGGTTTTCATGGATTTAATGAATCGAGTGTGCAAGCCCTACTTGGATAAATTTGTGATTGTGTTTATTGACGATATTCTAATCTATTCTAAGAATGAAGATGAGCATAGAGAACATTTAAGGATTGTTTTGAATTTGTTGAAGGATGAAAGGTTGTATGCTAAATTTTCGAAGTGTGATTTCTGGTTGGATTCTGTGCAATTTCTTGGTCATGTGATTAACAGAGATGGAATTCATGTTGATCCTGCAAAGGTTGAAGCTATTAAGAATTGGTCTGCACCGACAACGCCAACAGAAGTGCGACAGTTCTTAGGATTAGCTGGCTATTATAGGCGATTCATTAAAGAATTTTCTTTAATAGCTAAACCCTTGACTAAGCTTACTCAGAAGAATAAACCTTTCGTTTGGGGAAGTGATGAAGATGGAGCATTTCAGACATTGAAGCAAAAATTATGTAGTGCGCCAATCTTATCATTACCCGAAGGGAGTGAAGATTTTGTAGTGTATTGTGATGCATCTCTTAGAGGTTATGGAGCTGTTTTGATGCAGAGAGAGAAAGTGATAGCTTATGCTTCTAGGCAATTAAGGAAGAATGAGGAGAATTATACTACTCATGATCTTGAGTTAGGAGCTGTGGTCTTTGCTCTTAGGTTGTGGAGACATTATCTGTATGGCACCAAGTGTACGGTATTCACCGATCACAAAAGCCTACAGTATATTCTCGTCCAGAAGGAATTGAACATGAGGCAACGAAGATGGATAGAGTTGTTAAGTGACTATGATTGTGATATAAAATATCACCCAGGAAAAGCCAATGTTGTTGCCGATGCGTTAAGTAGGAAAGATAGAGAGCCTATCAGGGTGCGTTCTCTAGTCTTGACCGTGCACAATAATTTGCCTGAGCAAATTAGAAATGCGCAAATAGAAGCTTGTAAGAAGGAGAATTTTGTTAATGAAGGGTTCCGAGGAGAAGGAGATCCTTTAGAGGTTAGAGCTGATGGAGTGAAATGCTTAAGAGGTCGTATGTGGATACCTAAGTTTGGAGGCTTAAGAGATTTGGTTATGTTAGAATCCCATAAATCTAAGTATTCCATTCATCCGGGATCTGATAAGATGTACCATGATTTGAAGAAGTTGTATTGGTGGCCGAATATGAAAGCTGACATAGCTATGTATGTTCTTCAATGCTTGACTTGTGCTAGAGTTAAAGCTGAACATCAAAAGCCATCAGGACTACTTCAACAACCAAAGATTCCTGAATGGAAGTGGGAGCGAATTACGATGGACTTTATCACCAAGCTTCCTAGAACATCATCTGGAAACAATTCGATTTGGGTTATTGTCGATAGACTGACCAAATCAGCACACTTCATTCCGGTTAAGGAGCAGTTCTCACTGGAGAAGCTGACTCGAATATACCTTGATAATGTTGTATGCAAACATGGAGTGCCTGTATCGATCATTTCAGATCGAGATCCTAGATTCGCATCGAATTTTTGGAAATCTCTCCAAAGATCTTTGGGAACGAATCTCGATATGAGCACTGCTTATCACCCTCAGACTGATGGGCAGAGTGAAAGGACGATACAAACACTGGAAGATATGTTGAGAGCTTGTGTGTTAGACTTTGGTAAGAATTGGGATAAACATTTGTCGTTAGCAGAGTTTTCGTATAACAATAGTTACCATTCTAGTATTAAGGCTGCACCGTTTGAAGCTTTGTATGGTAGGAAGTGTAGATCTCCTGTATGTTGGAGTGAAGTTGGGGATACCCAGCTCACGGGACCGGAATTGATCCGGGAGACTACGGAGATGATAGTTCAGATTAAGAAGAGGTTGTTGACTGCCCGTAGTAGACAGAAAAGTTACGCGGATGTGCGGCGGAAGCCAATGGAGTTTGAAGTGGGTGACCGAGTAATGTTGAAAGTATCGCCATGGAAAGGCGTTATAAGATTTGGAAAACGAGGAAAATTGAATCCCTGTTATATTGGACCCTTTAAGATTTTATCTAGAGTAGGTCCGGTGGCTTACAAACTAGAGTTACCCCCAGAACTTCATGGTGTTCACAACACATTCCATGTATCTAATCTGAAGAAATGTCTAGCAGTGAGTGATGAGAAAATTCCGTTAGGTAAGGTTCGAATAGATGGGAAGTTGCATTTTATCGAAGAGCCCGTAGAAGTTATGGACCGTGAGGTAAAGCAACTGAAACAAAATCGGATACCTATTGTCAAGATCCGATGGAATTCAAAGCATGGACCGGAGTATACTTGGGAACGAGAGGATGAAATGTGGAAGAAATATCCGCACCTCTTCGATTTCAATACGAAACGGACATCCAAATGAAATGGATCACGAGGACGTTGATCCCTTTTAGGAGGAAAAGCTGTGACAAATCTAACATTTTCAGGTAGTTAAATATTTTCTCGTATAATATTTTGAAACTTATTTTTATGTTGGTTGACGAACTCACAATTTACGGATTTAACTTTGGGCTTACGTGCATAATTTGGCGTCTTTTACGACTAAACCGGAAACCTTAGGATTACGTATTTACGTTTTTGAACTCCGTTTTTGATGAGACAATTTTTATTGGATTCGTTTTGTGACGGTGATTCATAATTTATAAAAACGTTTTTCATAAAACGACCCGAGGGCACGCAAATCGAGAAAACTAGAATCGAGAAATACCCGTAAACTAGTGAGATGGGACAAAACACTTTGCCCCATCCCACTAGCTTATATGGGACGGCAAAGAACACACCACCGCACTTAGGTGGCACAAGTTTAGCTAAGCTTGCACAAGTGTAAGCTTATGCTTACACTTTAAGCTAAGCCTTCCACCAACTTAATAAAACCAACAAATGGTTTTCATTTAACCATTTCATCCATGCAATCCACCCCAAAAACTCTCTCTACTTCCACCCTTGTGCCGTCCCACATCAAGCAACAAACACCATCTTTGATCTCTTCTAACTACAAACCACATGTTTACTAGTCCTATTAAGGTGTTTCCTTGAAGCCTTGATCATTTGGTGGCCATATAACCAACTTTGGAGGTGATTTGCTTGTGTCCTAGGGCTGATTTTCCAACATATGATCTTGATATTTGATGGTCTTGGAGATACTTGTTGTATTCATCAAGTTCTTGCCTTCCTAAAACAAGAAATCCACTTGGATTGGTAAAGAAGATCATCCTCTACATTTTTATCTTATTATTTTGTAAAGAACAAATGTATTTTCTTTCATTTTGTATATGTATATGATGTATATATGATGATAAAAATGTTGTGTGGGGATCAAGTGTTGATAAACATGCTTAAAAATGATATTAACCATAAGAAATGAAGCTAAAATCATGTCTAATTAGTTGGCTGTATAAAAACAGTAGATAACTAAATGAAGAACTGATAAAAATGCATGGTTTGATCTATTTATAGTAAAGTAGATGATGTTATACACATGTGAGAGTTGGCCATACAATGGAATCAAAATAATGAGTGAGATATGATCAAAACAAGTTAGGTGGTACAATCTGAATAAGCAGTTTTGTAGGGACTGTTAAGGAAACTTAGACTCAAAATGGGCAGTAGCTATAACTAAGTTATATTTAGCACATATTATGAAGAAGTTGTCATCCAAAAATGAGCTTTTAAGTCATTGTAGAACTCTATATATGATAAAAATGGTGAATGTGAAGTTAAAAATCAGATTTTGGAAATAATGTTTATTATTATTATATAAGCACTCACTTTATAATTTATAAAATGTAAAGTATAAACCCACTAACTTATCAAACTTAATTATATAAATGTATAAAAGGTTAATTAAATGGGTAAATTATATAAATGGTGGTAAAATAATATTTATAAGTAATAAAAACTATAAACTTGATTTTTACGACTTTTTCGGCTATCGCCGTGAAATTAACATTTTTCGCCAAATAAAACTTAGACGACCAAACCCGTCTAATGTAAAGTTTATAAAAGATATATACTGATGTATAAGTAACTAAGACAAGTAAAAACCGATAAAACCCGAACTATAAGAATTACAGACATTTACGAGCTAAATAAACCTATTAGGCTAATAATTGGACTTAATAAGATAAATACTTGTAAAAAGAATTATTTGGGCTTAACCCAATAGGGCCCAACATGAAAAGTATATATACTGATCATATAAGTATATAATGGGTAAAAACAAGTAAAATAACTTATAAAAGACTTAATGGACTGAAAATAGGTAAAATCGATAAAACTAGTGAACTAGTAAGACGATACTAAAACGTAAACACTAAAATGAGTAAATGAGGATTTATAAACCCACTTGATCATCATCATATGTACAATAATCATATATATGTATATTGTTATTTTTATAAAAGTCATTGGACCGAGTCTAAGACCGATTATTATTTATATAGGTTTCCGTGACCGAAGCACGCCCGTAGCCGATAATCCGCCTTTCATTAACAACGTGAGTTCATAGCCTCGCACTCTTTTAAATGTTTTATAAAATGATTTGTAAACCCGCGAGGGAGATAACATGCTAGATTTTTATAAAAATAGAACACAAGTAGTCCCGATTGTATGCTTAATGAGATGGACCCGAATGATGCTATGACCCTATATTCGAGAGTAAAAGGATTATTAGTAGTTAGGTTATGTCACTTAAAGTCCCATTAGCATGAATTGTGAACTACCGGGATTTGGTAGATGCTTATGCATTTGATAGTACTATTTGGGGACGATCACCCCAGTTCGCGCCTTGACGGTTGATCCCCGTCGTACCACATTGATTGGTAAGCGAATTTATGTATGAGAAGATTCCATAGCGTGATTTTTGTGACGACACGCTAACTTAGATGGGCAAATTGTTTGTCGGGTTCGCGGCCCGCTGCTTTCACAGTAAGGTAACAATGTCATGCGGCTAATAATAATCCTAATTCAGATACCATGTATTATAATACAATATAAGACATAAATAATAAACGATAACGACGCTATTACGATGAATATATTACCTATCATGGTAATATAGAGACTACGGTCTCATGGACGGTTTAAGATGTATGCTTGATATATATTGCCTGACTAGCAATATGTGGACTTACTTCCGATATTATACTTGTGTTCTGATTTTAATGATTGTAAATGATTGTTTTATATAACGGTTTTCATTAAACTCTATGAATTCACTCGGCATTCGCTGATATGATTTTTGCATGTTTTCTATCTCAGGTGCTTGAAGGTAATCCGGATGGAGATCGACTCTGATGGCCCACACTTAATATTAAAAATGTTCATTCGATCTGTGTTCTGTAAACTTAATGACCTGTATAATTTGGGACGTGTTGTACACTTTTAAATCTTTTTATCGAATGAATGTTTGTTAAACCTTGTACAACCATTTTTATGTGTTGTCTATGATTGGAGTTATTGTGCTATCCCGTAACACTCTGAAAGACCCTTCCGCTGTACCGATACGAAAAATGAGAGTGTTACACCGAGTGTTGCCACTATGGGTTCGTCGTCATTGTGTCGTAACATGAATGCCTTACATGATGAAGCAAATGAGGAGAATCGGTTTTTCAACATATTTTCGACGCTTATGACTCAATGGAAAGCACAAGATGCTTTGAGTTTGCATCGGTTAAAGCAGTTGAAAAGAGTTGTATATCTTGTGGTGGAGTCATGATTTTTCCGAGTGCATTACCGCCAGTGGTAACACTTTGAGTGCTTACGTAGCAATGAGAACTTACAACCAAAGTTCCCGCCGAAATCAAGCTCCCCAAAATCAAAATGCTAATAACTATCGAAACAACAATTAAAGTGGTAGTTATCAAGGAAATCAACGTAGCTATAACAAGGGTAATTACCAAAGTGGGAACAATGGGCAAGTGCAAAATCAAACCAAAACCGTGATTTTCAAAATACTACACAAGGTTTTCAAAATGCTCACACTAAAAATCTTCAAGGAGAATCTTTGGATTATGCTAAGGCAAATGATGCCAAGTTTGATAACATGCAACGAGAAATGATTAGCTTAAGATCCGAGTTGACAAACTAGCTTAAAAATGAACTTGCTAATGAATTGAAAACTCATGCTAATAAAATGGAAGGAAACGTTCAACATCTTCAACAAAATAAACAAAAGATAGAACAAGGTCAACATGAGATTAAGCAAGAGTTGTTAAAAGCAGATAAAAGGCAATCTAAATTTGAAGATAGAATGGCTAGTATGTTTGAAGCTATCATGTGTAAACCCTATTCCTCGGGTGGTCTTCCTAGTGATACCATTGCAAACCCGAAAGGAGAAATGAAAGTTATCACTACACGAAGTGGTAAAACTTTCAAAGAACCCATTTCTTGCCAAGTACTTCTAAGGAGAAGGAAATAGAGAAAGAACTCGAGGTGATAGTAGAAAAGGAGCATATTACAAGCCCGCGAAGTACCGCTCAAACCACACCTACGGTTGAACCAATACCAATTGTGGAACCCGAGATTCCAAGGTCGTTGCCTACACCCCAACCCACACCACCCTTACCTTACCCCTCGAGACAAAACAAGGAAAAGTTACATGAACGTAATAAACAACAAATTGAGCTTTTTATTAAAATGTTTCAACAAGTGAACTTTAATGTGAGTTTAGCTAACGCGTTGATATACATGCCTTGTTTCGCCTCCATTTTTAAAAGTATGATGAACGATAAGGAAAAGCTTTTAATGTTATCAATTGTTCTTCGGTTTATCTTAACCGAATACCGGAAAAGTTGGTGACCTCGGGAAGTTTCTCATTCCTTGTGATATTCAAGAAATAGAAGGATGCCTCGCCTTGGCCGATCTTGGCGCGAGCATTAATTTGATGCCTTATTCCATGTGGAAATCACTTTCACTTCCGGCTCTTACTCCTTCTAAAATGTCTATCGAGATAGCCGATCATTCTACGATTCTCGCATGTGGAGTGGCGAAGACGTTTTTGTGAAAGTGGGGAAGTTCTACTATCCCGTTGATTTTATCGTAGTAGACATTCCCACGGATCCTCAAGTTCCTCTAATTTTAGGGCGTCCATTTTTAGACACCTCGAGATCGATTATCGATGTTCATGCTAGAAAGATAACATTAAGATTCAATGAGGAGGAACTTGTTATAAACGCTACTCAAAACTCTACACCGTATCATGTTTATGCAATCGCTACCATCAAATATATTGACTTAGTCGATGTGGTTTGCGATGAGTTTTCACAAGAAGTTCTAGGTTTTTCCGATAGTTCGTCTAGTGGCAATCCCACTATTATGGATCCGATTCTTGCTAATTCTACACCAAATCTCACTCCATTCCAAGGAGGTGATTTTATTTTAAATGAAATCGACAATGAAGATGAGGTGATTATTAGTGAGGATACTCTCATTCCACCATTTCTTCCGCCGATGGAAGTTATGAGTGTTGAACAAAAATCATCAACCGAGGATCCAACAATCCTTGAATTGAAAGATCTTCCACCTCACATCGAATACGCATTCTTAGAAAGTGATGACAAGTTACCGGTTATTATTGCTAAAGATCTTTCCAATGATAAAAAACCGCACTTTTGACTATTCTTAAAGCTCACAAAGGGGCAATTCTTTTCGTGGAAAATTTCCGACATTAAATATTGACCCAAAATTTTGTACTCACAAGATTTTAATGGAGGAGGACTACAAACCCGCAATCCAATGTCAAAGAAGGGTAAACCCTAAAATTCACGATGTCATTAAAAAAGAGGTCTTAAACTACTTGACGCGGGAATGATTTATCCTATCTCTGGTAGCCCATGGGTGAGCCCAATCCATTGTGTCCCTAAGAAGGGAGGAATGACCGTTGTACCTAATGAAAACAACGAGTTAATTCCCACTCGTGTTGTGACCGGTTGGAGGGTGTGTATTGACTACCGAAAGTTAAATGACGCCACTCGTAAAGACCACTTTCCCTTGCCCTTCATGGATCAAATGTCGGAGCGATTCGCGGGAAATGACTTCTATTGCTTTTTAGATGGGTTTTCCGGTTACATTCAAATCCCTATCGACCCTCGTGATCTAGAGAAAACTACGTTTACGTGTCCATATAGAACGTTTGCTTATCGTAGAATGCCATTCTGACTTTGTAATGCACCGGGAACTTTTCAACGATGTATGATGGCTATTTTCATGATATGATCGAGAAGTCGATGGAAGTATTCATGGATGACTTTTCGGTGTTTGGTGAATCGTTCACATCGTGTTTATCCAATCTTGAAAAAATTTTAAAACTTTGTGAAGAAACCAACCTTGTGCTTAATTGGGAAAATGTCATTTTATGTGTAAACAAGGAATCGTCTTAGGGTACAAGGTCTCGAAAGCGGGGATTGAGGTAGATAAAGCTAAAATAGACGTCATCGCCAAATTACCTCATCCCAAAACCGTTAAGGGAGTTAGGAGTTTCCTAGGCCACGCGGGCTTTTATCGTCGTTTCATCAAAGACTTTTCAAAAATAACAAGACCTATGACACACCTTCTTGAGAAAGATGCTCCATTTAACTTCAATGAGGATTGTGTTCGAGCTTTCGAAACTCTTAAGAGGAAACTTACCGAAGCTCCCATTCTTGTTGCTCGTAATTGGGAATTACCCTTTGAAATCATGTGTTATGCAAGTGATTATGCAATTGGGGCCGTTTTAGGGCAACGTCATGAAAAGAACTTTCTGTTGGGGTTTACTTCGTTCCAACAGGGTGAAGATAATCAATAGCCTAACTACGTACCAATGAATGGTTACCGGATATCTCTTGAACTCGTGTAATCACTTTCCAAAGAAGATTATTCGACCCTATGCATGGGTTAACACGAATACCTCCTTGGGATAAAACCAAGAGTTAGTTCTTGTTTTAGGCACAAATCAAGAACTCTGTGCGTGTAAGTGTTTCTTGTTATTGTATATCTCATTATGCAAAATATGATCACTATTTATAGTGATCCTATTCCTTAAGGAATGTAACTCCTAGTCAAAGGTATTAAGAGCATTAATCGGCCTATTAATCTCATAATTACCTTCATAAAGCATAGTGGTTACATGACCATAAACCTGGTCATCAAGTCAATATTCAACCCTCATTAACTGGTCAAAGAGGTTACAAAGACTTTGTGCATCACCAGGAGCAACGTCCTAACCAGGAGCAGCTTCCTAACCAGGAGCAGCTTCCTAACCAGGAGCAACTTCCTGACCAGGAGCAACTTCCTGACCAGGAGCAGCTTCCTACTGATATCAAAACCACTATATTGAGTCTAGGGAGGTAAGGGACTTAATGGGTGTACACTCCGTACCTCCAAACCCATTTACAAGTATTACCCGTTCCCACAATTGCACTAAATTTCCAACAATCCTCCCCAATTTAGTACAATTCCTTTTTGCATGAAAATCAACTTTAGCAAAACCAGTGCATAAATGAAAATGTCCTGAGGATTGAATTTTCATCTTAGTACATCACTCCAAATATTCGAGAATCAAGGTGTTATAAGAATTGAACCCTTCAACTACTTTGAACACCTGAAGATAACATACACCCAAGTTTTCAAACACTTAAAACGCTCCTGACACCATACAAGCCATGTGTCCATATCCAATTCATAAATGTTGTAAGAGCCAAAGTCCATGCTCCTTGAGGCGGCGAAACCTCAACATTTACATAGGTGGTTCCTCTTTAGTTCATGCTCCTGCTTAAGCACTTTTTCAAAGAAATTAACCATTAAGAAGTTTATAACTTCATCCTCCTTTCAGCAGGTACAAGCACATCCTTGGGATGATATGTAAAACATGTGCTTCAGTCCCCTGAATGTTCAGCTTTCCACATTGAACTCAGCTCCCAAGTTTCCTCAGGAGGGAGTTGGGTGTCCTAGCATTCAGTGACTAGAGTGGACTTTTAAACCCATCCCTTTACCAGACTTTATAACCAAGTCTCTAGCCAATCCCTTCGTCAAGTGATTAGCTATGTTTTGTTGAGACCTCACAAACTCTATTGAAATCACCCCATTCGTGATCAACTCACAAATCATGCTATGTCTAACACCTAGGTGTCTAGACTTGCCATTGTACATCTGGCTATATGCCTTAGCCAATGTAGCTGCACTATCACAACAGATAGAAATGGGTGCCATAGGTTTGACCCATAATGGAATCTCAAGAAGCAAGTTTCTCAACCATTCAGCCTCTTTACCAGCAGCTGCTAGAGACACAAATTCAGATTCCATTGTTGAACCAGTAATGCAAGTTTGCTTCTTGGATGCCCAAGAAATTGCACCACCACCAAGAAGGAATACCCAGCCACTTGTGGATGAATTATCCTCAGTATTGCTGATCCAACATGCATCAGTGTAACCTTCCAACACTGAAGGATATCCAGTATATGACAAACAATAATCTATTGTTCCTTTCAAATACTTTAGTACCCTCTGAATTGCTTGCCAATGCTGAGTACTAGGATTACTAGTATACCTACTCAGTTTACCCACAACAAATGCAATGTCAGGCCTAGTACTAGTCATGGCATACATCAAGCAACCAATAACCCTAGAATATTCAAGCTGGGAGACAGCCTGACCATTGTTAGGCATTAGTTTCTCACTTGTATCCATAGGTGTACTTACTGGAGTACAATCAAAGTGATTGAATTTCTTCAGCACCTTCTCAATGTAATGAGACTGAGAAATTACAATACCATCACTTTCATGTTTAATCCTTATGCCAAGGATAACATCAGCCTCCCCCATGTCTTTCATGGAGAACTTTGATGACAAAAAATCCTTTGTCTGATCAACCTTAGCTTGGTCAGTACCAAAGATTAACATGTCATCAACATATAGGCAAATGATGACTCCTTTACCAGATTCATCAAATTTGCTATATACACATTTGTCAGCTTGGTTAAGTGAATAACCATTAGACAAAACCACTTCATCAAATTTCTGGTGCCATTGCTTAGGTGCCTGCTTCAGTCCATATAAGGACTTAATCAGTTTACACACCTTACCTTCATGACCAGGCATGATGAAGCCCTGAGGTTGGTTCATATAAACCTCCTCATCCAAGTCACCATTCAAGAATGCTGTCTTCACATCCATCTGATGAATAATCAGATTGTGAATACTTGCTAGAGCAATCAGCATTCTTATGGTACTGATACGTGCTACTGGAGCATAAGTATCAAAATAGTCTATCCCTGACTTTTGTTTAAAGCCCTGAATGACTAACCTTGCCTTGAACTTTTCAACAGTTCCATCTACCTCCATTTTCCTTTTGAAAATCCACTTGTTACCAAGTGGATTACAACCTGGAGGTAGATCAACCAACACCCAAGTGTTGTTGCCCATGATGGAATCCATCTCATCATTGATTGCTTCTTTCCAGAAAGCAACATCCTGGGACTTCATTGCTTCATCAAATGTTTTGGGATCATCCTCAACATTAAAGCAATAGTAGTACTGGTCAGAGACCTCATCCCTTGTTCCTTCAACTAGGTATAGTTGAAATTCAGGCCCAAAATTCTTTGGAGTCCTATGCCTTGTGCTTCTTCTAAGCTCAGGCTCAGGTTGCTGAACCACAACCTCATCAGTGACCCTTTTAGGTTCCACTGAAACACCAGTGTCCTCAGCTCCTATAGGAGTCCTAAGGCTTGGTCTAGGGACTGATGAGAACCTAGTCTCATCAAAGTTAGCATCCCTTGATTCAATGATTGAGTTTATTGAAACTAAATCATTAGGTTCAATAACATAGAACCTATAAGCCTTGGAATGCTCGGCATATCCAACAAAGATGCATTCAATGCCTTTTTCACCCAAGGTTTTCACCTTTGGATCAGGGAGTCTAACAACAGCCCTACAACCCCAAACTTTGTGGTAGTTCAAGTTTGGTTTCCTTTTAGTCCAGAGTTCATAAGGGGTAATCCTGTTCCTTTTATTAGGAACCCTATTTAATAAATAGCAAGCTGTTAACATAGCTTCTCCCCAAAACCCTTGACTCAGTCCTGAGTAGGACGACATGGAGTTAACCATCTCTTTTAGTACTCTATTTTTCCTTTCTGATATACCATTTTGTTGTGGAGTATAGGGGGCAGTTGTTACATGGATTATGCCAACAGACTGAAAATACTGAGTATTCATGTACTCACCTCCCCTATCAGTCCTAAATCTTTTGATTTGGACTCCTTGTTGTAATTCAACTTTAGTTTTAAATACTTTAAATTTATCTAATGCTTCATCCTTAGTATGCAACAAATAGACATAACAAAACCTTGAAGCATCATCAATAAATGTTACCAAGTATTTCTTATTCCCTAATGAGGGAGTAGCATGCAAATCACATAGGTCACTATGGATTAGCTCCAAAACTGTAGTTACACGTTTTACATCCTGAAATGGTTTCTTAGTAATTTTATTCAGCATACAAGTCTGACACTTATCAGTGTCCATGTCAAAAGCTGGAATTAACCCATCCTTAGACATATCTTGCATCCTCTTATAGTGGACATGGCCTAGTCTAGCATGCCATAGTGATGAATCATTCAGTTTAGTGGTAGTCATCAGGACAGAATCAACATTTATACTAGAATCAATATTAAGCCGGAACATTTGATTACTCAAATAGCCAAAACCATAAACACACCTGTTTAGATAAAACAAATTTATTAGATTCAATCACTTGTTTATAACCACAATTATTCAAAACACTACTAGAAACCAAGTTCTTCCTAATATTAGGAACATGCAAAACATTAAACAAAGAAACAATCTTTCCAGAACTAAACTTAAGATCTACACAACCACGTCCATGCACTAGGGCTGTTGACTCATTTCCCATGTGAAGAATAGATCCATCATTCATTGACTTATAAGTCTTGAACCAGCATCTATATTTACACACATGTACTGTTGCTCTAGAGTCAACCCACCACGCAACATCATCATCCTGCATAAAGTAAGCTTCAGATACATATGTAACATAATAAATCTGGAGAGATTCATTAAACATATTCTGACCTTTTGTGCCTGATCCATTAGCTTGGTTGCCAATGCTAACACCTTTGCAATCCCTTTTGAAGTGTCCAGGTTTCCCACACATCCAACAAGCCATTGATGACTTCTTGTTAGGATTAGCTTTGGTGTTATCCTGATGCTTACGTTTGCCCTTGTTGTCATTGTACCTGGTGGAGTTGTTATGCTCCGCCATATTGACAACAGATGAACCAGCAACATTGTTGCTCTTTGGCTTATCACTTTCATGCACCCTGAGGGATTCCTCAATGCGCAAATGACTGCCCAACTCAACAAGAGTTAACTCCTCCTTCTTATGTTTCAAGGTGTGCTTGAAATCTTTCCAAGAAGGAGGTAGTTTGTCAATGACACACGAGACCTGAATGGTCTCATCCATGTTCATTTTATGTTGTGTAAATCTGCCAAGTATTCCAAGAAGTTCATTGTATTGTTCCATGACTGGTCTTGAATCAGTCATTTTGTAATTTGTGAAATCACTCACAAGGAACTTCTTACTTGATGCATCCTCAGCCATATATTTGGCTTCCAAGGAATCCCATAGTTCTTTAGCAGATTCAACATTTTGGTAAATATCAAATAAAGAATCAGACATACCATTTAGAATTATGCCGCGACACACATAATCATCATTCTCCCATTTGCTCCTTTTCCTCAGTTCCTCCAAAGTAGCATCATCACCACCATCAGGAATGGGAGTGGTCAGCACGTACACCACGTTCATGGTAGAAAGAAGAAAGTGCATCTTCTTCTGCCATCTCCTAAAATCAACCCCTTCAAACTTGTCCAGTTTGGAGAAGTTTGCCACCATATGCTTCATTGCCGCCGCCATTGATTATCACAAAAATAATCTTCTTTGATTGTTGGGGTTTACTTCGTTCCAACAGGGTGAAGATAATCAATAGCCTAACTACGTACCAATGAATGGTTACCGGATATCTCTTGAACTCGTGTAATCACTTTCCAAAGAAGATTATTCGACCCTATGCCTGGGTTAACACGAATACCTCCTTGGGATAAAACCAAGAGTTAGTTCTTGTTTTAGGCACAAATCAAGAACTCTGTGCGTGTAAGTGTTTCTTGTTATTGTATATCTCATTATGCAAAATATGATCACTATTTATAGTGATCCTATTCCTTAAGGAATGTAACTCCTAGTCAAAGGTATTAAGAGCATTAATCGGCCTATTAATTTCATAATTACCTTCATAAAGCATAGTGGTTACATGACCATAAACCTGGTCATCAAGTCAATATTCAACCCTCATTAACTGGTCAAAGAGGTTACAAAGACTTTGTGCATCACCAGGAGCAACGTCCTAACCAGGAGCAGCTTCCTAACCAGGAGCAGCTTCCTAACCAGGAGCAACTTCCTGACCAGGAGCAACTTCCTGACCAGGAGCAGCTTCCTACTGATATCAAAACCACTATATTGAGTCCAGGGAGGTAAGGGACTTAATGGGTGTACACTCCGTACCTCCAAACCCATTTACAAGTATTACCCGTTCCCACAATTGCACTAAATTTCCAACACTTTCGACCTATCCATTATGCTAGTAAGACGATGACTGAGGCTCAAATGAAATACACTAAAACAGGAAAAAGAACTACTTGCCGTGGTGTATGCTTTTGAGAAATTCCGACCTTATCTCGTCTTAACAAAAAGCATCGTGTAAACGGATCATTCGACTATCAAGGACCTCTTCTCTAAGCTTGATGCTAAGCCGAGATTGCTCCGTTGGATTCTCCTCCTACAAGAATTTGATGTCACCATACTTGACAAAAAAGGAGCCGAGAATCTAGCGGCCGATCATCTCTCTCGTTTAGAAGATCCTTACAAGAATGAGTTCGAGAACAAGGAAATCACCAAAACATTTCCTCTCAAGACTCTCGGTGTGGTGAATTCAAAGGACGACACCCCATGGTTTGCCGACATTGCAAATTACCATGCGGGCAACTTCATAATCAAGGGTATGACGACACAACAAAGCAAAAATTATTTCGTGATGTCAAGTTCTATTTTTGGGACGACCCTTATCTCTTTCAGGTTTGTGCGGATCAACTCGTTCGACGTTGTGTTTTTGGTACCGAAGCTTCTAACATCCTTAGAGCTTGTCTCGAGGGACCCACGGGTGGTCACCATGGTGCTAATCTCACGGCTAAGAAAGTGTTCGATGTCGGCTTCTTTTGGCCTACAATCTATCGTGATGCACACACACTTGTGAAGTTGTGTGATTCTTGCCAACATCAAGGAAAATCCTCTCGAAAGGATGAAATGCCACAAAACATAATTCAAGTGTGTGAGATTTTCGACGTTTGGGGCATTGACTTTATGGGACCGTTCCCATCATCTCATGGTAACAAGTATATCCTCGTCGCCTTCTACTACCTATCTAAGTGGGTGGAAGCTAAGGCTTTGCCTACGAATGATGCTCGTGTGGTAGTGAAGTTTTTGAAGCAACTATTCTCTCGATTTGGAACCCCTCGTGCTATTATAAGCGATCGTGGAACCCTTTTTTTAATGACCAATTCAAAAAGGTTCTAAAGAAATATGGGGTTCCACATCGTCTTTCTACGGCTTATCACCCACAAACGAGTGGGCAAGTCGAGGTTTGATTGTGGTAAAATACGTCTTTTAGGAAAAAGAGCGTATATGAGCGATAAGTATTAAAAACGACGGTTTAGGAAAACCGTGTACAAATGACCCTAAAGTGAAAGTTCGTTTCCCAAGGAGGTATATGTGTGTGAGTAATTCGTAATTGGTTTGAGATTAATATTTGAAAGAAGGGGATGAGAAAAGAGGATGACGAAGACGTGAAATTAATTACTACTACGACTACACGTAAAACCGTAAAATGAGTAAAAATAAAAATTAATTCTAAAAATTACCAAAAATTCACCAAAAATCAAAATAAATAAACTAAGAGTTTACCAATGATCAAAACTTTTTCAAACCTTTTAATTAATTAAATATTTAATTTTTAAATGCTAATTAAAGCCCTAAAAATCAAATTAATTATCAAAATGCCCAAATAAATATTTTTCAATTGGTAAACCTCTAATGACCTAAAAAGATTAAAAACTATTTTTATAAATTTTTAAACTAAGAAAAACTATTTAAAATGATTTAAAAACTATTAAAAATTAAAATAATTATAAAAATTAATCTAAGGATGATAAAATTAATCTAAGAGTTGCAAAATTCCTATTTTAACGTATTTAAGCTAAGAAAAATATAAAAGTGCAAAAATATGAAATTTGAAAAATAATAAAAAATAATATTAAAATAATATTAAAAATCAAAAAATTCTAAAAAATTCTAAAAACTTGCAAACTAGTTTATTTTAACCTAAATAATCAGAAAATGAAAGTGAAATTACCAAATACCCCTATTGGGCCCTCAAATGGGCCAAAACCAAAAACAGTCCACCTTAATGGGCTTTTTAGCCCAAAAAGTCAAAATAAGCCCAAATGACTTGGAAAAGCCCTATCTGTCTCAAAATTCAATTCTAAACACAAAACTCTGAAGGCCCAAAAACTGAAAGTGAGCTTATCACAGCTTAATGAACAAACAACTTATCCTTATTGGGCCGATAAGCCCATTAAGCAATAAGCTAATGCCATAAGCTCTAATTTGACACACAACCTTCTTTTGGGATACTAAAGAGATCTGTAAAAAGAAATTTTGAAAAAGCACACTCAATAAGCCAGGAATAAGCAAAGTACAAATCCACTAAAAGACAAAATAGTCGGGTTTGAGATTTAGGGCACCTCAGGACTTGATTCAACTTGCAAAATGTTACAAATGACTTCAATAAGCCAAATAAATCAACCAAAATCCAATAAGCAAAACAAATAAGCTGGAATAAGCCAATAAGCACTTATGAAAAAGTCAATTAAGTTGGTTTTCTAGTCAAACCCTAAAGTCAACCCACCAATTGCTCCAGTATGAACAAATGGGTCAAATGATGAGCACCTATTACAAAATCCAAGTTGTTGCTGGTTAAAATAAGCTAGAATAGCTTATTGGTAAGCTGATGTCCAATTAACACCTACAGGGGGAACTTTCAGTAGGAACTGGTTCCCACTGCCTTGACTATTTGACCTTTGATTTTAGAGAGATTCTGTATGTTTTGTTGGAAGACAAGGGCACAAAAGTGATCAGTTAATCACAAGGAATCACAATCAAGAACAAAAACACACTTCAGTATCACCAATTAGCACAGAAAAATCAAACAATGCACAGATCTAGCACAGACATGGATTTAAAGCAGTTATGAACACTTAAGCAGTTTTAAGCTAGAATAAGCACTCCAAATTCAACCAGATGCATACACAAGCTATATAAACTATGATTAAGCACAAACAAACTTAAATCAATCACTGAAACAAGGTATGGAACAAGATCAAAGCAGATTATACTTGCTGATATGAACTTCAAGAACACTTGCACACTTTGCTGATATAAATGACCAAAGATCCAATTTCAACACTCAAATCCTACTTCCCTGGTGTAACTAACTAGGTTTAATCACTTGTTAACCCTAGTATATGATTAGAACTAGGTGTCCCTTAAACCACAACCAACTTCAACAAGTATACAAGATTTTAGAGCCTATTTTAGGATCTAGGTGTTTATATGCTTAAAGCTTACAGATAAATGTCACTTAGCACTTATGAGATATGTTCTAACACAAAGCACCACAAAGCATCAACTAAAAATAACAGAAATCCAAAATAGGCTGTTATCCCAAACAACCCTTAATCTACCATTTTTCAAAGCAACTTGTGATTTTAACTAATAACCTACTGATTTTATGAATCAAAAACACTCCCTAGGTGACAACTAACAGATTCAAACACAAAAATCACAACCTCAAACACAAGAACACAAAATCAAAGCTCAAAATCAAAAACAGGCAATAACATGAAATTTTTAGGGGAAACTTAAACAAGGGATTATACCTGTCCTCCACAACATCCTAGGAGGACCAGCTATGCTCCTTGGACCTTGTTCAACAACTAGAACAAGACCAAGGTTCTTCAAAAAGGAAGATCAAAACCTGCTGATGTTCAAAGTAGAACAAGGTTTTGATTATAATATTTCTTCAACAAAAATGAGCAAACAACTCAACCAAGAGCTTAAAACTCTTCTCAGGCTTGGTGTCAACAAGCTTGAAGGAGCTTAAGGCTTTTGGCTAAGGGTTAGTACAAGAGAATAACCAAAACAGTAACAAGGATTTCAAGGTTTTTGAACCTTTGAAAACCTTCAAACATAGACGTGCCTTAACCACAAGATTAAGGAAGGTCTAAAAGATCAAGTGGAACTCAGATTTCAGCTATTCTAACACCAACTTTTAATAAACACAAAAGAGATTTCACAAATTTTAAGAAATACAGATTTTATTTAACTAAAAAGGAATTACAAAGATTGATAGCCAAAATCTGGAACAGGGACTCTCACAAGTTAAGGTCTCCTTTTATAGGCAAATGCATACATAACACTATTCATAAACCCTAGCACTGAAATTCCAAAATTATCCTTGCAGAATCTTCTAGGCTTGTTGCCAGCTTGCTTGGCTGAATCAGGGACGTTCATTGAGTACTTGGTGAGTCAGGAAAGGCTTATGTTCGTTGATTTTGCCATGTCATGATCTTTTGCCAGGTGTCGTCATGTGAGTGGGAGTGGGGGTATCTTTCTGGTACTGGAGTTTAAGGTTTTTGGTGTGGGATGTGATTGAGGTGATGTCAATTACACGTGGGAACAACAAATTTCACTTTCCCCTTTGTTTTCTTCATTTTTCATCCTGGGTAAAAGGGTGTTCTTGGCTGGTAAAATCTCAACAGTAATTGTTACCCCGCTTTTTTAGGAATTGGAACTTTCAGCTTGGCAGTTTTGGTCCTTTGTTTTTGGTAAAAAGATGTATAACAAGTTTTTCAGCCAATATAAACGTGTTCTCTTTGTTTTTGAAGTTATGGATTTCACACTTTTGCCCCAAAACTTTGGCAAAAGTGTTTCAAGGGTTGTTTTTGCCATTTTTTCATATTTGAAGGACTGATTTTGGACTTAATTGATCTTCAAAGGTCTTCAATGTATCTTTGACTCCATGAGGGACCATATTTGACAATGCTGAATAGTTAAGGGACTAATCTTGCCATTTCTTCAAAGTTGAAGGACCTTTTTGCAATTTTGACAAACTTAAGGGACCAAACTTGTAATTATGAATTCACAAGGGTTTTAAGTGTCATTTCTTCATTGTTTGAGGATCAATCTTGTATTTATTCAAGTCTTCAAGGGTAAATCTTGGATAATTCATGAATTAGGGCCCGGTTCTTTGTATGGCTTCGTTTCTCGTGTCCGTTTTTCCTTGTTTCTTGTGATCTTTTGTCTTTTGCACGATATCCATACCTAAATTCACAAGCAAACAAACACAAGCATATGTATGGTATTTTATGACATTTTAGTGCATTTTAAGCCCGAAAAGAACGATGAGATCATGTATAAATGCCATCTCATCACTCCCCCATACTAAGCCATTGTCGTGCCCTCACGCAATTCTAGAATAAAGTATCTAAGCATCACCAAAATTCAATTTTATTAACCTTTATTGAAAAGTAAAAGACTTGCAACAATACTACGAAGATGTGTAAAGACATAATGTATGATTTTCATCACGAATGCGACTTTTAGGGTCAAAGAATAGAAACAAGTAAATGTTCCTTAGAGTAAATTTCGTCATCCTTGATTGTCATACATTCCATGCTAAGTGCAAAAACGAGATCATTGTTGGTACAAGTCACAATGCTAACACTACTCATACGTCCAAATTGTGTAATACTTTTTCTCCCCGCAATCCTAGTTATTATAAAAGGAAATGGGTTACTAGCATTTTTTAACTATTTGTCATGGATCACAAGTGATTCATATTGACTTATTAAAGTAGTTATTAGTCCGAAAGCAAAGTAGCACGATTTAATCGATAGTTAGCCGAAGGAAAATATCTTTTAAAACGACTTCTCGTGTATCTCCTTAAGTTCATATCTTGGCATAACTCGTTTCACGATTTGAGACCTTTCTTGGACCGATATTTGGCATGTACTTCATACTTCAAATCTTGGGAAGACGTTCTTGAAATTATGGTCTTCTCTTCATATATTTGGAATTTCTTCACTTGACGTTTTTGAGAGATTCTTCATATTTGGACCACGACTTCATCATTTTTCTTCAATCCTTATTTTGGACTTTGATACACAACGATCCGCCTCCTTTTCGGATTTATCCTCATACCTTGTAAGGGTCTTTTTGGATAGACTTTCTCCATGATCTTTAGGGGAGTAATTGCTTTTCGTCGTGTGTCTCGATCCTTCATATTGATTTTGGAATAATGATACTTCACATCATCTTGGATCTTTAGCAACAAAATAGAGCTCCTCATTCCTTGTTAGGGCCTTTTTGGATCTTCACCAATCTTCGCGTCCCGCTTCAATAAGTTATGCCTTGGCTATGAACTCTATTCAACCCCGAGCAACTTTTAAACGATCTTACGCTAGAGGCTAAGTAACCTTTCAAATCGTACGACCTTACTTATTGCAATTATTTTTATTCCTAATGCATTGATCTTATGGGAAGTAAAAGCCACAATTAAAAACATATGAGTTTTTGAAAGAACATTTTCATGTTCTACGTTTAGCATGATCACTTGTCTAACTCTATCACTTCTCGTTCTTCACTATATAAAGACCTATAATTAAAGAGACTCGTGAATACTTAGCCATGCAAGTCAAAATTAAGCCAAATTTGGATTAGCTTTCATTAAGACTATATCAAATCAAAGTTTTGGGTTTTCAAGCCACCTATAGGATCTTGCACTTTCTTGGACTTTTTCAAGTTTAGAGAATGCATTTTATAGTTCCCTTGATAAGTGACTTTCTAGGATCAAATATAGGAACTTGCGAAAAGTTCTTGTTCTTAACCCGAATGAGCTAAGACTTTAGCGTTTTAAAGTTCCCAATATAAAAGTCTAGCAAAACTTGAATTGAGCGGGTTAAGGAATGTAAATGGCTCCAAATGCCCATCAAGTCAAAAATTAGCTCTTATTCTACCCATCGGAAAATATACATTCGTGTCTTAAAAACACTTATGAAAACTAAGAAATTTTTTAAAATTTGGCCATTTTTAGCCTTATTAGCAACAAAAACAAAACATTGAAAGTTGGAAAACTTGAGGGCGTAGCAAAGCAAGTATCTATTCACCCCCCCCCCCCCCCCCCATACTAAAAGTAAACATTGTCCTCAATGTTTCGAGTCTAAAGGTAGAGCACCCCCATACTAGAGACGAATAATCAAATGCTTAGGATCTAGCATGGAAAGGGTGATCAACAATATATCTAAAGTCGTTTATGAATTATGCTAAAAGATAATTGTTAGAACAATAAAGGATATGTCAATGGATTCGTGAAAAACAACTTCAAACAAACGATGGAGGCTCACGTAAACGAACACGAGAGTCTTCAATCGTAGATGATGATGATCTAGATAACATAATCACGAACAACCACGAGACAACGAGTTGGAAGGGCACAAATCCCCTCTCATTTAGTTATTAAAAAGGATAAGCATGGGATCTCCCCCACGAGGCACCTCGTTTTTGATTACCGAGTCATGAGCTTGACTCGATCCCCTCAATGCTAATTATCATTAGGGAAGGTGACTTGGTCGAGGTCAACCATTGAAGGAATTTCCCCACCAAAGTAGTGCTTAAGCCTATGTCCATTCACCTTGAAGTTAGGACCATCATCTTGAGCTAGCTCGATGGTCCCATAAAGAAACACTTGTGTAACAGTGAAAGGACCCGACCAACGAGATTTCAATTTCCCGGAAAATATCTTAAGTCTAGAGTTAAAACGCAACAGTTGATCACCAACGTTAAAAACCCGGTTTTTAATCTTTGCATCATGAAACTTTTTAGTTTTTTCTTTGAAAATCAATGAATTTTCATAAGCGTTATCTCTTAGTTCATCCAATTCATTCAATTGTATTTTCTGGTGATCTCCCGCGGTCTTTAAGCAAAGTTTGCATGTTTAAGGGCCCAAAATGCCTTGTGCTCCAATTCAATGGGCAAATGACAATTCTTCCCATAGACTAACTTATAAGGAGTACAACCGATAGGTGTCTTATAAGCGGTCCTAAAATCCCCATAAAGCGTCATCGAGTTTGTCGGACCATGAAGCACGGTTTTCTCTAATCGTCCTCTCTAAAATCCTTTTCAAAGCTCGGTTCGAAACCTCGACTTGCCCACTCGTTTGCGGGTGCTAAGCCGTAGAAAGACGATGAGTAGCTCCATATTTCTTTAAGACCTTCTCAATTTGGTCATTACAAAAATGGGTTCCACGATTGCTTATAATAGCACGAGGGGTTCCGAACCGAGAGAATAGTTGTTTCAAAAACTTCACTACCACACGAGCATCATTAGTAGGTAAATCCTTAGCTTCCACCCACTTAGAAAGGTAGTCCACCGCGACGAGGATATACTTGTTACCATGAGACGATGGGAACGGACCCACAAAGTCTATGCCCCAAATGTCAAAAATCTCACACACTTGAATTATGTTTTGCGGCGTTTCATACGTTGAGACGATTTTCCTTGACGTTGGCACGAATCACACGACTTTACAAGTGCGTGTACATCACGATAGATAGAAGGCCAAAAGAAGCCGGCATCGAACACTTTCTTAGCCGTGAGATTAACACCGTGGTGACCACCCGTGGGTCCCTCGTGACAAGCTCTAAGGATATTAGAAGCTTCGGCACCAAAAACACAACGTCGAACGAGTTGATCCGCACAAACCCGAAAGAGATAAGGGTCGTCCCAAAAATAGAACTTGACGTCACGAAATTTTTTTCGCTTTTGTTGTGTCGTCATAGCCTTGATTATGAAATTCCCCGCATGGTAATTTGCAATGTCGGCAAACCATGGGGTGATGTCTTTAGAATTCACTACACCGAGAGTCTCGAGAGGAAATGTTTCGGTGATTTCCTTGTTCTCGAAAACATCTTTGTGAGGATCTTCTAGACGAGAGAGATGATCGACCGCTAGATTCTCGGCTCCTTTTTTGTCAAGCACGGTGACATCAAATTCTTGGAGGAGGAGCATCCAACGAAGCAATCTCGGCTTAGCATCTTGCTTAGCTAAGATATACTTGATAGCCGAATGGTCGGTATACACGATGCTTTTAGTTAAGACGAGATAAGGTCGGAATTTCTCAAAAGCATAGACCACGACAAGGAATTCCTTTTCCGTTGTGGTGTACTTTAATTGAGCCTCGGTCATCGTCTTACTAGCATAATGGATAGGACGGAAATGCTTTTCATAACGTTGCCCTAAGACGGCCCCTATAGCATAATCACTTGCATCCCACATGATTTCAAAGGGTAATTCCCAATTAGGAGCAACAAGAATGGGAGCTTCGGTAAGTTTCCTTTTGAGAGTTTCGAAAGCTCTAACACAATCCTAATTGAAATTAAAAGGAGCATCCTTCTCGAGAAGGTGTGTCATAGGTCGAGAGATTTTCGAAAAGTATTTGATGAAACGACGATAAAAGCCCGTGTGGCCTAGGAAACTCCTAACCCCCTTAACGGTTTTGGGATGAGGTAACTTGGCGATGACGTATACCTTAGCTTTATCGACCTCAATCCCCGCTTTCGAGACCTTATGTCCTAAGACGATTCCTTGTTTACACATGAAATGATATTTTTCCCAATTAAGCACAAGATTGATTTTTTCACAACGTTTTAACATTTGCTCGAGATTAGATAAACATGACGTGAACGAACTGCCAAACACCGAAAAGTCATCCATAAACACTTCCATCGACTTCTCGATCATATCGTGAAAAATGTCCATCATACACCGTTGAAACGTACCCGGTGCATTACAAAGTCCTAAAGGCATCCTACGGTAAGCAAACGTTCCATAAGGACACGTAAACGTAGTCTTCTCTTGATCACGAGGGTCGATAGGGATTTGAAAGTAACCGGAAAAACCTTCTAAAAAGCAATAGAATTCATTTCCCGCGAGTCGCTCCAACATTTGATCCATGAAGGGCAAAGGAAAGTGGTCTTTACGAGTGACGTCATTTAACTTTCGGTAGTCAATACACACCCTCCAACCGGTCACAACACGAGTGGGAATTAACTCGTTGTTTTCATTAGGCACAACGGTCATTCCTCCCTTTTTAGGGACACAATGGATTGGGCTCACCCATGGGCTATCGGAGATAGGATAAATCATTCCCGCGTCAAGGAGTTTTAGAACTTCCTTTTTAATGACATCGTGAATTTTGGGGTTTACCCTTCTTTGACTTTGAATTGCGGGTTTGTAGTCCTCCTCAATTAAAATCTTGTGAGTACAAAATTTTGGGTCAATAACCTTAATGTCGGAAATTTTTCACGCAATTGCCCCTTTATGAGCCTTAAGAACTTTCAAGAGCTCGGTTTTTTCATTATTAGCAAGACCTCTTGCAATAATAACCAGCAACTTGTCATTACCTTCCAAGAATGCGTATTCAAGGTGAGAAGGAAGATCTTTCAATTCAAGGATAGGTGGTTCCTCGATTGAAGATTTTGGTTCAACACTCATAACTTTCATCGGCGGAAGAAATGGTGGAATAGAAGTATCATCACTAATCAACAGCTCATCTTCATTGTCGATTTCATTTGTAGTAAAATCGCCTCCTTGGAATGGAGTGAGATTTGGTGTAGAATTAGCAAGAATCGGATCCAAAATAGTGGGATTGCCACTTGACGAGCTATCGGAAAAACCTAACACTTCTTGTGAAAACTCATCGCAAACCACATCAACTAAGTCAATGTGATTGATGGTAGCGATTGCATAAACATGAGAAGGTTTTGAGTTTTGAGTAGCGTTTATAATAAGTTCCTCTTCGTTGAATCTCAAAGTGATGGTTCTTGCATGAACGTCGATAAGCGATCTCGAGGTGTCTAAAAATGGACGACCTAAAATTAGAGGAACTTGAGGATCCACGGGGATGTCAACTACTATAAAATCAACGGGATAGTAGAACTTCCCCACTTTCACGAAAACATCTTCGGCTACTCCACATGCTACAATCGTAGAATGATCGACCATCTCGATAGACATGTTCGAAGGAGTAAGAGCCGGAAGCGAAAGCGATTTCCAAATGGAAAATGGCATTAAATTAATGCTCGCACCCAGATCGGCCAAGGCGAGGCATTATTTCATATCTTGTATGTCACAAGGAATGAGAAACTTTCCAGGGTCACCAACTTTTTCTGGTATGCGGTTAAGATGAACCGAAGAACAATTAGCAAGCTTTGAAAGCTTTTCCTTATCGCTTATCATACTTTTAAAAGTGGAAGCGAAACGAGGCATATATAACAACGCGTCGGCTAAACTCACATCAAAATGCACTTGTTGAAACATTTTTATAAAAAGCTCGATTTGTTGTTTGTTACGTTCTTGCAATTTCTCTTTGTTTCGTCTCGAAGGGTAAGGTAAGGGTGGTGTGGGTTGGACATTAGGCAACGGCCTTGGAATCTAGGGTTCCATAATTGGTATTGGTTCAACCGTAGGTGTGGTATGAGCGGTACTTCGTGGGATTGTAATATGCTCCTTTTCGACCATCACCTCGGGCTCTTTCTCGATTTCCTTCTCCGTAGAAGTACTTGGATGAGAGATTGGTTCGTTGAAAGTTTTACCACTTCGTGTAGTAATAACCTTCATTTCTCCCTTCGGGTTTGCAATGGTATCACTAGGAAGACCACCCGAGGAAGAGGGTTTACACATGATTGCTTCGAACATTTTTGCCATTCGGTCTTCAAATTTTGATTGCCTAGCATCCGCTTTTAACAATTCTTGCTTAATCTCATGCTGTCCTTGTTCTATCTTTTGTTGATTTTGTTGAAGACGTTGAACATTTCCGTCCATTTTATTTGCATGAGTTTTATGGTTCATTAGCAAGTTCGTTTTTAAGCTCGTTTTTCAACTCGGATCTTAAGCTAATCATCTCAGGTTGCATGTTATCAAACTTAGCATCATTTTCTTTAGCATAATCCAAAAATTCTCCTTGAAGATTTTTAGTGTGAGCATTTTGAAAACCTTGTGTAGTGTTTTGAAAATCACGGTCTTGGTTTTGATTAGTGACTTGTCCATTCCCACCTTGATAATTCCCTTTGTTGTAGTTACGTGAATTGCCTTGATAATTACCACCTTGGTTGTTGTTTCGATAGTTATTAGCATTTTGATTTCGTGGAGCTTGATTTGGGCGGGAACCTTGGCCGTTTTGGTTATAAGTTCCCGTTGCCACGTAAGCACTCGAAGTGGTACCACCGGCGGTAATGCACTCGGAAAGATCATGAGCTCCACCACAAGACAAACAACTCTTTTCAACCGCTTTAACCAAAGCGGAATTCAAAGCCTCTTGTGCTTTCTAATGAGTCATAAGATTAGCAAATCTATCGAAAAACCGATTTTCCTCATTAGCTTCATCATGTAAGGCATTAATGCTACGAGACGATGACGACAATGACGAACCCAAATTGGCAACACTCGGTGTGTTATGAGGGCTAAAAACCTTAGATCTATTCTCGATAATCTTTAAAGCTTCATCGGTCGTTTTGCACAAAAAATTACCACCCGCGGCGGCATTCAAGTAATCTCGTTCATGATCATTAAGCCCATTATAAAAAGTATCAACTTCATGCAATTCTGAAAAATCATGGTGTTCCATGCCATTGAAAAACTTTCATTATTTCTTTGCACAAATCTTGAAATTTCATTTTTCAAATGTGTTGTTTTAGATGGTGGAAAAAATTTGTTCACAAACTTAGAAACGAGATCACCCCATGTCAAAATTGAATTTGGCGGTTCTTTCTCAAGCCAAATTTTAGCGGGTCCTGTAACACCCCCAAATTTATACAACTCAATACAGCGGAAGACTAGTTGGTGTTACGGGATAACACATTACTCAAATCATAGACAACGCTTAAAACTCGCGTCGTTTTAATAATAAAGCATTTCCATTCATAAATATCAATTTTACATAGGTCCCAAGTCATTATATTTCATACAGGTTTTACAAAGAATTTGAATGGAATTTATTGTTTAAGTGCGGGCCATGAATTCTTGTTGTCTTCCCGAGAATTACATTCAAGTACCTGAGATGAAACATGTTAAAAGAAAAGGTCAGCGAAAACGCCGAGTGAATTCATAGAGTTTAATAAAACCATCAATATATCATCGGTATATAATTATTACCGAAAATCATTTTGTACAAATATTTGTAATAGGCCATAAAATAGCCAAAGTCATTTTATATAAATCCTTATCAAAAATCATAATATAGGCGTTTGCCATCAAAATCATTATACGAACCATTGTCGTAAAAACATCATACAATACGTTTTATAACGTTTTATAAAGTTAAATAAAATCCGTTATATGAATATGGTTATGTAAAACCAAAACATGATCATAAATTCAATAATAAGACCCTGTATTGCTAGTCAGGCAATATATCGTTATTCAATGCCTAAAGCAGTATTTCGTTAATTGGATTATCATAAGCCGCATGACATTGTTACCTTACTATACCAAACAACGGGTAGCTAGCCCAAAACTCATTTTCCCATCTAAATTAGCGTGTCGTCACAATAATCACGCCTTTGTAAATCTTCTCATACATAAATTCGCTTACCAATCAATGTGGCACGACGGGGATCAACCGTCAAGGCGCGAACTGGGGTGATCGTCCCCAAATAGTACTATTATATGCATAAGCGTCTACCAAATCCCGGTAGTTCACAATTCATGCTAATGGGACTTTTAGTGACATAACCTAACTTTAATAATCCATTTCATTTCATCTATCGGGTCATTTAATCATTCATCGGGTCATACAATCATTCGGGTCCAAATCAATAAACAGACAATCGGGACAAATGTGTCCTATTTTATAAAAACTAACATGTTATCTCCCTCGCGGGTTTATAAAACATTTCATAAAAACATTTAAAAGAGTGCGAGGCTATGAACTCACGTTGATGTGGGAAGGCGATTATCGGCGATTTGGATGTATGGTACGTGCTTCAATCACGGAAACCTAGACAAATAATACTCGTCTTAGACTCTTGTCCAATGACTTTATAAAAATAACAATTATGTATACATATGATGATTATATATATATGATGATCAAGTGGGTTTATATATTCTCATTCACTCATTTTTGTGTTTATGTATTGGTAACTTCTTACTAGTTTACTAGTTTTACCTATTTATATATTTTAAGTCCAATAAACTTATTATAAGTTCTTTAATCTTGTATTAATCCATCTTATACTTGTATTATCAGTATTTATACTTTACATGTTGGGCCCAAATGGTTTAAGCCCAATAAATAAGTTTTATAAGTGTTTTAGCCCATTTTGTTGTATTATTAGTCCAATAATGTTAACTTAGCCCGTTAATGTCCGTATGTTATATAGTTCGGGTTTTATCGGTTTTTACTTGTTATATATGTTTATATATTAGTATATGAGTTTATAAAAGTTTACATTAGACGGGTCCAACCGTCTAAGATTTATTTAACAAAAACGTTAATTTTACGGTAATAGCCGAAAAAGTCGTAAAAATCATGTTTATAGTTTTATAACTTATAAACTTATCATACTACCATTTTTATAAAATTTACATTTATTTAACCTTATATATATTTATATAAATGGAATTCATAAGTTAGTGGGTTTTAACTTCACATTTTATACTATATTATATGAGTGCTTATATAATAGTATTATACTTTAATTTCCCAAAATCTGATTTTTACTTTCACTTTCACCATTTTTACCATATCTTGAGTTCTATAAGGAGATAGAAGCTCATTTTTGTACACCATAAACTAAATTATATGTGCTACAATTAACTTAGATTTAGCTACTTCTCAATCCAACTCTAAATATCCTTATCAGTCCGTCCAAAACTGACTATTCAGATTGGTACTCTAAACTTGTTTTGATCATATCTCACTCATTATAATGATTCCATTGCATGGCCAAATCTCACATGTGTATGATATCTTATACTTACTGTAAATGGATTCTACTTTATCATTTTATCAGTTTAACCTTTGGTTACTTACTGTTTTTATACAGCCATCATATTTAGCAAGATTTTAACCATTTTACATGGGGTTTTCCATCTTTTTACCCATGTTTATCAAATCCATCAACACCAAATCCCCACATAATATTTTTAATCATCATTCATCATCATATAAATATAAATAAATAAAGAAAATACAAGATTACATAATCAAAATAATAAGAGGATAGGAAGAACAATCTCTATACCACCATTAGTGATGAAAAGATGAGGTGTTTGATGACCAAGACTTGGTTTTAGGTAACCAATCTTATGAGATATCAACACCACTTCTAGGATCACCAAGTATTTGTAGATTCCTACAAAAATCATCCCTTGTTCTTCTTGAAAACTCCTTGAGAAATCAGCCCCAAACTCCCTTGAAAACTCCTTTTTACATGTTAAAATCACCTCCAATCTTCATACCTTCAACGGGTTTTCATCATGTGTAAATTATACATATGATTCCATGGTTAAATTTGATCAAATGAGGGTTGTTTTGGGTGAATATGCGACGGAATAGAGAGAGTGAGGGAGGAGAGTATGAGTGGTTTGCATGAGATGGGATGTGAGAAATGGTTTAGGAAAAGTGGTTTCAAGGAATTAAAAGACAAGTAGTGAACTTCTTTAGGAAGTTTTGACACATATAGTGTGTGTTGTAGCTTATTTAGATGCCACATGTATGGGGGTGGGCAAGTGTAAACTTGTCCCATCTCCATTAATTTACGGGTACTCCTCGATTCTAGTTTCCTCGATTTGCGTGCCCTCGGGTTGTTTTACGAAAAACATTTTTATAAATTATGAATCAACGACACAAAACGAATCTAATAAAAATTGTCTCATCAAAAACGGAGTTCGAAAACGTAAATACGTAATCCTAAGGTTTCCGGTTTAGTCTTATAGGACGTTAAATTATAATCGTAAGTCCTAATCTCTTCTCTTAAATTTGTGTGTTTATGAACCAACACAAATTTAGAATTCCAAAATAATATTCACGGATAAATTTATTTCCTGAAATGTCGGACTGTCACCAAAAACGGTGTATGTAAACGTGAGCACGTAACGTTGAATCCTCCGGTTTAGACATATTCAATGCTACTTCAAGACGTAAATCCAAATTCCTTCCCAAAAATAAGTGAGTTCATAATATAACATTAAAATAATATTTTTAAATAATACTTGAGAATAAAATATCAACCATAAATTGACGGATTGTCACAACATTTACCCCTAAACATGATCTTTGTCCTCAAAGATCATCTTACCTTACTACTCGCTTCTTATAGAGTTAAAGCCATGTGGGTATTTCCTCCACATTCGGTCTTTTCTCACAAGTGTAATCCATTACAATACGCGATTTTCATCAAACATAACTACGGGAATAAGATCAGGCTAAATGTTGACTTACTTTCTCTATCCATGATGTTCACGGGTTTCTGATGAATGCAACTTTTCGCCGATCTAAACTTTACTAAGAAACAATCAGACTTTCACTTGATAGACATTTTATCAAGTTCGATATACGAAACATAATTCACGCAACTCTTGAAGTCCTAGGGTAGATCTAGCTTATATGCCTTTCAAACCAATCTTTTACATCATCTCAATGGTCCCATACAACGGGGACTTATATCCCATGATCTTTCAGATCATCAATTCATTTTTCCATGGTTAAAATTTTTGGCATAACTTCGCTACCCATCTGGCACTTCAAGATCTACATTTCATACTTACATAGCCTCCTGCCCACTACCAGCAGTCAATAATCAGATCCTAATTTCAACAATCATTTCAGGTCTCGCGGGTCGAGTATGTTGTAAGGTTAGGTTCACCATCATAGGAAACCTTAAACCTAAAAGACATGTCCAACTCACAATGGGTGTATGTCGGGTGTCTTCATCCCAACTCCTGCTTACAGATGCTCTAATATATATCCTCACAAGATTCGATCTTGATCCTAATACGATAATTATCAAGGATAATCTCTCCAAAGGAAAACGATTTTACAGTTTATTACCAAAGGTCAATCATTCAAACATAGAACAACACTTATAGTATTTTGTATCGTTACTTTACCTCGTCCCTTCGATTGGGGTGGTACAAAGTACTCTCATCAAGATTCGTTCTCAATGACTTCTGAGCAAACCTCTAGAAATTCGATGCGAAGCGAGGATCTTGATAGAGATGATCGATACAGGCACACCATGTTTACACAACTCCTTTAAATATAAAAGAGTCAATTTCTTCATCAAGAATCTATCATTAACAGGAATGATATTAGCAGACTTGGTAAGTCTGTCGACGATGAACCAAATCGAATCAAATTCAGATGATAAACTTTGCAATAGCTAGACGTTTACTAATGTATGAGGCGGTTTCTGCCTTCATAATTTGCCATTAGTACAACTTCTTCAGATAAAGATACATTTAGTCAAAAATATCATGAATAGAATACTTATACTTACGAGTTGACTACATCTCAAAATCTCCATATTTAGACAATCACAAGTGGTCTTTAAAACATTTAACGCCATAGGCTTCTCAAATCTAATGGTTCACATTAGCCGCGAACCCCTTTTTATTATCTATATTATCCTTTTTACAAACATTATTTATTTTTATATTGTTCGACAAATTATTTTTGCACCTTCATTACTAAGGAACATGTCCTAATTGGTTCTTTATATTTTCTACATAATGTGTCAGTAATTACGTTCACCTTTCTTCATATTTTCTAAGTTTCAGTTTCGTTTCAGCTATCATTTTTATCAGTTTTGCTTAATCCGACGTTTAAAGCGTCGATAATTATTACAACTAATTAAATAATAAATATTAAATTTTTATGAAACATAACGTAAAAATTTTAATTTTCTTAGTTCGGCCAATTATAAAAATGTTCAAAATAAATTTGAATTTAATTGATATGATTTTTGTTGATTTATCAAAAATAATTAATAAGATTCGTAAATGTTCTAAAAATCTTTGGTTATACTTTGGTCAAAATTTTCTTAATTGAAAAGCAAAAATTGTCGTTTCAAATTTCAAGTTATGGTTTAAATGTTTTCCTCAATTCCGCTTAGGTTGTCTTGAGGCATACACAAACATTTACCCCTAAACAGGAGTTTAGTTAAATGTTTTGTGTATAAGGGAATAATCCCTTAAAAATCCTTTGTTAAACATTTGTCAAAACATATTTGCACTTTTTTTTTGGTAAAACCCAAGGTCTTAAAAGGGCTCTTAATTTTTAAAGAGTCAATATATTACATTATCTATTACTCACACGGTCAATTAATATAAAGGATTTAGTCTTTAATCACATGTTAAATACTTAAGGTACAGGTTTTTATTGTTCGGCCAATTCATGGCAATCTATAAATAATTATTAACTCATTCTTATACTTATAAACAAACAAATGGTCATTAATGATCACAAGCATGAATTTATCAATTTACAGCCTACACACGTGATTCACCAAATGTTTGAATGCTACGTGTGTATTATTCAATCCAAACGACATCATGCGAAACTCATAATGTTCATTACAAGTTCTAGATGTAATGATTGGAATAGATAATCTTTTTCGCAGATGCGAAGTTGATGATAACCATGCCATGGATCAGACCTTTAAAACATACGCTAGAACCTTGTAAATGATCGAACAAATCTTCCATTTCGAGTTATGGATATCGTTTTCGATTGTCAATTTACTCAGTTCACAGTAATCTATAAATATAATAAATAATAACACCATTGCTCCTCATGATGACGAGCTTGGTAGAATAAAATCTTTCTCCGACAACTCTCTCAGTTGTACGGTAATTCCTTTTAATTCAGATGGTGCTGACGTACAATGCACACGCAACAGGTGCAGCACCGGGAATATAATCAATACCAATTCCAATCTGCCTTAATGGCAAAAGTCTAGGTAATTCACCAATAAATACCTTCTAAAGTTTCAGATAACAAAAACATCTTTTAATAAATTCATATTAGGTTCTTCTAGATTATAATATCCATAACTAGTTCACAACCATTCTCGGTAAAATTTCAAGTCTAAATGCAGGATATAATCATCCATCAAGGATTATTTAGATCACTTTTGATAATCAACATCTTATCTTTTAGGGGAATTCTACTCGAGTTCCCATCAATTAAGACAATGTCCTCATGTCATAATTAATCAATCCATTCTACTGGCACTATCAACTTTCCAGTTTCATTGCCATCGATAAGATGTGAACTTCTCAAAAGACTAATAATAACTCATAATCCTTCACAAATTCAAGGATATATGGAGACACAACTACCATTAAAAGAGTAAGGTCAACGCATATTCTACGCTAGAGAATTTTAAATCAGATACAGACGAAAACATTTAACGAATATGAATATATCCCATGTTTTCATAATTCGAGTACGCATTCGAAAGCTCCTCGGATCGTTACCCAGGTCATTCAAATGAAATCTAATCAAAAGAATTGATAGTAACGTCGATACATCCAGTCGGGTATCAACACTCGATAATCAGATACTTTTCTTAAGAATCTCACTACGGGAGAATTAGACAAGAAGGGAATATCAATTGTTAAATAATACAAGTTCCACAGATGAGTAAATTCGACTCAGAAGAATAGATGTTACTGGCACATATGTAGGTGTCCCTAACAATATGTCCCTATTTTGCACTTCTTGCAGATCTCATAAATTTTATTCTTTTCATAACTTCAAAGAAAATTTAGAGTTTATTAATAATTTCATGGTGACTACTAATCAGCCTTGCATGGTCCATTCCAAATTGTATGTAGGCGCGCAACTATATACAATTTCAAGATTAACGATGCAATACTCAGTTCGTCAAAATTTTATCATCATGTTTATAATAAAAACATTTTCATGCTTAATTCTTAAATAAGAATCAAGAATAAATTTACAAAGATTTTCTTTGTTATGAAAATAGTTAAGTTTTCCAAAGTGTTTCATAAACAACTTCATTTCGATAATGATTACTTATAAATCTCACTTTAGATCATCCTTACGGTGATGAAAATTCAATTTTTCTCAAGGAATACTGTTTTATCTTATAAAAACAATGAGTGATCTACAAAAGAGTGATGAAAAGTTGTTCACCAAGAACTAACTTCAATATAATAGGAAATGAGCTTAGCCAATTAATCATGAGGTTCATGACCTCGATGGCACTCAGGAAGGATAATTCACAACGTAACTCAAATCAAGATGAGTACTTGTTCAATGGTTGCATCACTAATGCGAACATTAGGATGAAGCAATAAAGGATAGATAACATCGATACATGTAGAATTTAGCAATCAATGGTAGTCTTTTCATTAATCACAAACAAGTCAAAATTGTATCGTAACACATTATGTGTCACTATGTCATACAATATCATGAACTCATCCTACCAACTGATGTCTCAGTTAAGTTAGGGATTTTTAAAAGATACCACAATGAATACTAATCTACAAGAGTCATTAGGTGTCCCACCTGTCCCAGAAGATCCATCGGTCCCAATTCAGAAGAAGATTTCTTCAATTTTATTATTGGACACTGGGCATCCTCATCATTGGACAATGGTCTAGGAACAACACTTAACACGAATCAACAATCAATTAAAACCTTATAATTCAATCATAGAACTTAACGACTTCCTCTTAACAATCTCATATTCCATACAAGTTAAATTTTACTTTATTCAAGTTTTAATCAACTTATACTCAATGCGATATCCTACCTCATTCTCCATTACTTACAACCTTATTCTTCGGCCTTGTAAAGGTAATAAAAGCTCAATATGAACAACACTTAATTTCCAATCCTATAACTCCTTCATCAATAATAGTTATCAAATGAGTCACAAGTATGAAATGACTCGATCATTCAATTAGACTTCTCGGAAAGGTAGTAGTGTCATGAGGCTTTTGGGTAATGGTTCCAATGACAGCCTCAAGTGCAACATTCACCCTTTCGATTTCAATTTAAGAATTGGATGACAACGAATCGGATGACATCTTTCTAGGTGGTAAAGTTTTGTCAAACTCCAATCTATAAGGAAAGATCGTCATGACATCGATATCAGTTTTAATCTCGCCAATTCTTCTTCAATATCACAATCAACTAATATCTACATTTCTACGAATATCAACCATTTTGTTGGGATCATAAATATCCACAACTTGGTTTAGATCTGGAATAGCTAGATTTCCTACAGGAATAGCTTAGATTAATTTACTAGGGGATTTAGGGTTCCTTGTGACAATCTACGTCGTATAAATACCTCGTATAAATATTAAAATAATTATCAAACAATCATGTAATCAAATTACATTATATATATATATATATATATATATATATATATATATATATATATATATATATATATATATATATATATATATATATATATATATATATATATATATATATAATCCAAGTTATATATATATTAAAATAACACTTCTCTGTCTGGCCTTGTCGGTAACTCGGGAATTCTTCGGCACCGTTATACTCAAAAGATTTTTAGACATTTTTAGAAAAATGTTTATAGTTAAAAGATTTGAAATGTTTTATTCAAAACCTTGGTTTTAAAAATCTTTCGTTCTCTATAACGAGAGCTCTGGTACCAAACTGTAACACCCCCAAATTTATACAACTCAATACAACGGAAGACTAGTTGGTGTTACGGGATAGCACATTACTCCCATCATAGACAACGCTTAAAAGTCGCGTCGTTTTAATAATAAAGCATTTCCATTCATAAATATCAATTTTACATAGGTCCCAAGTCATTATATTTCATACAGGTTTTACAAAGCATTTGAATGGAATTTATTGTTTAAGTGCGGGCCATGAATTCTTGTTGTCTTCCCGAGAATTACCTTCAAGTACCTGAGATGAAACATGTTAAAAGAAAAGGTCAACGAAAACGCCGAGTGAATTCATAGAGTTTAATAAAACCATCAATATATCATCGGTATATAACTATTACCGAAAATCATTTTGTACAAATATTTGTAATAGGCCATAAAATAGCCAAAGTCATTTTATATAAATCCTTATCAAAAATCATAATATAGGCGTTTGCCTTCAAAATCATTATATGAACCATTGTCGTAAAAACATCATACAATACGTTTTATAACGTTTTATAAAGTTAAATAAAATCCGTTATATGAATATGGTTATGTAAAACCAAAACACGATCATAAAATCAATAATAAGACCCTGTATTGCTAGTCAGGCAATATATCGTTATTCAATGCTTAAAGCAGTATTTCGTTAATTGGATTATTATAAGCCACATGACATTGTTACCTTACTATACCAAACAACGGGTAGCTAGCCCGAAACTCATTTGCCCATCTAAATTAGCGTGTCGTCACAATAACCACGATTGTGTAAATCTTCTCATACATAAATTCGCTTACCAATCAATGTGGCACGACGGGGATCAACCGTCAAGGCGCGAACTGGGGTGATCGTCCCCAAATAGTACTATTATATGCATAAGCGTCTACCAAATCCCGGTAGTTCACAATTCATGCTAATGGGACTTTTAGTGACATAACCTAACTTTAATAATCCATTTCATTTCATCTATCGGGTCATTTAATCATTCATCGGGTCATACAATCATTCGGGTCCAAATCAATAAACAAACAATCGGGACAAATGTGTCCTATTTTATAAAAACTAACATGTTATCTCCCTCGCGGGTTTATAAAACATTTCATAAAAACATTTAAAAGAGTGTGAGGCTATGAACTCACGTTGATGTGGAAAGGCGATTATCGGCGATTTGGATGTACGGTACGTGCTTCAATCACGGAAACCTAGACAAATAATACTCGTCTTAGACTCTTGTCCAATGACTTTATAAAAATAACAATTATGTATACATATGATGATTATATATATATGATGATCAAGTGGGTTTATATATTCTCATTCACTCATTTTTGTGTTTATGTATTGGTAACTTCTTACTAGTTTACTAGTTTTACCTATTTATATATTTTAATTCCAATAAACTTATTATAAGTTCTTTAATCTTGTATAAATCCATTTTATACTTGTATTATCAGTATTTATACTTTACATGTTGGGCCCAAATGGGTTAAGCCCAATAAATAAGTTTTATAAGTGTTTTAGCCCATTTTGTTGTATTATTAGTCCAATAATGTTAACTTAGCCCGTTAATGTCCGTATGTTATATAGTTCGGGTTTTATCGGTTTTTACTTGTTATATATGTTTATATATCAGTATATGAGTTTATAAAAGTTTACATTAGACGGGTCCAACCGTCTAAGTCTTATTTAACAAAAATGTTAATTTTACGGTAATAGCCGAAAAAGTCATAAAAATCATGTTTATAGTTTTATAACTTATAAAACTTATCATACTACCATTTTTATAAAATGTCTATTTATTTAACCTTATATATATTTATATAAATGAAATTCATAAGTTAGTGGGTTTTAACTTCACATTTTATACTATATTATTTGAGTGCTTATATAATAGTATTATACTTTAATTTCCCAAAATCTGATTTTTACTTTCACTTTCACCATTTTTACCATATCTTGAGTTCTATAAGGAGATAGAAGCTCATTTTTGGACACCATAAACTAAATGATATGTTCTACAATTAACTTAGTTTTAGCTACTGCTCAATCCAACTCTAAATATCCTTAATTGTCCGTCCAAAACTGACTATTCAGATTGGTACTCTAAACTTGTTTTGATCATATCTCACTCATTATAATGATTCCATTGCATGGCCAACTCTCACATGTGTATGATATCTTATACTTACTGTAAATGGATTCTACTTTATCATTTTATCAGTTAAACCTTTGGTTACTTACTGTTTTTATACAGCCATCATATTTAGCAAGATTTTAACCATTTTACTTCGGGTTTTCCATCTTTTTACCCATGTTTATCAAATCCATCAACACCAAATCCCCACATAATATTTTTAATCATCATTCATCATCATATAAATATACATAAATAAAGAAAATACAAGATTACATAATCAAAATAAGAAGAGGATAGGAAGAACAATCTCTATACCACCATTAGTGATGAAAAGATGAGGATTTTGATGAACAAGACTTGGTTTTGGGTAACCAATATTATGAGATATCAACACCACTTCTAGGATCACCAAATATTTGTAGATTCCTCCAAAAATCATCCCTTGTTCTTCATGAAAACTCCTTGAGAAATCAGCCCCAAACTCCCTTGAAAACTCCTTTTTAAATGTTAAAATCACCTCCAATCTTCATAACTTCAATGGGTTTTCATCATATGTAAATTATACATATGATTCCATGGTTAAATTTGATCAAATGAGGGTTGTTTTGGGTGAATATGGGACGGAATAGAGAGAGTGAGGGAGAAGAGTATGAGTGGTTTGCATGAGATGGGACGTGAGAAATGGTTTAGGAAAAGTGGTTTCAAGGAATTAAAAGACAAGTGGTAAACTTCTTTAGGAAGTTTTGACACATATAGTGTGTGTTGTAGCTTATTTAGATGCCACATGTATGGGGGTGGGCAAGTGTAAACTTGTCCCATCCCCATTAATTTACGGGTACTCCTCGATTCTAGTTTCCTCGATTTGCGTGCCCTCGAGTCGTTTTACGAAAAAAAAATTTATAAATTATGAATCAACGACACAAAACGAATCTAATAAAAATTGTCTCATAAAAAACGGAGTTCGAAAACATAAATACGTAATCCTAAGGTTTCCGGTTTAGTCGTATAGGACGTTAAATTATAATCGTAAGTCCTAATCTCTTCTCTTAAATTTGTGTGTTTATGAACCAACACAAATTTAAAATTCCAAAATAATATTCACGGATAAATTTATTTCCTGAAATGTCGGACTGTCACCAAAAATGGTGTATGTAAACGTGAGCACGTAACTGATAGGTGTGTAAACACCCATCTTTTCTACCACTTAATTACAATAATAACCGGACCTAAACGTGTATTTTATGTCTTTTATGTCGGAATTATGCGTGGTTTGTGTTTTTGTTGTAATTTAGGATGAAATTATGAAAAGTGGAGAAAACACGGGAATTCACGGGCATTCACGACTTTTATTGAAGAAAAAGATGAAAGACGGAGTCGAGAAGTCAAGAGTGGAAAAAGAACGGAAGTCCAAGACCAATTCTGAAGATTTATCGAAGAAAAAGTCAAAAGACGGAAGTTTATCAAAAGCCGAGAAACTCAAGTCTATATTATTGAAGAAATTAAAGACGAGTTCAAAAGATATCCCGAGCCACAAGTCCTTAAAGTCCAAACTTAAAAGAAAGATTAGAAGAAAAGGACTAATGACGCAATTAATGAAGATTAAATGAAGGAAGGACTTAATCTTGCAATTAACAAGAAATGAAGGAGGGGAGGAAGCTTCCTAATCCTCCCCTATATATAGATTAGGAGTGTTAATTTTCCATTTTGTTGGCTAACTTGACAAATTAGCTCTTCCATCTTTATTTTATGCACATTTAAATACTTGTCCATTTAATTACCTTGTCTTGCACCTTAATTACCATTTAATTCAAGTAAGTTTTTCTTTTTAATTCTTGTCAAGCTTTATCTTTATCTTGTTAATCTCATTCTTCCTTTCTTAATCTTTGTGTTGATTGGTTTATGTTCAAGTTCTTTATTTTTGTTGATTTGATTTAAGTGGGTTTTGATTATTGTGATCTTTATTGTTTGATTTGTTGTTTTGGATTGATTGTTTATGTTTATTAGATATCTTGTTATTAGTTTGGTTTAATCTTTTTGTTGATTTGGTTAATTTTTGATTAAATTCATGCCATCTTCTTTCCCTTGTTCTTCGTATACTGTTACTGTTCTTTCCCTGAGATTCGAGCCCAACAAATATTCCGAATAGGTGTGGATCATTGTGTTCTATACGGAATATCTCATATTCCGAATAGGTGTCTTATTCCGCGTAGCAGTTTTGAAAAAATTGTTTATTCGGAATAATTATTTGTTCCGCATAGGGATTTTGAGGAATTTGCTATTCGGAATATCCAGTATTCCGAATAGGGGAGTTTTCCGCATAGACCCTTTTATTCCGAATAGGATTTTCCGCATAGAGCTATTTTTCCGAATAGGGTTAAACTTTCCGAATAGGCTGAATTTTCCGAATAGGACTTTATTCCGAATAGGGACAGCTATTCCGAATAGAGGTATTATTCCGAATAGGAGGTAAATTCCGCATAAGGGTGATCTTTCCGAATAGACACAATATTCCGAATAGGGCTATCTTTCCGAATAGGTGACAGTTATTCCGAATAGCATTTATTCCGAATAGGAGTTTATTCCGGATAGGGAAATTTCAGTTTTTAGTTTTCTGCCTTTTTATTTTAAACTTTATTTTTCCCGCCTTTTTACTTAGTCGCACTTTAAGTTTATTTGCCTTGGTTTAAGATTTAGTTTTAGTTGCGTTTTAAGTTTGCCTTAGTTAGATTTAAGTTTGCGTTAATTGAATTATTGCCTTTTAATTTTAGTCTCGCTTTTAAATAATTGCACTTTATTTTAATTAGACTTAGATTTACTTTAATTGCACCTTTACTTTTATTGTTTTGCACCTTTTATTTTCAAAACTACAACGACACATCTTTATTTCACCAAAGTTCAACTTAGTCACACATTAAACAATAAGTTTTTCAATTCGAAGAGACATACGTAAACGAACTTAATTTTTATACGGGGTGTCAAAAGCCCAGTTATCAAATGGCGCCGCTGCCGGCTCTTTTCGTAAAGATCAACAGTTTTTTGTGAGAGACACGTTGTTTTTTTTGGGATCCGTTCACTTGTGAGCGTTATTTTTCTTGCATAAAAAAATTCAAAAAATAATAAAAAATTAAAAAATCATAAAAACCATAAAAATTAAAAATTTCAAAAATCCAAAAAGATTTTATCTTTCTTGTGTATATATATTGTCTTTGTGTTTGGTTTTGTTTTCTTTTGCATTTTCAGGTGTATGCGTACTAGATCTTCTAATTATCAAGAGCCCGAGCCTCAAGAAGATTTAGATATGGCAGGTGTCAACAACAACAACATGGCACCGCACCTCAATAATAATAATAACAACAACAATGCTCTTCCACAGCACGATCTTCGGACCATGGAGGAACTTTGTCAACCAACAATGTTTGGACGAGGAGGACCGATTGCGCCGATGCAAATCAACGCTCCTGAGTTTTCGTTGAAGCACCACATGATTCAGCAAGTACAAACAAACCCATTTAGAGGATTGCCTGATGATGATGCCAACAAACACCTCGACAAGTTCATTACAATCACCCAGAGCATGAAGTTGCCTGGGGCCACAATGGATGTTCTTCGCCTACAACTCTTCCCTCATACTTTATCGCATCATGCCGAGAAATGGTTTGATCGTCTCCCGAAGAATTCTATTCACACTTGGGATGACATGACTCAACGCTTTTTGTCTCGCTACTTTCCACCATCCATGGTCAAAAGCCTTCGCAACCAGATCAGCGGTTTCATGCAAGATCCCGATGAATCTCTTTTTGATGCATGGGAGAGATATAATGTCTTGATCGACCGTTGTCCAAACCACAACATGCTTCCGGTCACCTTGATCGATACTTTCTACAACGGATTGACTTTTCGAGATCGTGATACGATCAATGCAGCCGCCGGTGGCACATTCATGAAAAGGAGACCCGAGGAGTGTAGAGAGTTAATTGAAAACATGACTACTCATCATAAGAACTGGGATTCCTCTGCTTCTTCTAGAAACAACACGAGAGTCAATGTTTCTTCTACCTCAGCAAACCCTGGGATGACCGAACTCACCCGCATGATGGCTGAAATGAGCAAAAGTATTACGCTTCTCGCTTCAAACCAACAACAACAACAAGTTAAAGCGGTTGCTAATCCTTGTGAAACATGTGGCGGTCCTCACTCATACACCGATTTTCCTTCGACACAAGGAAATCCGGAAAATGTGTATGCAGCTTACGGTAATTATTCACCGGAAAATTACCAAGCTAGACAACAAGGGGATAGAAATCTGCTGAGCTACCGTTCCAACAACTACCTTTCACCCGGTTTTTCTACTCAAAACCAAAATCTCGCCAACAACTACAATAGAAGCCACCAAATCCCACCTCGTGCTTCTAACCCTTATCAACCACCCACCCAACAACACCCACCCATTAATCCCGATGTTGACACCATCATGAGAACTCAAGGTGAGCAAATCAAGAATCTACAGAGCCAAATAATCAATTTGAAAGGAGATATCTTGAAGCAAGGTAACGACATCCGAACTGAGGTTCGTGATAATCTTCAATCCTCTTTCATCACTCAAACAACAGAATTAAAGAATCTGTCGGCTAGTTTCTTGCCTAAAGCTCAACCTTTTTCTTCTTCGGGTTCTCTACCTTCAAACACCGTCACTAATCCGCGAGCTAATGTGAGTGCTATAACTACGCGTAGTGGAATTACCATTGTCACTCCATCTACCCCACCACCATCATCTACACCTCCTCCACCACCATGTATCCCTACTCCTCCTACACCTAGTAATAGTGCACCATTACCGTCTCCGCCTCGTCATGACGATGTATCTCGGAAGGACCCTTCAACATCACAACCGTCACCACCTACACCTTCACCTAACCCTTATCAACCTAGAATCCCATACCCTTCTCGTATAGGCAAGACCAATGATCTAACAAAGGAGGACTCGCAAATAACCAAATATATCAATATGATTTCTCAAATGGGATTCAGCATTAGTTTCCTTGAAGCACTTGTCCACATGCCCAAATTTGTTAGAGCATTTAAGGAATTGCTTAACAAGAAGGAGAAGCTGCTTGAACTCGCCAACAAACGATTAAATGAAAACTGCACTGCAGTTATTCTTAAAGAACTTCCGGAAAAACTTGGAGATCCCGGTCGTTTTGTGTTGCCATGCGTGTTCAACAAAACTGAAGAATTTACTGCCCTTGCCGATCTCGGGGCTAGTATTAATCTTATGCCACTGAGTGTTTGGAAAACACTATCTTTACCCGACCTCATTCCAACAAAGATGACTCTTGAACTTGCAAATCGCACTCTCGCTTACCCCTTCGGTATAGCCGAAGACGTGTTTATTAAAGTTGGCGCATTTACTTTCCCGGTCGATTTTGTCGTAGTTGATTATGAAATGGACCCTCGTATTCCTTTAATTCTTGGTCGACCATTCTTGAGATCTGGACGTGCTTTAGTGGATGTAGCCGAAGGTGAGTTAATCTTAAGAGTCGGGAAAGATTCACAAATTTTCAAAATGGGGCAGCTTACAGGCAAATCTTTTGGACGAGAATCAGTCAGTATGATTAATGTGCTCGATGACTTTACCGTCTACGACAATCCTCTATTCGAGTCTTCCACTGATAATCCACTCTTTAAAGATAATGTGGATGATTCTCCTCCTACTTTGGACGCTTTTCCCATTTATGATTCGCCACCGGTCTTTGATGCTTATGATGATGATGATTCTAGCTCAGATTTGGATGATTTTGATTGTACTTCTGAGTATCCCGAGCTGCCCACATTCGATGATTTTGATGAGGCTGATACTCTCTCGAGCGATTCTTCCCATGATGAAGATCCTCCGCCATCACTCGATCCTACTTTGGACGATTACTCATTCGAGGAAGATTTCTCTGAATTTCTCAACACATACTTCCCTCATGAGAGTGATGCACCTCCTTTGGACTTTGAAGATTATCGTCTTGCTCCTACTTTGGATTTAAAGAGCATTTTGTCCAAGGAGAAGAAACCGGTTGACACCAAAATCCGTTGCACTTATGATTTGACACCTCTTTGTCCCACTTCTGAGGACGAGGTTGTGCTTCTTTGCGGATCTTCTTCACACTCGGCTGAGCCGGAGTGCTATTTTCCCCTGAAGGAAAAGGTGTTCGATCCCGGTATTGAAGTCTTTAAGCCATCTCAGTATCCACCTGATGCAATAAAAGGAAAAATCTTTGGAAATTTTGAAGACATGCTTGCTCCACTTCAACTTTGCTTCCACCATGCTCCATCGCTGCTTAAGGGAACCTTGCCATTTCTCTTTTGGCTTGCGTTGTTCGCCTTAAGCTCGTGCTTATTGATGGATGAAAACTATGTCTTTGATCCTGGTGGATTTATTTCATGCTACTTCTGTTGATGATCAAGGTCGAGTCAGGCTCACGACTCGGTCAATAAAAACCAAGCGCTTCTTGGGAGGCAACCCATGCATCTATCTTTCCGCTTTCTTTACCATAAGTGTAGGGGTAACCCTTTGGATTGCTATTTCCTCTCCTCACTTCTTAATCAGGGATTCAAGCTTCAACGATCCGCTCTTGATGATTCTTGACGACCCGTGATTCCGTGTTCTACTTTTTCCCGGTTCTATCCTAAATTCTTTTCGATTCACTATTTTATATTTTCTCAATATTAAAACAGGAATCTCTTTAGTTGTCTTTTCCTTAGCGAGATTTAAACAAACGTGCACAATGTCCTAAGTGTAGGGGAGTTTACTCCCACATGCTTAAACATTGAGGACAATGTTTATCTTAAGTGTAGGGGGGACTTCTATCGAAGTTAAGTGGTCTTTTCCTTGTAATTGTCCTCATTTTAACCGGAAAATCAATTTTTCGACATTTTTCAAATTTTTTGATCTATTTTGGCCTATTAGTTTTTCCCCTTTGTATAGATACTTTCTTTCCTTATTAGAATAAATGTTTAAATAAGTGGTTTTAATTTTCATTCGTTATGAATCGTTTGACTCAACCCGAGTTTACTCTAGCTAGTATCCTTAACATGTTTAAGTCAAGTTTTGCTAGGCTTTTATATAGGGAGTTATAAAACGTGAAAGTCTTAACCCTCACGGGTTAAGAACAAGAACTTTTCGCAAGTTCCTATAATTGATCCTAGAGAGTCGTTTATCAAGGGAACTTTAAGATGCGATTTCTAAACTTGAAAGAGTCTAAGAATTTGCAAGATCCTATAGGCGACTCGAAAACCCAAAACTTTGATTTAATAGGCTAAGTATCCACGAGTCTCATTACTTGAGATTTTAAACTGTGGAGAACGAGAGATGATAGATCCAATTATAAGTCGGTATTCTTTCGTGAATTTATGTGAGTTAATTATAAGCCTATTCTCCCATCGCTTGCTAATAAATTTATCTGCTAATAAATAAGGTTGTACGATTTGAAAAGTTACTTAGCTTCTAGCCCCAGATCGTTTAAAAGTTGCTCGGTAATGACGAGAGTTCATAGCCAAGGCATAACTTATGAAGCGGGGCGCGAAGATTGGCGAGTCCGAAAAGGCCCTAACAAGGCATGAGGGCTATGTTTTGTTGCTAAAGATCCAAAAGTGATGTGAAGAATCATTTATCGAAAATCAATATGAAGGATCGAGACACACGACGAAAAGCAAAAACTCCCAAAAAGTCATGAGGATAAATAGATCCAAGTCAATAAAGGAGGCGGATCGTTGTATATCAAAATCCAAAATAAAGATTGGAGAAAAATGAAGAAGTCGTGGTCCATATATGAAGAATCTCTCAAAAATTCCAAGTGAAGAAATTCCAATTATGAAGAGAAGACCATTATTTCATGAACGTCTCTCAAGATTTGAAGTATGAAGTCGCTGCCAAATATCGGCCCGAGAAAGGTCTCAAATCACGAACCAAGTTATGCCAAGATATGAACTTTTTGATATCCCGAGAAGCAGTTTTAAAAGATTTGGTCCTTTAGCTAACTATTGATTAAATCGTGCACTTTATTTTCAGACTTAATAATTATCTAAATAAGTCAAACAATGCATCTTCGTGATCATTCAAGACAAATAATAAAATATGAGAGATACCCATAGGAATAAGGGAGTCTAAGTGAATAATTGGCCCACATGAGTTCGTGTTAGTTTACTAACTTATAATAACAATGATCTCGTTTTTAAGCTTGGTTTGGAGAAAGTGAAAAGTTGAGGAGGATGATTATTCATGACATTTTCAAAACCCAAGGTATGCTTTTAATTTCTTTGCTTTGCATTTTTATAATTTTCTATCTCTTTAATAAAGGCCAATGTGGATTAATTATGATGAAAAGTGTAAACATGCTTTGTAACTAATGCATTGCATGAGGACATTGCAATGGTCAAGTGTAGGGGATTTGATAGGTGTGTAAACACCCATCTTTTCTACCACTTAATTACAATAATAACCGGACCTAAACGTGTATTTTATGTCTTTTATGTCGGAATTATGCGTGGTTTGTGTTTTTGTTGTAATTTAGGATGAAATTATGAAAAGTGGAGAAAACACGGGAATTCACGGGCATTCACGACTTTTATTGAAGAAAAAGATGAAAGACGGAGTCGAGAAGTCAAGAGTGGAAAAAGAACGGAAGTCCAAGACCAATTCTGAAGATTTATCGAAGAAAAATTCAAAAGACGGAAGTTTATCAAAAGCCGAGAAACTCAAGTCTATATTATTGAAGAAATTAAAGACGAGTTCAAAAGATATCCCGAGCCACAAGTCCTTAAAGTCCAAACTTAAAAGAAAGATTAGAAGAAAAGGACTAATGACGCAATTAATGAAGATTAAATGAAGGAAGGACTTAATCTTGCAATTAACAAGAAATGAAGGAGGGGAGGAAGCTTCCTAATCCTCCCCTATATATAGATTAGGAGTGTTAATTTTCCATTTTGTTGGCTAACTTGACAAATTAGCTCTTCCATCTTTATTTTATGCACATTTAAATACTTGTCCATTTAATTACCTTGTCTTGCACCTTAATTACCATTTAATTCAAGTAAGTTTTTCTTTTTAATTCTTGTCAAGCTTTATCTTTATCTTGTTAATCTCATTCTTCCTTTCTTAATCTTTGTGTTGATTGGTTTATGTTCAAGTTCTTTATTTTTGTTGATTTGATTTAAGTGGGTTTTGATTATTGTGATCTTTATTGTTTGATTTGTTGTTTTGGATTGATTGTTTATGTTTATTAGATATCTTGTTATTAGTTTGGTTTAATCTTTTTGTTGATTTGGTTAATTTTTGATTAAATTCATGCCATCTTCTTTCCCTTGTTCTTCGTATACTGTTACTGTTCTTTCCCTGAGATTCGAGCCCAGCAAATATTCCGAATAGGTGTGGATCATTGTGTTCTATACGGAATATCTCATATTCCGAATAGGTGTCTTATTCCGCGTAGCAGTTTTGAAAAAATTGTTTATTCGGAATAATTATTTGTTCCGCATAGGGATTTTGAGGAATTTGCTATTCGGAATATCCAGTATTCCGAATAGGGGAGTTTTCCGCATAGACCCTTTTATTCCGAATAGGATTTTCCGCATAGAGCTATTTTTCCGAATAGGGTTAAACTTTCCGAATAGGCTGAATTTTCCGAATAGGACTTTATTCCGAATAGGGACAGCTATTCCGAATAGAGGTGTTATTCCGAATAGGAGGTACATTCCGCATAAGGGTGATCTTTCCGAATAGACACAATATTCCGAATAGGGCTATCTTTCCGAATAGGTGACAGTTATTCCGAATAGCATTTATTCCGAATAGGAGTTTATTCCGGATAGGGAAATTTCAGTTTTTAGTTTTCTGCCTTTTTATTTTAAACTTTATTTTTCCCGCCTTTTTACTTAGTCGCACTTTAAGTTTATTTGCCTTGGTTTAAGATTTAGTTTTAGTTGCGTTTTAAGTTTGCCTTAGTTAGATTTAAGTTTGCGTTAATTGAATTATTGCCTTTTAATTTTAGTCTCGCTTTTAAATAATTGCACTTTATTTTAATTAGACTTAGATTTACTTTAATTGCACCTTTACTTTTATTGTTTTGCACCTTTTATTTTCAAAACTACAACGACACATCTTTATTTCACCAAAGTTCAACTTAGTCACACATTAAACAATAAGTTTTTCAATTCGAAGAGACATACGTAAACGAACATAATTTTTATACGGGGTGTCAAAAGCCCAGTTATCAAATGGCGCCGCTGCCGGCTCTTTTCGTAAAGATCAACAGTTTTTTGTGAGAGACACGTTGTTTTTTTTGGGATCCGTTCACTTGTGAGCGTTATTTTTCTTGCATAAAAAAATTCAAAAAATCATAAAAAATTAAAAAATCATAAAAACCATAAAAATTAAAAATTTCAAAAATCCAAAAAGATTTTATCTTTCTTGTGTATATATATTGTCTTTGTGTTTGGTTTTGTTTTCTTTTGCATTTTCAGGTGTATGCGTACTAGATCTTCTAATTATCAAGAGCCCGAGCCTCAAGAAGATTTAGATATGGCAGGTGTCAACAACAACAACATGCCACCGCACCTCAATAATAATAATAACAACAACAATGCTCTTCCACAGCCCGATCTTCGGACCATGGAGGAACTTTGTCAACCAACAATGTTTGGACGAGGAGGACCGATTGCGCCGATGCAAATCAACGCTCCTGAGTTTTCGTTGAAGCACCACATGATTCAGCAAGTACAAACAAACCCATTTAGAGGATTGCCTGATGATGATGCCAACAAACACCTCGACAAGTTCATTACAATCACCCAGAGCATGAAGTTGCCTGGGGCCACAATGGATGTTCTTCGCCTATAACTCTTCCCTCATACTTTATCGCATCATGCCGAGAAATGGTTTGATCGTCTCCCGAAGAATTATATTCACACTTGGGATGACATGACTCAACGCTTTTTGTCGCGCTACTTTCCACCATCCATGGTCACAAGCCTTCGCAACCAGATCAGCGGTTTCATGCAAGATCCCGATGAATCTCTTTTTGATGCATGGGAGAGATATAATGTCTTGATCGACCGTTGTCCAAACCACAACATGCTTCCGGTCACCTTGATCGATACTTTCTACAACGGATTGACTTTTCGAGATCGTGATACGATTAATGCAGCCGCCGGTGGCACATTCATGAAAAGGAGACCCGAGGAGTGTAGAGAGTTAATTGAAAACATGACTACTCATCATAAGAACTGGGATTCCTCTGCTTCTTCTAGAAACAACACGAGAGTCAATGTTTCTTCTACCTCAGCAAACCCTGAGATGACCGAACTCACCCGCATGATGGCTGAAATGAGCAAAAGTATTACGCTTCTCGCTTCAAACCAACAACAACAACAAGTTAAAGCGGTTGCTAATCCTTGTGAAACATGTGGCGGTCCTCACTCATACACCGATTGTCCTTCGACACAAGGAAATCCGGAAAATGTGTATGCAGCTTACGGTAATTATTCACCGGAAAATTACCAAGCTAGACAACAAGGGGATAGAAATCTGCTGAGCTACCGTTCCAACAACTACCTTTCACCCGGTTTTTCTCCTCAAAACCAAAATCTCGCCAACAACTACAATAGAAGCCACCAAATCCCACCTCGTGCTTCTAACCCTTATCAACCACCCACCCAACAACACCCACCCATTAATCCCGATGTTGACACCATCATGAGAACTCAAGGTGAGCAAATCAAGAATCTACAGAGCCAAATAATCAATTTGAAAGGAGATATCTTGAAGCAAGGTAACGACATCCGAACTGAGGTTCGTGATAATCTTCAATCCTCTTTCATCACTCAAACAACTGAATTAAAGAATCTGTTGGCTAGTTTCTTGCCTGAAGCTCAACCTTTTTCTTCTTCGGGTTCTCTACCTTCAAACACCGTCACTAATCCGCGAGCTAATGTGAGTGCTATAACTACGCGTAGTGGAATTACCATTGTCACTCCATCTACCCCACCACCATCATCTACACCTCCTCCACCACCATGTATCCCTACTCCTCCTACACCTAGTAATAGTGCACCATTACCGTCTCCGCCTCGTCATGACGATGTATCTCGAAAGGACCCTTCAACATCACAACCGTCACCACCTACACCTTCACCTAACCCTTATCAACCTAGAATCCCATACCCTTCTCGTATAGGCAAGACCAATGATCTAACAAAGGAGGACTCGCAAATAACCAAATATATCAATATGATTTCTCAAATGGGATTCAGCATTAGTTTCCTTGAAGCACTTGTCCACATGCCTAAATTTGTTAGAGCATTTAAGGAATTGCTTAACAAGAAGGAGAAGCTGCTTGAACTCGCCAACACACGATTAAATGAAAACTGCTCTGCTGTTATTCTTAAAGAACTTCCGGAAAAACTTGGAGATCCCGGTCGTTTTGTGTTGCCATGCGTGTTCAACAAAACTGAAGAATTTACTGCCCTTGCCGATCTCGGGGCTAGTATTAATCTTATGCCACTGAGTGTTTGGAAAACACTATCTTTACCCGACCTCATTCCAACAAAGATGACTCTTGAACTTGCAAATCGCACTCTCGCTTACCCCGTCGGTATAGCCGAAGACGTGTTTATTAAAGTTGGCGCATTTACTTTCCCGGTCGATTTTGTCGTAGTTGATTATGAAATGGACCCTCGTATTCCTTTAATTCTTGGTCGACCATTCTTGAGATCCGGACGTGCTTTAGTGGATGTAGCCGAAGGTGAGTTAATCTTAAGAGTCGGGAAAGATTCACAAATTTTCAAAATGGGGCAGCTTACAGGCAAATCTTTTGGACGAGAATCAGTCAGTATGATTAATGTGCTCGATGACTTTACCGTCTACGACAATCCTCTATTCGAGTCTTCCACTGATAATCCACTCTTTGAAGATAATGTGGATGATTCTCCTCCTACTTTGGACGCTTTTCCCATTTATGATTCGCCACCGGTCTTTGATGCTTATGATGATGATGATTCTAGCTCAGATTCGGATGATTTTGATTGTACTTCTGAGTATCCCGAGCTGCCCACATTCGATGATTTTGATGAGGCTGATACTCTCTCGAGCGATTCTTCCCATGATGAAGATCCTCCGCCATCACTCGATCCTACTTTGGACGATTACTCATTCGAGGAAGATTTCTCTGAATTTCTCAACACATACTTCCCTCATGAGAGTGATGCACCTCCTTTGGACTTTGAAGATTATCGTCTTGCTCCTACTTTGGATTTGAAGAGCATTTTGTCCAAGGAGAAGAAACCGGTTGACACCGAAATCCGTTGCACTTATGATTTGACACCTCTTTGTCCCACTTCTGAGGACGAGGTTGTGCTTCTTTGCGGATCTTCTTCACACTCGGCTGAGCCGGAGTGCTATTTTCCCCTGAAGGAAAAGGTGTTCGATCCCAGTATTGAAGTCTTTAAGCCATCTCAGTATCCACCTGATGCAATAAAAGGAAAAATCTTTGGAAATTTTGAAGACATGCTTGCTCCACTTCAACTTTGCTTCCACCATACTCCATCGCTGCTTAAGGGAACCTTGCCATTTCTCTTTTGGCTTGCCTTGTTCGCCTTAAGCTCGTGCTTATTGATGGATGAAAACTATGTCTTTGATCCTGGTGGATTTGTTTCATGCTACTTCTGTTGATGATCAAGGTCGAGTCAGGCTCACGACTCGGTCAACAAAAACCAAGCGCTTCTTGGGAGGCAACCCATGCATCTATCTTTCCGCTTTCTTTACCATAAGTGTAGGGGTAACCCTTTGGATTGCTATTTCCTCTCCTCACTTCTTAATCAGGGATTCAAGCTTCAACGATCCGCTCTTGATGATTCTTGACGACCCGTGATTCCGTGTTCTACTTTTTCCCGGTTCTATCCTAAATTCTTTTCGATTCACTATTTTATATTTTCTCAATATTAAAACAGGAATCTCTTTAGTTGTCTTTTCCTTAGCGAGATTTAAACAAACGTGCACAATGTCCTAAGTGTAGGGGAGTTTACTCCCACATGCTTAAACATTGAGGACAATGTTTATCTTAAGTGTAGGGGGGACTTCTATCGAAGTTAAGTGATCTTTTCCTTGTAATTGTCCTCATTTTAACCGGAAAATCAATTTTTCGACATTTTTCAAAATTTTTGATCTATTTTGGCCTATTAGTTTTTCCCCTTTGTATAGATACTTTCTTTCCTTATTAGAATAAATGTTTAAATAAGTGGTTTTAATTTTCATTCGTTATGAATCGTTTGACTCAACCCGAGTTTACTCTAGCTAGTATCCTTAACATGTTTAAGTCAAGTTTTGCTAGGCTTTTATATAGGGAGCTATAAAACGCGAAAGTCTTAACCCTCACGGGTTAAGAACAAGAACTTTTCACAAGTTCCTATAATTGATCCTAGAGAGTCGTTTATCAAGGGAACTTTAAGATGCGATTTCTAAACTTGAAAGAGTCTAAGAATTTGCAAGATCCTATAGGCGACTCGAAAACCCAAAACTTTGATTTAATAGGCTAAGTATCCACGAGTCTCATTACTTGAGATTTTAAACTGTGGAGAACGAGAGATGATAGAGCCAATTATAAGTCGGTATTCTTTCGTGAATTTATGTGAGTTAATTATAAGCCTATTCTCCCATCGCTTGCTAATAAATTTATCTGCTAATAAATAAGGTTGTATGATTTGAAAAGTTACTTAGCTTCTAGCCCCAGATCGTTTAAAAGTTGCTCGGTAATGACGAGAGTTCATAGCCAAGGCATAACTTATGAAGCGGGGCGCGAAGATTGGCGAGTCCGAAAAGGCCCTAACAAGGCATGAGGGCTATGTTTTGTTGCTAAAGATCCAAAAGTGATGTGAAGAATCATTTATCGAAAATCAATATGAAGGATCGAGACACACGACGAAAAGCAAAAACTCCCAAAAAGTCATGAGGATAAATAGATCCAAGTCAATAAAGGAGGCGGATCGTTGTATATCAAAATCCAAAATAAAGATTGGAGAAAAATGAAGAAGTCGTGGTCCATATATGAAGAATCTCTCAAAAATTCCAAGTGAAGAAATTCCAATTATGAAGAGAAGACCATTATTTCATGAACGTCTCTCAAGATTTGAAGTATGAAGTCGCTGCCAAATATCGGCCCGAGAAAGGTCTCAAATCGCGAACCAAGTTATGCCAAGATATGAACTTTTTGATATCCCGAGAAGCAGTTTTAAAAGATTTGGTCCTTTAGCTAACTATTGATTAAATCGTGCACTTTATTTTCAGACTTAATAATTATCTAAATAAGTCAAACAATGCATCTTCGTGATCATTCAAGACAAATAATAAAATATAAGAGATACCCATAGGAATAAGGGAGTCTAAGTGAATAATTGGCCCACATGAGTTCGTGTTAGTTTACTAACTTATAATAACAATGATCTCGTTTTTAAGCTTGGTTTGGAGAAAGTGAAAAGTTGAGGAGGATGATTATTCATGACATTTTCAAAACCCAAGGTATGCTTTTAATTTCTTTGCTTTGCATTTTTATAATTTTCTATCTCTTTAATAAAGGCCAATGTGGATTAATTATGATGAAAAGTGTAAACATGCTTTGTAACTAATGCATTGCATGAGGACATTGCAATGGTCAAGTGTAGGGGATTTGATAGGTGTGTAAACACCCATCTTTTCTACCACTTAATTACAATAATAACCGGACCTAAACGTGTATTTTATGTCTTTTATGTCGGAATTATGCGTGGTTTGTGTTTTTGTTGTAATTTAGGATGAAATTATGAAAAGTGGAGAAAACACGGGAATTCACGGGCATTCACGACTTTTATTGAAGAAAAAGATGAAAGACGGAGTCGAGAAGTCAAGAGTGGAAAAAGAACGGAAGTCCAAGACCAATTCTGAAGATTTATCGAAGAAAAAGTCAAAAGACGGAAGTTTATCAAAAGCCGAGAAACTCAAGTCTATATTATTGAAGAAATTAAAGACGAGTTCAAAAGATATCCCGAGCCACAAGTCCTTAAAGTCCAAACTTAAAAGAAAGATTAGAAGAAAAGGACTAATGACGCAATTAATGAAGATTAAATGAAGGAAGGACTTAATCTTGCAATTAACAAGAAATGAAGGAGGGGAGGAAGCTTCCTAATCCTCCCCTATATATAGATTAGGAGTGTTAATTTTCCATTTTGTTGGCTAACTTGACAAATTAGCTCTTCCATCTTTATTTTATGCACATTTAAATACTTGTCCATTTAATTACCTTGTCTTGCACCTTAATTACCATTTAATTCAAGTAAGTTTTTCTTTTTAATTCTTGTCAAGCTTTATCTTTATCTTGTTAATCTCATTCTTCCTTTCTTAATCTTTGTGTTGATTGGTTTATGTTCAAGTTCTTTATTTTTGTTGATTTGATTTAAGTGGGTTTTGATTATTGTGATCTTTATTGTTTGATTTGTTGTTTTGGATTGATTGTTTATGTTTATTAGATATCTTGTTATTAGTTTGGTTTAATCTTTTTGTTGATTTGGTTAATTTTTGATTAAATTCATGCCATCTTCTTTCCCTTGTTCTTCGTATACTGTTACTGTTCTTTCCCTGAGATTCGAGCCCAGCAAATATTCCGAATAGGTGTGGATCATTGTGTTCTATACGGAATATCTCATATTCCGAATAGGTGTCTTATTCCGCGTAGCAGTTTTGAAAAAATTGTTTATTCGGAATAATTATTTGTTCCGCATAGGGATTTTGAGGAATTTGCTATTCGGAATATCCAGTATTCCGAATAGGGGAGTTTTCCGCATAGACCCTTTTATTCCGAATAGGATTTTCCGCATAGAGCTATTTTTCCGAATAGGGTTAAACTTTCCGAATAGGCTGAATTTTCCGAATAGGACTTTATTCCGAATAGGGACAGCTATTCCGAATAGAGGTGTTATTCCGAATAGGAGGTACATTCCGCATAAGGGTGATCTTTCCGAATAGACACAATATTCCGAATAGGGCTATCTTTCCGAATAGGTGACAGTTATTCCGAATAGCATTTATTCCGAATAGGAGTTTATTCCGGATAGGGAAATTTCAGTTTTTAGTTTTCTGCCTTTTATTTTAAACTTTATTTTTCCCGCCTTTTTACTTAGTCGCACTTTAAGTTTATTTGCCTTGGTTTAAGATTTAGTTTTAGTTGCGTTTTAAGTTTGCCTTAGTTAGATTTAAGTTTGCGTTAATTGAATTATTGCCTTTTAATTTTAGTCTCGCTTTTAAATAATTGCACTTTATTTTAATTAGACTTTGATTTACTTTAATTGCACCTTTACTTTTATTGTTTTGCACCTTTTATTTTCAAAACTACAACGACACATCTTTATTTCACCAAAGTTCAACTTAGTCACACATTAAACAATAAGTTTTTCAATTCGAAGAGACATACGTAAACGAACTTAATTTTTATACGGGGTGTCAAAAGCCCAGTTATCAGTAACGTTGAATCCTCCGGTTTAGGCATAGTCGATGCTACTTCAAGACGTAAATCCAAATTTCTTCCCAAAAATAAGTGAGTTCATAATATAACATTAAAATAATATTTTTAAATAATACTTGAGAATAAAATATCAACCATAAATTGACGGATTGTCATAGGTCCATCTAATGAGTATGGAAACAACATCATTTTAATGGCGTCATGTGGAACATCCTTAAACTTGCTAGTAGCCGTGAGACGATTAAAATTCCTTATGTGATAATGCGGGTTGTCTTTCTCATGACCTCTAAACTTATTAGCTTGCAACATCGACATTAAACCCGTCTTAATCTCGAAATTCTCCGCAAGGATAGCGGGAATCACAATGGCCTCTACAAAACCCTCGGTGGGTGCTTGTAGCAACTCCATCATAGTACGATTAGCCATGACGACTTCTTGTTCTACAATAGGTTCAACAATTGGAGTTTGTTCTTCAATCAATGTCTCTTGATTTGCTTGCTTTAGAAGACGTTTACGAGCTCGTTTTGCTTGATTACGAGTGATCATAAACTTCACGAAGAATGGGAGGTGAGCAAAGAAGATTCTTTTTGGGTGTTTTGTGAATTTTCATTTTTTTTGTGTTTTTGATTGTTTTTAATTTTTTTTATTTTATTTGGATTTTGGTGTATCTTCGTAGACAACAATCTACCAAATCTCTCCTTGAATCAAACTCTTGATTAAAGAAGCCTCAAAAGAATGAAAACGATCACGTGGAGTGAACGCCTTCGAATGACTTTAGAACTTTGGTGAAAACCAAATTGTTCAAGAGGGTTTAATCACAAAGAAAACCAAGCAAATATATTATACGTAATAATACTTTGGGCGGCAAAACCCTCGATTAGCCTTCAATCCCAAAATAATCACAAGCAAGCGGGGAAACGAGGCGGCGCGAAGCACTTAAGAGCCTTTTTCCTTAGGGTATATTTTATAATACCCGCCTTATACCCACCTTATAGTTCGTATTTTTCATAATCGAGCTTCACGAAAGTATTTATCTATTTTTGCCTTTTTCTTTTTGTTTGAGATTCGAATACAATAATTAGGAGATCAAATCCCAATTAAGGTTGTGTTTTCACACTTTTGGAGATATTTTGAATTGATTGTGATACTTAATACAATATAGTAATAATAATTTCACAAAAAAAACCAAAAAACCGATAATACATATTAGTAGATTTCTACAAATACAAATACTATTTATGGTTAATATTAAAAACAACAAGAAAAATTAATCACGACACACCTCCCCGGCAGCGGCGCCAAAATTATTGTGGTAAAATACGTCTTTTAGGAAAAAGAGCATATATGAGCGATAAGTATTAAATACGACGGTTTAGGAAAATCGTGTACAAATGACCCTAAAGTGAATGTTCGTTTCCCAAGGAGGTATATGTGTATGAGTAATTCGTAATTGGTTTGAGATTAGTATTTGAAAGAAGGGGATGAGAAAAGAGGATGACGAAGACGTGAAATTAATTACTACTACGACTACACGTAAAACCGTAAAATGAGTAAAAATAAAAACTAATTCTAAAAATTACCAAAAATTCACCAAAAATCAAAATAAATAAACTAAGAGTTTACCAATGATCAAAACTTTTTCAAACCTTTTAATTAATTAAATATTTAATTTTTCAATGATAATTAAAGCCCTAAAAATCAAATTTATTATCAAAAAGCCCAAATAAATATTTTTCAATTGGTAAACCTCTAAAATGACCTAAAAAGATTAAAAACTGTTTTTATAAATTTTTAAACTAAGAAAAACTATATAAAATGATTTAAAAACTATTAAAATTTAAAATAATTATAAAAATTAATCTAAAGATGATAAAAAAGAGTTGCAAAATTCCTATTTCAATGTATTTAAGCTAAGAAAAATATAAAAAGTGCAAAAATATGAAATTTGAAAAATAATAATAAAATAATATTAAAATAATATTAAAAATCCAAAAATTATAAAAAATTCTAAAAACTTGCAAACTAGTTTATTTTAACCTAAATAATCAGGAAATGAAAGTGAAATTACCAAAATACTCCTATTGGGCCCTCAAATGGGCCAAAACCAAAAACAGTCCACCTTAATGGGCTTTTTAGCCCAAAAAGTCAAAATAAGCCCAAATGACTTAGAAAAGCCCTATCTGACTCAAAATTCAATTCTAAACACAAAACTCTGAAGGCCCAAAAGCTGAAATTGAGCTTATCACAGCTTAATGAACAAACAGCTTATCCTTATTGGGCCAATAAGCCCATTAAGCAATAAGCTAATGCAATAAGCTCTAATTTGACACACAACCTTCTTTTGGGATACTAAAGAGATCTGTAAAAAGAAATTTTGAAAAAGCACACTCAATATGCCAGAAATAAGCAAAGTACAAATCCACTAAAAGACAAAATAGTCGGGTTTGAGATTTAGGGCACCTCAGGACTTGATTCAACTTACAAAATGTTACAAATGACTTCAATAAGCCAAATAAATCAACCAAAATCCAATAAGCAAAACAAATAAACTGGAATAAGCCAATAAGCACTTATGAAAAAGTCAATTAAGTTGGTTTTCTAGTCAAACCCTAAAGTCAACCCACCAATTGCTCCAGTATGAACAAATGGGTCAAATGATGAGCACCTATTACAAAATCCAAGTTGTTGCCGGTTAAAATAAGCTAGAATAGCTTATTGGTAAGCTGATGTCCAATTAACACTAGCAGGGAGAACTTTCAGTCGAAACTGGTTCCCACTGCCTTGACTATTTGACCTTTGATTTTAGAGAGATTCTGTATGTTTTGTTGGAAGAGAAGGGCACCCAAGTGATCAGTTAATCACAAGGAGTCACAATCAAGAACAAAAACACACTTCAGTATCACCAATTAGCCCATAAAAATCAAACAATGCTCAGATCTAGCACATACATGGATTTAACGCAGTTATGAACACTTAAGCAGTTTTAAGCTAGAATAAGCACTCCAAATTCAACCAGATGCATACACAAGCTATATAAACTATGATTAAGCACAAACAAACTTAAATCAATCACTAAAACAAGGTATGGAACAAGATCAAAGCAGATTATACTTGCTGATATGAACTTCAAGAACACTTGCACACTTTGCTGATATAAATGACCAAAGATCCAATTTCAACACTCAAATCCTACTTCCCTGGTGTAACTAACTAGGTTTAATCACTTGTTAACCCTAGTCTATGATTACAACAAGGTGTCCCTTAAACCCCAGCCAATTTCAACAAGTATACAAGATTTTAGAGCCTATTTTAGGATCTAGGTGTTTATATGCTTAAAGCTTGCAGATAAATGTCAATTAGCACTTATGAGATATGTTCCAACACAAAGCACCACAAAGCATCAACTCAAAATAACACAAATCCAAAACAGGCTGTTATCCCAAACAACCCTTAATCTACCATTTTTCAAAGCAACTTGTGATTTTAACTAATAACCTACTAATTTTATGAACCAAAAATACTTCCTAGGTGACAACTAACAGATTCAAACACAAAAATCACAACCTCAAACACAAGAACACAAAATCAAAGCTCAAAATCAAAAATAGGCAATAACATGAAATTTTTAGGGGAAACTTAAACAAGGGATTATACCTGTCCTCCACAACATCCTAGGAGGACCAGCTATGCTCCTTGGACCTTGTTCAACAACTAGAACAAGATCAAGGTTCTTCAAAAAGGAAGATCAAAACCTGCTGATGTTCAAAGTAGAACAAGGTTTTGATTATGATATTTCTTCAACACAAATGAGCAAACAACTCAACCAAGAGCTTAAAACTCTTCTCAGGCTTGGTGTCAACAAGCTTGAAGGAGCTTAAGGCTTTTGGCTAAGGGTTAGTACAAGAGAATAACCAAAATAGTAACAAGGATTTCAAGGTTTTTGAACCTTTGAAAACCTTCAAACATAGACGTGCCTTAACCATAAGATTAAGGAAGGTCTAAAAGATCAAGTGGAACTCAGATTTTAGCTATTCTAACACCAACTTTTAATAAACACAAAAGAGATTTCACAAATTTTAAGAAGTTCAAATTTTATTTAACTAAAAAGGAATTACAAAGATTGATAGCCAAAATCTGGAACAAAGGGACTCTCACAAGTTGAGGTCTCCTTTTATAGGCAAATGCATACATAACACTATTCATAAACCCTAGCACTGAAATTCCTAAATTATCCTTGCAGAATCTTCTAGGCTTGTTGCCAGCTTGCTTGGGTGAATCAGGGACGTTCATTGAGTACTTGGTGAGTAAGGAAAGGCTTAAGTTCGTTGATTTTGCCATGTCATGATCTTTTGCCAGGTGTCGTCATGTGAGTGGGAGTGGGGGTATCTTTCTGGTAGTGGAGTTTAAGGTTTTTGGTGTGGGATGTGATTGAGGTGATGTGAACTACACGTGGGAACAACCAATTTCACATTCCCATTTGTTTTCTTAATTTTTCATCCTGGGTAAAAGGGTGTTCTTGGCTGGTAAAATCTCAACAGTAATTGTTACCCGCTTTTTTAGGAATTTGAACTTTCAGCTTGGCAGTTTTGGTCCTTTGCTTTTGGGAAAAGATGTATAACAAGTTTTTTAGCCAATATAAACGTGTTCCCTTTGTTTTTGAAGTTATGTATTTCATACTTTTGCCCCAAAACTTTGGCAAAAGTGTTTTAAGGGTTGTTTTTGCCATTTTTTCATATTTGAAGGACTGATTTTGGACTTTATTGATCTTCAAAGGTCTTCAATGTATCTTTGACTCCATGAGGGACCATATTTGACAATGTTGAATAGTTGAGGGACTAATCTTGCCATTTCTTCAAAGTTTAATTACCTTTTTGCAATTTTGACAAACTTAAGGGACCAAACTTGTAATTATGAATTCACAAGGGTTTTAAGTGTCATTTCTTCGTTGTTTGAGGATCAATCTTGTATTGCCTCAAGTCTTCAAGGGTAAATCTTGGATAATTCATGAATTAGGGCCCGGTTCTTTGTACGGCTTCGTTTCTCGTGTCCATTTTTCCTTGTTTCTTGTGATCTTTTGTCGTTTTCACGATATCCATACCTAAAATTCACAAGTAAATAAACACAAGCATATATATGGTATTTTATGACATTTTAGTGCATTTTAAGCCCGAAAAGAACGACGAGATCATGTATAAATGCCATCTCATCAAGGTTTCAAACCGAGCTTTAAAGAGGATTTTGGAAAGGTAGATTGGAGAAAACTGTGCTTCATGGTCCGACAAACTCGATGACGCTTTAGGGCCTTTCGCACCGCTTATGAGACACCTATCAGTTGTACTCCTTATAAGTTGGTGTATGGGAAGAATTGCCATTTGCCTATTGAATTGGAACACAAGGCATATTGGGCCCTAAAGCATGCCAATTATTACCTTAAAGACCGCGGGAGATCACCAGAAAATACAACTTAATGAATTGGATTAATTACGTGATAATGCATATGGAAATTCATTAATTTTAAGGAAAAGACTAAAAATTTTCATGATTCAAAGATTAAAAACCGGGTTTTTAACGTTGGTGATCAAGTGTTACTTTTTAACTCTCGTTTGAAGATATTTTCTGGGAAATTGAAATCTCGTTGGTCGGGTCCGTTCACCATAACACAAGTGTTTCCTTATGGGACCATCGATCTAGCTCAAAATGATGGTCCTAATTTCAAGGTGAATGGACATAGGCTTAAGCACTACTTCGGTGGGGAAGTCCCTTCTTTGGACGACCTCGACCAAGTTACCTTCCCCAATGATAATTAGTATTAACGGGATCGAGTTGAGCTCATGACTCGGTAATCAAAAACGAGGTGCCTCGTAGGGGAGATCCCATGCTTATCCATGTACATATTATCGCTTTCTAATGTAGCTAATGTGAGGGGATTTGTGCCCTTCCAACTCGTTGTCTCGTGGTTGTTTGTGAATGTGTTATCTAGATCATCATCATCACCACAATTGAAGACTCTCGTGTTCGTTTACGTGAGCCTCGACCGTTTGCTTGAAGAATTTTTTCACGAATCCATGACATATCCTCTTACTGTTCTAACAATAGGTCTTTTAGCACACTTCATAAATGGCTTAAGATTTAATTGTTACTTACCCTTTCCATGCTAGATTAAGCATTCGACTTCGTCTCTAGTATGGGGGTTTTCCACCCTTAGACTCGAAACATTGAGGACAATGTTTAACTTTACTATAGGGGGGGTGAATAGATACTTGCCTTGCTTACGCCCTCACGCTTTCCAAAGTTTATCTTTTTGTTTATCCTTTTGTTGTAAATAAGGCTAAAAATGGCCAAAATTAATTTTTTCTCATGTTTTCATAAGTGTTTAAAGACACGAATGTATATATTCTGATGGCGAGAATAAGAGTAATTTTTGACTCGACCGTACGTGTTGAGCACTTAGCTTCGATTCCTTAACTATTATTAGGCTAAGTCTCTAAAATGAGGACGAGAAATGATAGAGTTAATTATAAGTTACTATGCTAAACGTAGAGTACTCGTATTCTTTCAAAAACTCATGTGTTCTAATTGTTTGCTTATTCTCCATCGCTTGTATTAATATTTTGCTAATAAATATTGGCGTAGCGGTTTAGTCTTGATTGTTGGTTTCTAGTCTTTTTTAGTAGCTTCCATGTAATTAAATTGGGAAAACATTAAGGTGTCGCCAACATCACGGTTTTGAAGTATTGGCACCCCGGATAATCGAAAGCTTCACCCAATAATAATTTTAAGTGCTCCCTCACCTAAATCAACCAAAAATTTTAAGCTCACAAGGCCGAAAAATCTATGCAAAATTGAAAGTGAAAGCCTTTAACTTTGAAGCTTTAAAGATCCAAAATTACGTTTTACGTTGAGGATATACGTCTTTGGCCATAATAAGCACCTCATGGCGAGGTTAAATAAAAGGCAAGGCAAGACCGAAGTCATAATAAAAGCTTAATGGCGGAGTTGAATAAAAGATGGAGGTAAATCTATGACAATAAGGCCCATCCGTTAGGGGGCGTATCAAAGTATTGGTAATAAGTCTCATGTTCAAAACCGTTATAAAACCTTGTTTATCGATCCTTCTTGTTGACTTAATTTTTTGACATTGTTGTCTATTAGGGGAGGTTATTAATTTGATGGTCTTGGTTACACCGTTATGACTCTATTTTTGGACCTTAATCTCTATCATCGCATAAGTAAAAAATGTATCTTCATGATCATTCAAGACAAGAATAAAATATAAGAGATACCACTTAGGATTAAGGGAGTCTAAGTACGTGATTAGGGCGTATGAGTAGTGTTAGCATTACTAACATATAATGATAATGATCTCGTTACACGCTTAGCATGGAATTGGGTGAAAATCGAGGACAACGAAATTATTTCTAACGACGCATTCACGTGTTCTTGTTCTATGAACCTAAACGTCCCATTGTGCGATGAAATTCATATATAATGTCTAAAACACAAGTAGTAGTAGTGTAGTAAGTTTATGTTTCAATAAAAGTTGATGAAAATGAATTTTCGAGACGCTTAGATACTTTACTCTAGCATTGCGTGGGGCACAACAATGGTTCAGTATGGGGGAGTGATGAGACTGTAATTATACATGGTCTTATCGTTCTTTTTGGGCTTTAATATGCATAAAATGTCATAAAATACCATATTATGTGCTTGTGTTTGTTACATGCGTATTTTAGGTATGGATATCGTGAAAAAGATAAAAGATCACAAGATACAAGCAAAAACGAACACGAGAAACGAAGCCGCACAATGAACCGGGCCCAAGTTATGATTTTCCAAGAAAAAGTCCTTGAAGAATTGAAGATATACAAGAGAGGTCATTCATCGTTGAAGAAATGACACTTTATACTCTTGTATATTCATAATTACAAGTTTGGTCCCTAAAGTTTGTCAAAATTACAAAAAGGTACCTCGACTTTAAAGAATTGGCAAGAATAGTCGCTACAAAATGAAGACTTGTCAATATTGGTCCTCCTTAAAGTCAAACATACAAGAAAAGACCTTCAAATTTCAAAACATGTCATGAGTGGCCCTTCAAATATCAAAGAATTACAAAACAAGTCCTTATGAATCCTTTTGGAAAAGTTTTGTGGCCAAATTGGGAATTTAGAAACTTCATTTATAAAGGAAATTGAAGTTTATGCTGCCAAGTTGGAAATGAAGACAATTGCAAAGAATAAGGGGAGAAACATTCAAACATCCAAACATAACCCACCAACCAAATCACGCAACCTCACCCTCTCCACCAATCAAAACCCTCCCAGCCTCCACATCACCCCTCCACTAAACGAATTAATATTAATTAATCCCGTATAAAAATTTGACGCCTAACATCTTTATTAAACTCAAAAAACAGATTAAACACCTATGTTCTTAACCAAGAACATAAATTGGGTATTTTTGAATTAATGAAAATCATGCCTTAAGGAGCTCCAAAATTATGATTAGGCATCCACTAATCCCATTTTCATCAACTAAACTCACCCCACACCTTTGGTCCCCTCCCATGTGTCACCATGTGGAGTGTCTACCACCTCCAAACAAAAAAACATAAAACATCAACGGTTTGGAAGGTTTTTGCTTGGTCCATACTTTAAAACCAACACACAAGATCATCTTTGGACAACCTTGCATCCACAAAACGCCAAGACATTATCACATGAACCATAAACAGCCAATTCAACCAGGGGCATACTTGGAAGTTCACAAGCTAGGGTTTTGCTTTCTTCTTTTTGTTTCTAGAATAGTAGTAGTAGTATTTAAGGAGTCCTCAAGCTGTGAGTGACCCTTGTTCTCAGTTTCTCCTTTTTCAAGCCTTGTAAAACCCTTTTCTAATTAATAAAAGTGTGGTATTGTGTTGTGATTGAAAACTGAGTTCCATTATCTTTTTGTTGTTATAAGCGTTTTTTGTCACGTTTTTGTACTTAAACAAAACCTTGAACAAGTCCAAAGATCTCCTTAGAAGCCTGTGAATCCCTTGTTCTCTATGTGATAAAGAAATTGGTGTGTGCTTGGGAGAGGATTGTTCATTGAGGTGTTTATTTAAGTGACATAAGTCACATTCAATCTGCTTAAACAAATTGGGAAGTGTTACAAGTTTTCTAACCAAAAATCTGTCAAGTGGTTTGCTAAGTACTTGTGGTTCAACAGCTTGGTTATTTGAGCTTAAGGGTGATCATAGCCTCCTAATCTTGACTGATTAAGGGGTAGTGAGGCCTTAAAAGAGGATTCAAGCCTTGTGGGGACCTAAGTGTTGCAAAGACTTGGTCCTTTTGTCACTCTATTCTGCTAATTTCTGCTAACCATAGGTCTAAGCCTTGGGCTGTGCCTTTTCTTTGTTCTCAGCAGTGGAAAGCTGGTGCTTGTTTAGCTAGCACCTAATCTCTTTGATTCCAAGGTGTGGATGTACATCTTGGAGGTTTGAACACTCTTTTTTCATTTCTCTGTTTAACAAGTGTATGCTATGTGATTTGGGATTTCATGATTAAAAGTTGTGTTCTTTGTGCTTGAATCTGTCACATAGGTTTGTAGTAACTTATCTCAATCATAAAATTGCATGTTACAAGGTTAAAATCAACAATTGCTTTGAAATCAGTAGGATTAAGGGTTGTTTGGATTTGCCTGTTGTTAGGGCTTAAGGCCTTTTCCCTTTTGTTCTTTGACTCTTGCTTCATTTGTTTGGTCATTTTAAGGAGTATTTGGTATATGCTAAGTGTTGAAAACAAATAACAAAGAGTTTGCATGCTAACCACTTTTTCACTTGAAATTAGGTCAAACACATCAGAAAGGATAATTTGTTTGTTTGAATGATTTAGAGTTTGAAATTTGGTTTGCTTGTAGTTCATGTTGGTGGTTATCTCTGTATAATCTGGTTTTACATTTTGGTGGCTTATAGAAAAAGTTATTGCTTATTGAATCTCAACTTTTTGGTCAAGTATATCAATAAAATGCATGCTATGTGATTTGCTATACTTGAACTGAGTTGTGTGGTTTTTTGCTTTATACTTGTTCATTGTTGCCTACTTGTTGTGTTTTAAGTGATTGCAGCTTATCTCATAAGCTCTTAAGCTCACTTGGCTTATTGACCTTTCTGTCCAAAAAACAAGCAAGCGCATCAACTGGTGAGGCTTGTTCATTGGCTTTTGAACTCGAAAGCTTCCTCTATATAAGCTATTTGACTGCCTTTAACAGCCTTAAAAGCTATAGTTCAAAGAAAACAAAGTTTAACTTTTGTTGACTTTGGTCAACAAGCTTATTGAATCTGTTTAGCTCATTAGTGTGTGCAACAACTTAGTTTTTGTAATAGGTCTCACTTTTCTCAGCTTATAATCAATATTGGAAGTTTGCAGCTCTTTTGGTTAATCTTTTACTAGGAAACCAACTTTTTGTGCTTTTTTAGTGTGCTTATTGCCTCCTACAGCTTATTTGACTTAGCTTATTGGAAATTTTATTGTTGATTATTCTTAGTTAAGCCATTTAGAAGCTTTTGCAAAAAGAATCAAGTCCTGAAGTGGTCTAGAACTCTAACCCGACTATTTTGTCGTGTAGTGAAAAAGAACTTTGCTTATTTCTAGCTTATTTATTGAGCTTTTTCAAAATTTCTTTTTACAAACATCTTTGTAATCCCAAGAGAAGGTTTTGTGTCGATTTTCAACTTATGGCATCAGCTTATAGCTTAATGGGCTTATTGGCCCATTAGGAATAAGCTGTTTGGCAATTAAGCTGTGATAAGCTCACTTTCAGCTTTTGGCCCTTTAGAGTTTTTTGTTTAAAATCAAAGTTTAAGTAAGACTGTGCTTTTTGGGCTTATTTGGTTGACTTTTTTCTTATTGGGCCAAAAAGCCCAATTAGGTGGACTGTTTTTACTTTTGATCCATTTGAGGGCCCAATAGGGGTATTTAGGTAATTTCACTTTTATTTTCTTAATATTTAGGTTAAAATAAACTAGTTTGTAAGTTTTTAAAATTTTTTATAATTTTTGAATTTTTATAGTTATTTTATTATTAAAAATTATTTTTAGGGTTTTTAAATAGATTTAATAGGTTTAAAATTTTGGAAAAATAGATTTTAACTTAATTAAGACATTTTTGAGGTTTACAAGTAGAAAAATCTTTGTTTGGGCTTTTTGTTAATTTATTTGATTTTTATGGTTTTAATTAGCATTTAAAAATTAAATATTAATTAATTAAAAAGGTTTGAAAAAGTTTTGATCATTTTTAAACCCTTAGTTTATTTTTAGGATTTTTGGGAATTTTTAGAGTAAAATTTTATTTTGTCACTATTCACGGTTTTACGTTTTTACGTCTTAGTGTACTTTTCAGCGTAATCCGTCGTTTTCTTTTCCCCTTTTTCTTTCATCAATATTAATCCAAAATCATACAAATTAAACACACACTTTAGTCCTCCTTGGTGAACAAACTTACTTTGGGTCATTAGCATTTGATTTTCCTAAATTATCTCGCTTAATACTTACCGCTTTTACGCCTTTTTCCTAAAGGGTGTAAGTTTATCCTACAATCAGAGTTCTTAAGTTCTGTAGTTTGATTACAAGCTATTGTACAAATTATTATTAGAATATAGATCCATTCAAAGGGATAAACAAGTGGTATCAGAGCTTGTTGAGAAACTCTGAATAAGAAGAACACAACCCTAAATCTCCACTCACACAAATCCAATGTCTTAAACCGGTGAACATCCTCACTTGGAAGAAATTCCAATACCTGATCCCATACCACAGGGACAACCTCAAGTTGTGCATCCTGCACCTGTGACTCCACCTACACAAGGTGCACAAACTACAGATGTTGTAGTTACTCATAGAACTAAACCTTCTTCCCATACTCTCTTTATTGTAAAACTCCCTGTTCTCAAAAGTGATAACTATGAGACATGGGCAATGCAGATTAAACATTACTTGAATCACACAAATCACACTCTGTGGAAGGTTATCAACAATGGGAATACTCCTAAGAAGTTGTATTGGTTACCTGATGGTACATGTTATGCTTTAGCTATGGCACTTTCAGAAGATATTCTGCCTAGCTTTCATCACTTTAAGGATGCAAAGGCTATGTGGGCAGCTATCAAGCTTAGATTTGGAGGCAATGACAAGTCTAAGAAGATGAAAAATATTGTTTTGAAACAAGAACTTGATAACTTCTCAATTTCTAGTACAGAAGGAATCCATAGTGGTTATGGAAGGTTCAGTAAATTGCTCATTCAATTAGCAGTTCATGGACTAGTAATTCCTCATGAAGAAGCCAATCTAAAATTCTTAAGAAGTGTTCCATAAGAATGAAAAGCAATGGCTATGCACTTCATCATAAGGTATGATCTGGATGTAACTCCTTTCGATCATCTCTATAACAATCTTAGAGTTTATGAGATGGATGTAAAGGCATTGAAGTAACCAAAGCAGTAGCAGCACCAAAGTCTAACTTGGCTTTTGTGTTAGAAGGAAGCAGCGGTCCACTCTCAAAGTACCGCTGTTGGATCAAGTAGCGGTACTTACTTCCAAAATACAGCTGGATGACTAACTAGCAGTACTTATTCTCAAAGTACTGAAGGCAGTCCTATCAATGTCTCAGAATCCACAGGAAGATCCTCATCACTGTTTGACAATGATGCCTTCTTATTCTTTGTTGGACAAGATAACAGACCAAGGTTGACTCTCAATGACTTATTACAAATGGATGATGTTGACATTGAAGAGATGGCTCTTAAATCGCAAGTTGTTTTGGTCTCTGTTAGATCCACTAGACTCTACAAAAGGACTAGAAGGAAGATGAATGTTGATCCTAATGAACCATTAGGATATGACAAATCCAAAGTTGAATGCTACAACTATGGAAGGAATGGACACTTTGCAAGGGAGTGCAATAGGGAAAAGGCTGAAGGAAGCAGTCAAAAGTCCAAGAATAGCTATAGAACTAGTCCAATAGTCACTTAAAGCTTTCCAAAAGGAGATAGCAGAAGTCCCAAAGGAACTAAAGCATTGGTTACAATAGATGGAGTGGTTAATTAGACTGAAGAAGAAGAAGAAGAAGAAGAAGAAGAAGTGCATGGTTTGATGGCTCTCTCTCATGAAGACACTGGGGTACATTCCTGTTCTAAAGATTGTGTTCTTAAGTTTAATTGTCTAAAAGTAGAACTTGATGAACAATATCAAAAAGTAAACACATGTACTGTAGAAGTGAATGCTTTTAAACAAGGTGTTGTTAAGTTAGAAGCAAATATAGTTTTGTATAAAAAGGGTTAGCAAAACTATGAAGAGAAAATTAGAATTTCAACTCTTCAAATGAGATAAAAAAGATGTGGCTATTAAATCTTTTGAAAAACAACTTATGAAAATAACATCATAAAATGAAGTTTTAAAAGCTAGTATTTTTAATGAAAGAGAAGTGATTAATCAATGGCAAAAATCCTCAAAAGGAATGGATAAGCTGATTAATTCACAAATGGGGTATTATGATAAAACAGGCCTAGGATATATAGAGGACCAACCTGGGATAACCCTAACTGACAAGGACTTATCAAAGTGGATTTTTGATAGTTCTAATGAGTCAGTTGATACTCCTGAAAATGATAGGTATACTAAAGGAATGAAGGAAGTTCCTCCACCTGTATCAGGAACTTTCATACCCCCCAATAATGATATAGGCATAGAGTTAGATGAGTCAAAAGTTAGTGTTGATAATAAGCCTAAAGATTCAGAGTCAAACTCTAGTACCTTGACCCAAGATAAGCATGTTGTGACAAAAAATATTGTTTATCCATCTTTGATGAGCACCTTTGTGCCTGAAGGACATGTGCCTATAACTAGTTCTGCTCCTAAGCAAGAAAAATCTCATAGTAAGCATTAGATAACAGTATAAAACATCATGGTAATAGCAAGAGGACTGGGCTAGGTTTTAAGAACACTAAGTCAGAACAACCTTTTGGATCTTCTTTGAAAAGAAAAGGATGTTATGTATGTGGTAGTCTAAGTCACTTTATCAAAGATTGTACTTTACATGAAGATAAAATTGCTAAACTAAAGGCTGCACAAAAGGTCACAAAGAAAGGTAATGATAAAAATGTACAGGCAGAAAGGCATATGGGACCTAAAGATAACAAACCTAAGTTTGATCATGCCAAGAGGGTAAATAAGCATAATAAGAACAATAAGGACAGTCATCCCCTCACAACCAAGGAATTTGTTCCAAGAGCAGTGCTTATGAAACAAGGTCTAGTAACTTTAAAATCTAGCAAGTCAAGTACCGGCAAACCTAGAACTGCAAGTACTGCTAGGCCAAAAGCAAATACTGCTGGTCAAAATCCAAACAAACCATTGTCCCATAAACCTTCTAGGAGTTTATTCGAGATTGTAAAATCACCTAAAAGTAAGCCTTAAAATAAACCAGTGCAAGTGTGGGTTCCTAAAGGACAAACATCATGTGTTCAACCTAGTACTGCTAAAACGGTACTAAGTCAAAAGGGTTTAGAAACAATGAACCATCTTATGTTTCTGACTATATAACTGGAACCATGAAATATAAGAGTGTGTGTAGTCTCACTGGAAAAACTACTTATCAAACTCTTAAGTATGTAGGTCCCACAAGATCCGAGCCAAATGTGGATTGGGTCCCTATTAAAAACTAATGAGTTTTGTGCTAACTGATGAATTGAAGGACAAAGGTATTGTAGATAGTGGATGCTCAAGGCACATGACAGTGAACAGAGATTTCCTTACTGAATTTGAAGAATTCAGAGGTGGACCAGTAGCCTTTTGTGGAAGTAAAGGCAAGATTACTAGAAAAGGAAAAATCAACACAAGAAAGTTAGAATTTGAAGATGTGTTCTTTGTGAAAGAATTGAAGGAGTTCAATCTCTTCTATGTATCATAGATCTGTGATAAAAAGAACAAGGTGCTTTTTACAGATATAAACTGCTTGGTACTCTCCAATGACTTTGAGATGCCAAAGGAATCACAAGTACTGCTTAAGGTACCCAGGAAAGAAAATATGTACACCTTCAATCTTCATACTATTACTCCAACAGGTGGTATTACATGTTTGTTAACTAAAGCTTCTAATGATGAGTCTAATTTATGGCATAGGAGGTTAGGTCATGTGAACTTTAAGAACCTAAATAAATTGGTTAATGGAAATTTGGTTAGAGGGTTACCTAACAAATCTTTTCAAAATGATCTCACATGTACTGCTTGTCAAAAGGGTAAGAAACATAGAACCTATTGTAAGACCAAGACTATCAATTTAGTGACAAAACCTTTGCATCTCTTACATATGGATTTGTTTGGTCTAGTTAATGTAAAGTATTAGTCACAAGACCTTTTGCCTAGTTATAACTGATGATTTTAGTAGATTCTGTTGGGTTTTCTTTTTAGCACACAAGAATGAAACCAATGAATTACTTAAGGAGTTTGTCACTTTAGTTGAGAAACAGTTCACTAAACAAGTCTTGATCATTAGGACAGATAATGGGACAGAGTTTAAGAATGCTGAATTTGATGAATTTTGTAGTTCTAAAGGAATCAAGAGACAATTTAGTAATCCTAGGACTCTACAACAAAATGGAGTAGCTGAAAAGAAAAATAGGACATTAATTAAGGCTGCTAGGACTATGCTGGCTGATTCTCTTTTGCCAAACACCTTTTGGGAAGAAGCAATCAATACTGCAAGTTATGTGCTAAATAAAGTTTTAGTAACCAAGCCTCAAAATAAAAAACCTTATGAACTTTTGACTGGTGTTAAGCCAACCATAAGTCATTTAAAACATTTTGGGTGTTGATGAGACTGCTTTTATACATAGTCTCATCGTCCAAAACGGGCTTAAAATGCATTAAATATCATGAAATATGCCAAATATATGCTTGTGTTTGTTACATGTGTATTCTAGGTACGGATATTGAGAAAATCACAAAAGATCATAAGAATCAAAGAAAAACGAACACGGGAAACGAAGCCGCACAATGAACTGAACCCAAGTGTTGATTTTCCAAGAAATACCCTTGAATATTTGACGATTGTACAAGAAGGGTCCTCCAATATTGAATAATTGACACTTTAAACCCTTGTATATTCATAATTACATGTTTGGTCCTTAAAGTTTGTCAAATTTACAAAAAGGGCCCTCCACTTTGAAGAATTGGCAAGAATGGTCCCTCAAGTTTGAAGACTTGTCTTTATTAGTCCTTCAAGAAGTCAACATTAAAATTCAACACCATAAACTTTGAAGAAAATACCAAAACAACCCTTCAAGTATCAAGAAATGGCAAGAAATACCCCTGAAAATACTTTGCAAAACTATTTGGGGCAAAAGTGTGAAAACTGAAACTTGGATAACAAAGGGAATTCTGATTTTGCAAGTTTAAACACAAGTGAAAAGAAGAAAGGAGGGATTAAAGCTGGCAAACAAGGAAACTTAAATAGACCTATTACCCTCCAACACGTGTCCCACTCACCCTCACAACCAATCAAAACACTTCTTGCTTCCACATTACCATCCACTCACCCATTTAATATTTATTAACTTTTCAAAAGTTAACTAAATATTAATCTGGCGCTAAACACCCCATTTAAACCCAAACAAGATCAAAACATGTGTTCATCATGTTCATAACCTGATTGGGTATTTCTTAACCCTTGTGAATTAAGACCTAATCTCTTCCAGAAACATGATTAGGGGTATACTAATCCTAATCGAACCCTTAATCCCCCATCACCATCACTTCACATGATTCCACCACCCTCCCCTTCCCCACTTTTCACCTCAAAACAAAATACTTGCAGCAAATGAACGGTCCAAACCTTTGCTTACATCCTAAGCTTGCATAAGGCCCCTTGGATCACCGGTTCACCACTGGCATCACATGTATCCCCTCCCAAGTCAAAATTCAGTCAACAAAGTTCAAGGGCATTTTTGGGACATCACTACATTAGGGTTTATGTTTTTATCATCTTCTTAGCATAGTTTGTAGCCTATATAAGGCATTAGTATCACAACATAGTTCTTTGTTCTTGGTTTTCTTTGGTCAAAAATCTGTAAAGCCTTCGTTTCTAGTGAATGAAAAAAGTGTTTGATTTTGTGACAAAATCCAAGTTCCAATCTTTATTTTATCTTGTTATTGTTATATGTTTGTGGATTTGAAAGTTCAAAGTTTGGTTAAAAAGATTGTGCAAGTGTTTGCAAGTTTTTCAAAAATCTGATAATTTTTCTAAGTCTTAGTTCAAACACTTGAACTTTGGATTATAAGTGATCATAACACCCTGATAAGGAGATTATCAAAGTGTAGTGAGCTTGTGGTTTGGAAGTGAAAGTCCCTAATCAATGCTAGAAACACTAAACTTAACTAATCGACACAAGTTAATACTTTTCAAACGTAATCTTATTATTGTATAATAAAGAATTACAAGTGTTATGGATAACACTGTTTGATGACAATGTGTTGTGCACACTTTGAACAACTACAAACCCTAACTTATGAATACAGTCGCAGCTGTTTGATTCAATAAGTTCTAAGGATTAATGTTATGAATATTCTCAAAGTGTTAAACATTAATGCTGGGATACACATCCTATTTATAGTGATACGAGGTTGACCTAAATAGTACTTGATGGTGACTACACAAGACATTCACTTTTCAGACATCAGTCACATGATGCTCTTCTATTCTTGGTAGTCCGCCATTATGCTTTAAGGAAACAGATCTTGAAACAATTTCCTTTTTCTTCATTGTCTCGAACACACAAATGGCATGTCCAAAGTGTGCTGAGTGTTAACTGGGTATTGCCACCCCTGTTAACCCTCAACCCCTCAGAGTCTCTGATACATCTTGGGTGTTATCAATCACAGCCAATGAGTATGTCTTCATGTAATCTTTGACTTCCTTGACAATGTCTTTGACATGGACTCCTCTGAGGTTGCCCACAGAGACTTGGATCTCTGTGAGTCTTGCGATACTTGCATGCCTCCTAGGCACAGGCAAGTGACTATCTAACAGCTTACTTTGTGTTTAAATCTATGATCAGGGAATCTAACAAACTTAGATTCCCAACAATGTCCCCCTATTTAAACATAAATATAGCTAGATCTATCTAAGTTAAGGTAAGTGAGTTAACAACTTCTTCTTACTCATAACAGATCTAAACAAACATACCTCATGATTTTATTCATACTTAAAGAAAACTACAAGTACATTACAAAAGTGAAATAAAATGTGAAGGTAAAATTGAGCTGTAAATTTCTTCAATAGTCATCATTTTTGATCTTTTTTTCTGCTTCAGCTATGTCTGACCTAGTAACAAATTCTTCTTGCAAAGCTTTTGCAATAACTTTGGAATACTCCGTGTTAATCTTGAGTCCCTTCTTGAGACAAAGCAACTGAATTGTTGATGCTAAGCCAAGCTCATATTCTCTTTGAAATGCATACTGGCAAGCTCTGTTCATGAATGACATTCCTCTTTCAGGATCTGTTTATGTCTGACCATCAACAGGGCCAACGATACCATTTGGTAGGATCAAATCCCTGTGCATTCCATCCACTTGAACATCATCTGTGACAAAAGTTTCCTTAACAAGTTGAGAAACTCTTCTTCTTTTCTTACCAGTCTTTGGGGGTTCTTGTTCAAAAAGCTGTGGTGGGGGATCTATTTTGAGTTTGGCAGCCGTTTCTTTGATCCAGGTAAACTTAGCCTTAAGAGTTTTAAGCAGAAGAAAATTTTCCTGACCAGTTCTTTTGGCAGCTAAGGCTTCAAGTTCAAACCATTCAGATAACCCAAGTTGCTTTAGCCTAAAGTCTTCAAATACATTCATATTTCCCTGTTGGTTGTCTCTCCACACGATCATCTGTGGTGTGTTGGTGGATTTGTGAATTGTGTATTTGAACTTGGTTATCTTGCCAGGAGCATAGCTGTTGTTAACGCAGGCATCATAATCAGCTTTTACTTTTCTTAGAGCCTCTGCGCGTTTAGCTTCCATTTCCTTCAACCTTTGTCTCTGCTTCTCCCTTTCAGGTGGAGTCATCTTCCTTAGAGCAGCCTCATTTAGCTCCTTGGCTTTCTTGATTTCATTTAGTCTTTTGAATTCCTCAGCCTATTTCTCTATTTCTTCAGGTGATAAGGGATTCTCATTGGAAGGTGTAAAGGTTGAAAATTAGGAAAGGTCTGTGGTGGATCCTCCTTTCTCTAGCATCGCAGCTATCTTCTTTAGTTTTGTGTCTGTGTCAACCAAAACTATCTCCTTTCCTTTCTTCGAGACAAAGGATTCCATACTCATGTTTTTCAAAACTTCAGCTCTTCTGATAAACGTTGTCTGAGCTTGAGTTTGTATTGATTTGGGAAGGGAGCTAACAGTGAACTTTAGCTTCTTGGCAGCTGGTTCACCATCATCCCCAGACTCACTGGTGTTAACCAAAGTCAGGGACTTTGATGAATCAACTCTATCTTTATTCTGTTGCTCCCCCTGAGTGTTATCCTCATCATCAGGTATGATAACAGGAGTGATGACTTGGAGGGGGACAGGCGAAGAAATGGTGTTGTCAGCGGATGTTGAGCCTTGTTTAGCAGATTCAAGATTAAGTACCCTTTGCTTCTCCCCATCACGTTCATCCTGTCTCCTCAGATGTTTAGATGAACGTGTTTGAAAGTGTCTTGCAATCTGTTCAACATGTTGGGTCAAAAAGTTGATGTGGCAGAAACTCAAAAACGAAGAAAACATGAAGATATTGTCTAAGCGTTGTCAAGAGCAATCCAAGCGTTGACAAGAGCAAACTAAGCGGTGATGGCTCAAGAGTTGTCATGTGCAATCTAAGCATTGTCACATGCAATTCAAGAGTTGACAGATTCGTAGACAAGAAGCCTATGGAAGCTTCTATTTGGATATATATGCAGGAGATATTCTGTATATGTTTATCTAAATAGAAGATTTACTTGTCTATTCATTATTATCTTTTGTAAAACCCTAATCCTTACACTATAAAAGGAACCAAGGGTTATTAGGTTTTTCATAACTTATATTTACAATGTAAACCTTAAGCGTGTGTTGACTAGACGTGGGATTCAATGTATACACGTCTAGTGATTGTTTGTTATTAATATAATGAACAATCCATTTGTTTTAATTCATGTTCTTGTGCCCTAAACACCTTGTTTATGTGTCATGTTCTAATTCCGCTTTGATTGTATAATCATATGAATATGATGCATTCCTACTAGCTTCAAAGATCCGGAAACCAAGGTTTCCACAATTGGTATCAGAGCCTCATGGCTCGTGATGCTAGGACCAACAAGGTGTTCGTGTATCGTGAAGAAGAAGAAAAATCCGTCTAGGGTTTTTCTGGACGTTTTATGTGTGTTCTACATACATATATCTAAACATCCACCGGAGGGATTGTCGAGTTTTGTCCCCAATCAAAATTTATTAAGCGTCGAAGTTGGCTGTAGAGATGATTTTCATATTTTCTGTTTTCACATAAAATAATGATTTAGGGTATCTTTAAACCCTAGATCATTCTTATACAGAAAAGAGACATGTTGCTACTCATACTAGCTTTGGTGAGTGATTTTTTGGAATCACAATGAACCCTAGTACGATGTTCGTTGATCATGGTTGCTGTGATTTGACAAAGAATTTAGGGTTTGTCTTAAAACCCTAGAAACAAGAAAAGATAGCAACATCAAGTATGATTGTTAGGGTTTTGATCATAAACCCTAGATCTATTCATAACCTGTTCTAAATATACTATGACTGATCTTCACATTAGGGTTTTTCACAAAACCCTAGATTCATGATTCTAGTGGGCAGATTGGTACATGTTTATGATGATTTATTGGCAGCATGTTATAGGAAGCAGCAAGATATGTAAAGAAGATTGATTCCTGATTATCAGTTGAGTTTCTTGTTTTATACAGACATGGAAACTATGTTTGGAAGGATCAATCTCTGGTTTTCACGTTGGATTAAACAAGGTCTGTGATAGTAACAAGCATATAGATCACGTATAGCAGTTGTCACCAGACAAAAGAGACGTGATGGCCAACATAAAATAGGAAACTTATTCTGATTTTGGAATAGTAGATAAAATATACATATTCGTATATTATGTTGAATAGGATATATATATGTTTTCCTATTTTTGTGGGATGCACTTTTGACTGAAGAGAAAAACGTGGCTGTGTTCAAGACTTATACATGAATATATACAGTTTTTATGGTATACTATTTTGCCATTGTCAAGAGTGACGTTGCCCTAGAAGACGTTAGCAACAAAAGTTTAGACGCTGACGTGTGTACTTTTGACGCTGACAGAATAAGTCAAACGCTGACAGCATTGACAGTGTTGTCCGAGAAATGGTTAATCTGAACGTTGACAAGTATTGTCGGATATTGGACAATACACATTCCAGATATATTGGATAAAGAAGGATCTCGGATAATACAAGGATAGCTGCTGTTGAGAAAATATGTACGTTTTTAGCACACAAAAAGGAGGAGTTTACACACGAAGGTACATGGAATCTCCGTTTTTATTTAGAATATCAAGTTGATATTTATGGCTCGGATTTTTTTTAAAAGGGATTAATGATCTTAAAGCGAGTTAGCAACTATTCGTGGGAATTTGATGGATATTTTAAACTATGTAATCAGGATAGCCTTGTGAGTGGCTTTTACATATGGTATGAAGATGTTATTCCATTAAATATCGTCATGAAAAGGTTTTGGCTTAAGGGGAAGAATTCTTATGGTAAGTTTGATGATTGAAGAAGATTTTCGCGAGTTTGTGTTCTATCATATGTTCAAATTTTCATCAGGTTTGAAGATAACTTGTTCGTGCTTTACATGGTTGGTGATGAAGACTTGTCATATCTAGGAAGGTAAGGTTGCTATCACTTGAAGGAGTTACATTATCGTGCTCAGTGTCTCACAAAGGATGAGGATTTTGACAATGGGATCGATGTCTACTTATATTTTCTCTATCTGGTATAAGTTCTTCATCACATGGATAGTACAAGACATGGAACACAAGGTTGAGTTATTCCACTTCTACATCAAGAATACTTTATTT